>CM066256.1:12745265-13157765 GCA_033675135.1 Frankliniella intonsa | reverse complement strand
GGGTTCGTTTCTTCGGTGACTGTGGCTTCTCGCGCAGCATGACTCCTAGTGGTCCGGCATCTGGTACCGTGGCGTCGTAGCCGTGCCGGCATAGTGTCCGCGCGGAGAGTCGCAGGACGGAGGTTCGAATCTTACCAAAACATTGAATTTTTCTGAGGACAACAATTTGAGAGTGAATTCAAGCCCCCATTTCAACCGAGCTCCTCGTGGAATAGCCGACGGTCTAGTGGTTCAGTGGTGCCGCGAAAGCCGTGGGGTGTCTGTGAGACTCGGCACATGGGCCTGGTTCAAACCCAGGTAGGTTCTTCACTGGTAGCGACAGCGGGTTGCCAGGAAGTTTCCCATGCCCACGACTGGTGGTCGGTCGTGGGTCATAAGTCCTGAATCTGGCTCCAAAATAGCTATTCCATGCTCTGGGGACAGGGCAGTTCGGTTAACCACCGTACGACTAAATCTGACAGTACGAGGATCAAATCTGTCGAATTGCGCGACAGGATCGCGGCCAGAAAAGCACCGGTTCCATAAGAACACCGAAGTAGTTGGCTGCCACAGGGTGTAAAAGCCCTGTGCCTGGCGGGAACCGCAACCTCCTTCGGGAGGTTTACTGTCGCAAAAATTTTCCATGTTTTCACGCCACGTGCGTAATTTTTCAAGGTTTAGCTCGGCTCGGCTCGGCTCCGCCTAACGCGCGGATTCTCGCTGTAGCGCTTGTGACCCGTAGCGCTACCGAGCTGTAGCGCTTGTGACTCGTAGCGCTTGCGACCCGTAGCGTTAGCGAGCTGTAGCGCTTGTGACCTGTAGCGGTTGTGATCTGTAGCGCTTGCGAGCCACTCCTGTATTCACCAGAGGCGCTGAGGTGGGGGCCCCGCCGGGGCATACACTGTACACAACGCACAGAGAAATGGCGAGAGCAAGAGAAAAGAGAAAGGCCGAGTGGATACTGAGAGAGGACACAGCGGCCACGCGGTACACTGTGAGAAATGTTTGTAAGATATACGGGGAAATTTTCCATGAGAAACGTTAGTTACGATATCAAATTGTTAAATTACAAAACTACAAAATTTTAAAGACACTTGGTATCGACTTATGATTCTTGAACGAGGACTAATAGGCATTTGTAAATTTCGTTGTTCGAAATTACGACGATAATTTTTACAGAGTACAGTATTGTTCCCGCGCCTGCATCATGAAAAGGGGATAAACTCAACACAAAGTCCCTAATTAGCCATGGCCCTGAACTGACGGCGTTCGGCTCCTAATCACTGCCAGACACACCCGCGTGGTTATTGTTCGAGAACGCGCATCGTTTCCAACTTTTGTTACTGTGAAGAAAGGAAGAAAAGGCAATGAGGAGATATTTTTCAGTGTACTGAAAAGGGGCCGCACGCCGCCCACGGCCCCCACGGCCGCCGTCAGCAACTTTTGCTTTCCTGCTGAAAACACGTAATGAGCAGGAATCTCGCCTCGGTCGGGCGAAAAGCTAAAGTATGTGAACAAATCTTGGTCCGGAGGGAAAATTCAAATAGGAAAAGTTTCCGAGGCGTTCAAGGCGAGGCAGCACTCCGGCCGGCCTGCGGGTGCGGGTGCGCCGTGCGCCAGGGCTGACAACCTCCTCCTGCCTCAGGTCCAGGCTCAGGCTGGGGAGACTCAGAGGGAGAGGGGTGTCAACTCACCGCGCTCACAGGTCGGTTCTAGCCAATCACAGAGCGCGTATGCGCTGGTACCATCCAATCAGGGCGCTTCGCTCGCGGCGAGTTCACTGTAATCAAAAGTGTTCAACTGACACACACTTACAAGGGTCGAACACAGTGTTGAACACTTTAATATGCTTGGTTAAGAGGCCCATGTACTTTCTATGAGGCATCACGTGCTAGACCGATGTGTTGGTCAATGTGTGCAACTGGTAAGGTGTTGACCACTTATGTCCCCAATGAAATACATGGGCTTGTTAACGACGCATCTAAAAGTGTTCAACACTGTGTTCAAAACTAGAAAGTGTGTGTCAGTTGAACACTTTTGATTACAGTGTTGACGCCTCAGTCTCTCCAGCTCAGGCCAGGCGCTCCGGGGTGCACAGGAGGCTGCACCAGGGCGCACCTCAGCGCCATACGTATCTATGCGCAGGAGGGACCGCGGCTGGGCGGGGCGGAGGAAGAAGAGGGGGGGGGGGGTGCGAAACACAGGGTCCTCATTAGGACAAGCCCAGTGCGTCCATGTTCCGACCCGGCCGGCGAGAGAGACAGACGGACAGCAGCCGCCCCGCCCCGCCCCGCCCCGCCCTTTGCGGGCGTGCTGTCCGGACTAATCCTGGTATATCTGCTCGCGGGTTGGGTTGAGGCCGCGCGGCTGAGCAGAGGACGACGCGGCGGGGCGGGGCGGGGTGGGGCGGGGTGGGGCGGGGCGGGGTGGGGCGGGGCGGGGTGGAGCAAGGGCGGGGTGGAGCAGCAGGGCCCAGGCCGGGGCTGCAGTAGAGCAGCAACCGGGGACGTTGCGACTTTACTGACGGACTCTGATCTTCCGAAAAGGGAAGGAGCGAGCGAGAAAGCAAGAGGGCTACACAGACAGAGAGAGAGAGAGAGAGAGAGAGAGAGAGAGAGAGAGAGAGAGAGAGAGAGAGAGAGAGAGAGAGAGAGAGAGTATAAAGAGCAGGCAGTAGGGTGCTACCCGACCCCGAGCCGGTGGCCTGCAGGCACGTTCGCAAAGCGGGCGCTGCTCCCTGTAAATTCGTCTCGCTGCTGGTAAAAGTGCCGTCAGAGGAGAGCAGGAGCAGGGCCAGGCTGCTGGCGCTGCTAGCCCCGGGGCCCGCCCCGCCCCGCCCCGCCCCGCCCCGCCCCGCCCCGGGGACAACTCCGTTACCGAGAGTGTTTACTGCGACGCAAGAAATGAACTCTCCCGAGTGGAGCAGAGCGGAGCGCTGCGCTTAGCTTAGCCCTCCGTATCGCCCACCTGTATCTGCGGCGGGGCGGGGCGGGGCGGGGCGGGGCGGGGCGGGGCACCTCACCTCCACTCCACGCTGGCTACACGTCTGACAGCACTATAATCCCGCACCTGATCCGCACAGCCTGTGGAGGGGAAAGGGAGGGGGGGGGGAGGTGGATTTCTTCCTGTTACACCCGCAAACGCGACGTGCAAATATAAGCCAGTGCTGCCAGCCGCGCCCAAGCCAGATATAAATTTAAGGTAAATATTTTCTCGATGCGCGCGAAAGTTAAGTTATTACGGTCTGCATTAAAATGTATGGATTCGAAAACGGGTGCCTGCACACTAAATGAGAGGGGACTTTTATATAGTTCATATAGTGACATTTTTGTGCACATTTTAACCAATCCAGCAAAGGACAAATTCGCATTCGCATCCCTCAAGAGGACAAAAGACTAGGATACAATTTTGTCACGTGCCAAATAATGCAGATTTGCACCTGGTCAAGATGTGCACAAAAATGTCACTTTTAATGGACAACAAAAGTCCCTATCTCAGACGCGGTTTAAGTTCCTGTAGACAGGAGGGGGGGGGGGGTGCCTACATACAGGGGTTTTGTAGCCCAAGTTGCCTACCTTTCAGGCGGTCCACTAGAGCCCGCCAGGGGGGGGGGGGGTGATCCCCCCCCCCCGCACCCTTTAAATCGCGTCTGGTCCCTTCCTATTTAGAGTTTGTTTAGCGCGTCGCGTGGCGTCAGTATTGGTGGTTGTGTGTTCCCTACAACAACACGGGCTCCTCGGCGCGCCCTGCGTCTCCTCCAGGAGACCTTGACCTCGTGTGGAACGAGCAGCAGAGCTCACACGTAGAGAGACCCAGCGCAGGCCTGGGGCACGGGGGAGGGCCGGGACGACACCACCGTATGGCTAAGGGGCAGGGCACTGTGAGAAATATTTGTAAGGGGAAAATTTTCCATGAGATAAAAGTTGTAAAATTACGATATCAAATTGTAAAATTACAAAACTATAATGACACTTGCTATCCACTTGACATTCTTCAACGAGCGTAAATAGACCTTCGTAAAGTTACGATATCGATCGTAAAATTACAACATTAGTAGTAAATTACAAATTACGAGAAAAGTTGTAAATTTACGGAGGTATATTTTACAGTGGGCACACATTTTACAGGGCGCACAGTTTTTTATGTGAATTATTTTTAGCTTAACTACCCCCACGTTTAACCACACCCCATACAGCAAAAATATTTTTCTGCAATGCTATCCTCTACTACCCTCCTTCCTTATTCCTTTTCTCCCTTACACACTCACACATACAAACAACATCCCCACGTAAGTCCTCGAGACCGAGCCCTGATCCAAGTTGATCTGAGCGAGGAAGAGCCGGGTCGAGAAAAGAGAAGGGGGGGGGGGAGTAGAGAAAGAGAGTGAGAGAGTGAGTGAGTGAGAGTGAGTGAGTGAGTGAGTGAGTGAGTGAGAGAGAGAGAGAGTGAGTGAGTGAGAGAGAGAGAGAGAGAGAGAGAGAGAGAGAGAAAGAGAGAGAGAGAGAGACGAGAGCGTCTGCACCGGGCGGCATCGACAAAGCTTAGGCCTACGCTTGAATGGTGCCGCCTAAAAAATCGATTAATGCAACGTACAAAACTGTTTCGCAGCGACCCGACTGCAGCCCGAGTCTCTTACGCGTTCGTCTTGTCTCACGGTGAGCCCCTCCCAACTCTTTTCCTTTTCACCCAAACTTAATTCGAGCGGCAGCCCGCGCGTCCCTCCCTATATCCGCCACTCTGCTCCACACACTTGAACGGCCATCTTCAATAGATTCTGGTTAGACATCCCCTGGCTTCCTTCTTTTCCGCCCCATTCGCTGCCTCCTCCTCTTTCTCTCCTCCTCTCCCCCTTTATCTCTCTTCCTAACGCGCGCCGCAAAAGAAAACAGGGGTAAATCGCCCGGCCCTCTACCCTCTTCCCCTCCATCTGGCCGGGCCGTGCAGCGCCTGCGAGTGAACCAGCCCCCTCCCTCCCCTCCAAGGAGGCCCCGGAGGCAGGGCCGGGGCGGGGGCGGGCGCGGAGCGTTCGCGAGGAAGAAAAGGCTTTCTGTTCGGGTCGGGCCCCGGCCGGCCTGGTCACTAGAGTATACGAAAAAAAAGGCGTACCACGTGAAATGAAAATAAAGAAACAAAGAACGCGGCAGACAGCGGCGGGGGAAAAAATCACTCGGAGTCGCAGAGTATTAAAATAATAATAAAAAGTTTGAGGCTCTTTACTCGCGCAGTTCTTGGACGCTAGAGCGCACCCTGCACAAACGCTGAATGGGATTGTGGGCTTTGGTTTTTCACTCTCAGGCCGTTATAGACTCGGTTATGAATCCTTTCATTCTTCCAGCGACTTAATTATAGTGAGGACAGCTTGTCTAAGACAAACCATTCTGTCCATAATTTTTTTAAAAATTTTCGAATATGCCCATATTACGGTTTCCTCGGTTTGGGATGAAACAGAGCATAATAGGCAGACAAACTCATATTGCTCACAGTCTATAAAGTGCAGAAAATGTCCGGGCCACCTCCATCGTGCGAGAGGTCACACCCCTCCACCACGCCCCACTCCACCACGCCCCACTCCACCACGCCCCACTCCACCCCGCCCCACCCTGTCACCTCCCGGCAAAAGCGCGGCTCGCGCGCGTCCGTGGGCCGGTGGGCCGGTGCCGAGGCGCGGGGCAGAACTAGAGAGCGATTCAAATCAAGTTACGCGGCGACAACGACGACAACTCATTTTACATACGAAATGAAGCCCTGAACGGGGCGGGGCAGGGCGGGGTGGGGCGGGCGCTGCGCCGGGCCAGGGAAGGAGACGGCCGGCCCGGGAAAATTACGAGCAGCATGCCGAGGGCGACGGCGTGGGGCGTGGCGGACGGGGCGGGGCGGGGCGGGGCGGGGCGGGGCGGGGCGGGGCGGAGCTGGGCTGAGCGAGGCGGGCCGTGGCGCTCAGCTGATTGTCCGCGTCCTTAAGATCAACGGCGGAGAGCGCGGCGCGGCGCGGCGCTGCGCCGGCAGATTTAAATGAGAGAAATCAGGGCCGCTGAGCGCAGCAGAGTATAGTATGGCAGTTGCTTGGCGCCGCGCCGCGCCGCGCCGCTGCGCCGCCGCCGTCCGCGTTCACAAGTTACGCCCCGTTGTTACCGTTGTCTCGAACAGGTCAAGTCTGCCCGGCCCGGCCCGGCCCGGCCCGGCCCACGCAACAGGTGACGCACCTTGGAGGACGGCGGAGCGGAGCGGCTGCGCCGGGCCGGGACCGGCCGGGACCGTGCAGCAGCGGCCCGAGAGCTCGGCGTAGCGACCAGGGCCGGGGCCGGGCCGGGGCCGGGCCGGGACCGCAAAAGCCACGGGCTGGACCGGTGGGGTGGTGGTGGTTAGCGCGCGCCCGCCCGCCCGGGGCGGGGCAGGGCGGGGCAGGAAGGGGGAGGAAGCACCATCAACCCCAGCCCGTCCCCCAGCCCGCGCAGCCGAGCAGGTTACCTGCGTAGCGCGCACCCCAATGCGCCCCCGCTGAAGGGAGGATGGGAGAGGAGAGGAGAGGAGAGGAGAGGAGAGGAGAGGAGAGGAGAGGAGAGGAGAGGAGAGGAGAGGAGAGGGAGGAGGGAGGAGCTAATGGGGTGGGCCAGCCACCACGGCCGCGGGCCGGGCCGGGCCTCCAGCGACCCTGTCACGCGCAGGCCAACAGGTGCGCGAGCGCGCGCCCCCGTGTGTGTGTGTGTGTGTGGTGTGTGTGTGTGTGTGTGTGTGTGTGTGTGCGTGTGTCTGTGCGTGCGAGAGCGCCCGTGTGGCGCAGCTTCATGTCTGAAACCTTTCCCCTCCGCGCCGCGCTGGCCGGGACGGGACACAGGACTGGGACCACAGCAACGCCAACACACACTCCCTTACCTGCAACAGAGAACAAGAGAAGGGCACTGTTAGAAAAACCTACGGGAAAATGATGAGGTACGCCCTGTTCATTTGTCACACAGGATAGCCCGTAATTTTAGATTACGGTCCAATCCATACAGGATGTACTGTAACTTTAGGAATTTGTTGTAAAGCTGAAATTAAGACCAATCCCGCACAGTTAAATACAGTTCAAACCTTTTCCCGTTTAGAGTGCACGGAAAAATTTCCGTCCCGACCGTAGGCAAACCGTAAATAGGTCACGGTATTTTTCTTTTTTTTTTTTTTACAGTGGGGCGGCTGAGTGCTGGGCAAGGAGAAATGTATACCCACGATACAGTTCGAAGTTCAGAACTTCAGCCGAAGTCACCCGAAGTTCAGAGGTCGAAGTCCAAGCTGAAGAAAGCTGAACAAAGTTCACCAAAACGTCCGCCGAAGTTCAAGCGTATTACCCCTTGGTGCTGATGCTAGGAGGCGAGAACCGTCGTGCGGTCAATACCATTAGATCCTATCCATTAGCAGACAGGTTTGTGGGCCCGCGCCGGGCGGGGCGGGGCGGGGCGGGGCGGGGCGGGGCGGGGCGGGGCGGGGCGGCCGGCAGTCGCTGCGCCACTACTACACTAACGCCATGAAGATGATACGCTATCGCTGCGCTGGAGAGCCGCTCCCGCCCGCTCGCCAATTAAAACATGACCCGCTCAATAACGAGCGTGAACGTACCGCGTGGATAGATAGAGAGAGGCGGGGCGGGGCGGGGCGGGGCGGGGCGGGGCGGGGCTCAACGCCGCGGGCAAAACAAATACGCTCAAAAGTTTGTTTTTTCCGTTCCCTCGTTTAAAAGGGCAAATATACTCTCCCACTGCTGGTGGTGAATTAAACTCGCCCCGCCGGCGCCGGGGTCGCGACTACAAACTAGAAAGCGGCCGAAGTTGGTATGTTTTTTCATGCATATCGGAAAAAATGGTTTTCACGGCGGAAAGGAAAAAGGATGATTTTCAAGCAGCTCTGTCAGCTCCCATGTTGAATTCCCATAAGGCGTCGTGTTCGCCGTGTCGTGGACGGTGCGGTGCGTCTACGTTTCAAGTTGCACAAGTGCGCGGCGTGCACTGGTGATCTCTTGGCGATATGGCTCGTTTAACTCGGTTCCACTTTGCCCCTCGCTTAACCCCGACAATTTTTTTTTCCGGCTGCCGTTGCCAAGCCCGGGGCGGGGCGTGGCGGGGCGCACGCACAGGATGGCCGGCTGCCCGCCCCGCCCCGCCCCGCCCCACCCCATCACTCTCCACCCCTTCCTGCCCCTCTCCTTCCGCCCACTCACTGTGAGGGAAAAACATCCGCCCGCACGTTAGGCATAACCCTTATGTAGGTCTATATAAACTGGGACTCGGACGCTATCTCGACCCGCCGGCCGGCCGGGCGGGACGCAAGCACAAAATCACACCCGAAGAGATATGTATATCGGTCCAAAGTCACAGACCTCAACACAAGTCAAAAGCGAGGGGGTGTGCGTGCACTCGCGTAATAGTCGGGTCACTATGTGTAATGAAGGCGTAATAGTATGCGTAACAGAGGCGTAATAGGAGCGTAATAGCCGAGATTCGTAATACATAGTCTGGTCACAGATTTGAACAGTGAGTACCCCCTCGGTCAAAAACAGCAGTGGAAAGGATAAAACTATGGTTTGTAAGTTTTTATTTTCACACAACTCTCTGCAGACGCGAGTCGAGTTATTGTGCACTTTCAAAGGCTCATAAAAGAAAATCCTGGGCGCAGAACTCCAGTTGAATTCCCTTGTTAGGGGGAGGACCAAAAGTGGGTGGCGTAAACCGTCGGCACCTTTGCGAAAATCCAATAAAACGCGCTTATCGTAAAGTAAATTTGTCAATACATAAGGAGTACGGTGGGGTGCCGTGTCATGCGTGTGCCCCCAAGAAAAGGAGGCTAAAAGTAGCGTAAACTCAGTAAAGTGAGGCGGGCTGCATCGGCCAGCCTACTAGGCAACACCGTACCGGTGCGTGCAAGTAGGCGCAGACATTGGGCGCAGATGCAGCCCACTTTCCTCCACTGTACCAGGGCTGCATGTTGCCTATTCTGGCAGCACTGCTCGCCACGCGCACCGCCCGGGCGACTTACCGGAGGCCATATGGGAGTCAAGCGAAGGGAGACGATAAATCCAGTTCAGTTCCGACCCTGGTCGGGCGGGGGGCACACACACACACGCACACGAAAATTGGTGAGCCTTGCTGGATGTGCGTCACCACCTTTCATCCCAGTTTCGATTGCGGTGTCTGGCGCGCGGGGGCGGGGGCCGCGGGAGCCGCTGGGGGCCGCGGGGGCGGGGGGGACCGGGAGCGCGGGGGACCGCGGGGGGCCGCGGGGGGCCGCGGGGGGCCGCGCCCTGCTCCTCAGCACAACAATATCCTTTTACACTGGCCGGCGACCGCACACGCGCAAAAAGACGCACACACACACACACACACACACACACGCACGCACGCACGAGGTAGCACCGAGAGTCTCTCGCACTGGCGTCCCGAGGCGTGTCGGGGCGCGCTCTGAATTTTAAAATGAGCGACTCGGCCCGGCCGGGCCCGGCGCGGCTCAGGTCGCAGCGCCCGCCCCGCCCCGCCCCGCCCCGCCCCGCCCCGCGCCTCACTCTCACTCTCGATCTGCCCGTCAGACTACCTCCCTCTCCCCTCACCCTCTCTCTCTCTCTCTCTCTCTCCTGCTGGACCACCGCGCCGCCGGACTCGGTTGGCGTGGCGTGGCGCGGCGCGGCGCAGCGCGGCCCCGGCCAGTGCGGGAGGGGGACCGACCCCCCCGGGGCCCTCGCAGTACCCCCTCTACATGGACCCGTTGTGTTACACGGGAGGGACTGTGCATCAAGCCTTCCACCGCAGACAAGCAAAAGGCGGGCGACATACGATCATCGCCGAGCATTTGTACACTTTTAAAATAAAATAGTTTAAGACGAATTTGATGCTCCCCAAACACATGTCAATGAGAGTCAGTGGAACACTTGAGGTCACAGCGTACTCTGTAGCGCCAATTCACATCTCATCTCGTTTTCGTACTTTTTTCACACGGCTCTTAAAAAGAGAAAGGGAGCGGAGAAGAGATATGCACTCTAAAAAAAATGACGTGACATTGTTAACCATGTAATTTGTAAACATGTGTACATCAGCTCAAAAACTGCGCCTCTTCCAGCAGGTCGGTAAGGTAGGATACGGACGACCCCTCCCTCCACCGGGCAGGGCGACAGTAGGTGGTCCGGTAGGTCCCGCCCGCCCCCGCCCGCCCCCGCCCGCCCCCGCCCGCCCCCGCCCCCCTCCCCCTCACTCTCTCACTCGCGTCCTAAAAATAAATAAAACGCCCGCCAGCAGTCAGGTCGGCCCCGGCCGGCCCCGCAGGAGCGGCGGCCCGCTGGACGAGTTTGTAGCGACCGACCCGTGCCCCGCCCCGCCCCGCCCCGCCCCGCCCCGCCGCGCCCCGAGCGGGTCGGGTACTGACCAAGTACTCGTGCGTGTGTGCGCGCGCGCGCCCGTCTGTGTTGCGAGTCAAAATAACCTGCCGAGAAAAGTGTGCGTGAGAGCGTGTGGAGGGGGGAGGGACAGAGAGCGCCCCTGTGAAGGTGTGAGGGAGAGTGAGAGTGAGGAGAGAGTGAGAGTGAGCAGAGAGAGAGGGAGGGAGAGAGAGAGAGAGAGAGAGAGAGAGAGAGAGAGAGAGAGAGAGAGAGAGAGAGAGAGAGAGAGAGAGAGAGAGAGAGAGAGAGAGAGAGAGAGAGAGAGGGAGGGAGAGAGAGAGAGAGAGAGAGACAGAGAGAGAGAGAGACAGAGAGAGAGAGAGAGAGAGAGAGAGAGAGAGAGAGAGAGACGGCAGGCCACAGAAGGCCACACAGCTCCAGATTCACCACGCGCCTCGCGCACGCACAATGATAACTTAACGCGCTCGTAAACTTCGATCAGCGCGCTAAGCCGTCTTCTTTATCACCCGTATGACACACTCTTATCCATTGCAAACCCATATCTCTTATTTTATACCTCTCCTTAAGCCCCCTCCAGCCTCAACGCCAAAGAATTTTTCCCCGTGTGTGTGTGTGTGCGCGCGCGCTTTCGCCTCTTGCGCCTGCGAGCCTCAAACTCTTTGTCGGCAAACAGTCCCCGTTTTATTCGGGAAACAAATGTTTGCCAGTCGATACAGGGCGCGGCGTGCACTGTCGCGAGTTTTCTAGGGGAGTCTCGCAGAGAGGAGGAATCCACTCACTGCAAATGCAAGAGTGAGATGTCTGATCTAAAAAGAGCGAGATTTTTTTCCGTTGCCCCATTTAAGTGAGACTTTAGTACTTTAGGAACCTCGCTCTTATTGAGAAAGAATCTGCAACATGACTCAAATTGAGTGAGGATTAATTATAAAAATCATCACTGATAAAGGGCGAGGTTTTCCAATCCTCGCTCAAACAGGGCGAGATTTTTGAATTTATTGCTCTAATCAAGCGAGAAAACCACACCTCGCTCTCAAAGAGAGAGGCAAAATATCTCGCTCTCCTGAGGGCGAGGATCCTCGCTCTGGTATTTACAGTGCTGCTGTCGATATCACGACTTCCTTTGCGCGAACTACACTGT
The DNA here is from genome assembly GCA_033675135.1 of Frankliniella intonsa. Classification (NCBI taxonomy): domain Eukaryota; kingdom Metazoa; phylum Arthropoda; class Insecta; order Thysanoptera; family Thripidae; genus Frankliniella; species Frankliniella intonsa. Next base: position 13,146,291 of record CM066256.1, on the reverse strand, counting down.
CAAAAAATACCTTACGGGTTTGGACCGCACTTTACTCGGCGATACTGGTGTTTATTTGAACCGATTTGAACATTACGTCATATTTCCAAAGTTAAGGTACATCCTGCATGGGGTCGGACCATCATCTACAATTACGTGCGATACTTGACAGGACGTACTGTGGCATTTTCCCGCAGTTTATTTTTCTAACAGTGTAGGCAACGGGAAAATAGGGGAACGCGCGCAGAAGTAGATCATTTTTCCCACGGAGCGTTTCGACACGACATCGCGAATAATCAGATTTTGCATTTCCCGAAGCTGGTGGATGCACAAGGTATCATTCTATAGATCTAAGAAGCCGCAATCATCACACCTATGTTTTGGGAATCGCGTGAGAAGCACAGCCAAACCATCGAGCGATACCGAGTGGGACGGATTTACATAGAGTGGTGAGACCAGGTGAGACGCAAGCCGGCCCCACCCCGCCGCCAGCCCCCGGGGACCGTCACTTTGCATTGGGAGATAGTCATCACACCACATCTCCCCCCCCCCCCCCTCCCTCCTCCCCACCGCTCCAGCTCCAGCCTCGCCAACATCTGAGAGCTAGGCTGCTTGATCATGATAGAAATACGAGAGACAAGACAGGCCGTTTTCCTCACATCCCATACTAATGAAGCCATTATGCGCACAACAGCGGCGTGGCGCGGCGCAGGGCGCGGCGGGGCGGGGCGTGGCGGGGCGGGGCGGGTGAGGCGGGGGCCGCGATCATGCAGAGCTCTATGGGCCCCGTGGGGCCGAGCGAGCCCGGGCCCCGCGCCGCTGTCTGTTGTGGAACGCCCTCCAAAATATCTGGGATTAGTGTCGTTATCCGCCGGGGGACATGGAGGCGCGCGCGCACGCACACACACACACACACTCAAAGTGCGTGACGCCCCGGGGTGCGCACGCTGCGGCGTGGTCTGCGGTTGGGCGGGGCGGGGCGGGGCGGGGCGTGACGAAGCGGGGCGGGGCGGGGCGTTCCGGTTCGGTCCACCTTGTCCCAGAATTTGGCACACTGCCTCCCGAGATGGGTCCCGGGCCCGGCTATGGAGCGGCGGGGCAGGGCCAGCAGTGGCATGGGTGCGGGGCGGGGCGGGGCGGGGCGGGGCGGGGCGGGGCGGGGGGGGGGGGGGTGGGGCGGGGCCGGGGTCGGAGCAGTGAGCCCGAAGTGTTTCCATAGCAAGTAGTGTGGGGGAGCCAGCGCTGCTCTTCGCTCCTTGACGCTGCAGCCGGGAGGCCGGCCTGTTCAAAAACTCCGCACAAAGCACTAATGCAGCGTCAAAAGAGCCCCCCCCCCCACCACACACATATTTTTACTTTTATTCCTGTTTCGAGTGCCGCCTGCCGCCGCCTGCCGCCGCTGATTTGCACACGCCGATGAGGCCAATCAATAACAATAACAACAGCAGCGCCGGACCGGCCTCGGTTTTACGGCTGTGCTGCCGGCGCGCGCGAAATGAAAATTAAAACAAAAAACAAGTAACGTGAAGAAAAAAGAGGAAAAAATAGAATAAGGACAGGAAAAAGTTTTGGGCGACGGCGGCGGGCAATAAGAGCGAAATGGGACGCGAAATCAATCGTACGTACGCGAGGCGGGCGAGAGGGGGAGACAGAGAGAGAGAGAAAGAGACGGGGAGAGAGAGGGACAGAGAGAGAGAGAGAGAGAGAGAGAGAGAGAGAGAGAGAGAGAGGGACAGAGAGAGAGAGAGAGAGAAAGAGACAGGGAGAGAGAGGGACGGGAGATGTCAGAAATAAAAGGAGAGCGCCGCGGCGGCCGCGAAAATGACGGCAATCACAGCGTCAACGATTATTACCATCGAGCGCACTGCTCAAGGAGGCCCGGTGCATAATAATAAGAGGAGGGAGGGGGGGGGGCAGGGGCAATTACATGACAGAGTGAGAGAGAGAGAGAGGGGGCGTCTGTCCGTTTATATCTCTCGCAGAGAGCCGCGTGTTGTGATGATCGGGGTGACCGCAACAGGCGTGGTCCAGTAGGCGCGTATATCTCTCTCTCTCTCTCCCTCTCTCTCTCTCTCTCCCTCCCTCCCCCCCCCTCCAATCCATCGCTGCCCAATATGAAATCTCAATAATTATTAATAAAACAAGAAACGTTCGTCATTTGTTGACGCAGTTATACTGGTCTCACTCGTGCGCTGTGTCGGACAGGGGTCAGGCCGGCATCACTGCGCGCCGATTGTATTTCTCTCATTTGATTCGAAACGTTACACGGTTGCGAATGAGTTTTGAAACGAGTATAAAAAAAAATAAAAAATAAAAATAAAATAAAAATAGCGTGGTTTGTGTAATCTGACAATGTATACAACATAAACTTGGGAAAGAGACCCATAAATTTGATTTGTGCCCCATTCCCAAAAATCATTTCCCCTCACACTTAGTATCTTTTCTTTGTACAAAGTTAAGCAATCAAAAATTTTGCACAGATTCGTGCATACATGTGAACGAAATTATGCACATTTGCGATTCCATTTCCACAACGCACGCGCACACATTTCGAATTTAATTGTATTCCATAGAAAGGATATATTTCGAGAAAAAAAAACATAAACTGTTTGCCTTTGGAACTTAAGTGCCTTTTAAAGGTAGGACTTAGCACCTTTGTTTTTCCAGTGCATATGTATGTCGGTGGGGAAGAGCGAAAGGAAAATAGTTAAAGAAGAAAGGCTTCCTGATGGAGACCGGGGGGGCAACATTAAGTGAACTGGAGTGTCCCTGACCCGGCTCGGCCCACACGTCTGCATGCGCCACCTACTCACCCTCTGCAGAGAGAGAGAGAGAGAGAGAGAGAGAGAGAGAGAGAGAGAGAGAGAGAGAGAGAGGTGGTGTATGGGGGTGGCAGGTGTTTGCAATGCAGACGGTAATGCGATTAGAGGCGCCGTGCCTCGCGATTGGTTCAATTCAGCGTCGCGCAGCCAATGGCGGCCTCCGGAACGACCAACAAAAGAATGCTAATCCGGCCGGCGAGGTGAGGCGGGGTGCCCAGGGCCGGGGGACCTTACGGGCGACCCCGTGGGCAGAGCACCGCACGGATCATCAAATCCTTTTACGCTCACCGCGCGTGTCTCTCTCTCTCTCTCTGTCTCTCTCTCTCTCTCTCTCTCTCTCTCTCTCTCTCTCTCGCTCTCTCTCTCTCTCTCTCTCTCTCTCTCACTGTGTGTCTGTCTGTCTGTCTGTGTGTGTGTGTGTGTGTGTGTTCGAAAGACGTGCGAGCATATCACCGGGACAAGGATGAGATTGGGATAGAAACGGAAGAAGGGGGAACGGAAGAACACAAGGGAGGAATAGGGAGGGAGAGGGAGGGAGAGAAAAGGGGAGGGAGAGGAAAAGGGAGGGAGAAAGAGACAGAGAGAGAGAGAGAGACAGAGCGAGGGAAAGATGTGGTGGTGAATATTTATTGAGGTAACCCCGTGCCACCTTGAACACAGCGGGGGTAGGGCAGACTGTAGGAGAGTGGTGGTGGAAGGGAGCAAAGAGAGAGAGAGAGAGGGACAGAGAGAGAGAGAGAGAGAGAGAGAGAGAGAGAGAGGGGGGGGGGGGCAGAGGGAGAGAGAGAGGAAAAGGGAGAGAAACAAGGGCAGACAACGGGGCAGACCTGCAGTACGTGAGATAGCTGAGCCTGGAGGTCAAGAGGAGGGCCGCTGCCCGCCCCGCCCCGCCCCGCCCCGCCCCGCCCGCAGGGCCAGATCACCCGGGGGGAAGAAGAACAGATAAAGGGGCGCGGGACGGGCGCGCACGGTACAGACACACCCCTGATTTGATGAAGACGGAGCGATCCCGCCCCGCCCCGCCCCGCCCCGCCGCTGGATACAAAAGTCCGATACAAGTGCGAATACAGAGTGAGTCGGAAAACCGACGACTGTATAGAAAAGCCGACAGACAACCCTCGCACCCCCGGCACACTGGAAATCCAAGCGTACGAATGTCACACACTTGTAGGTGAGCAAATAAATTCACTCACTTGAAGCTAAGCGAATAACCATTCACTCACTTGTCCCTACAAGAGACTGAATAGTTATTTGCTCACCTACCTACAAGTGAACGATAGGTTATTCGGACGTAGGTCACAAGCTCTACAGATCACAACCGCTACAGGTCACAAGCGCTACAGCTCGGTAGCGCTACGGCAGGCGCGGTTTTACGGGGGGGGGCGATGGGGCGATCGACCCCCCACCCCCGCCCGTCAGGTCTGAAAACCGCCTGAAAGGTAGGCAAAATGAATTGCAAAACCCCCGTATGTAGGCAACCCACAGCAAATCGCCCCTCCCGTCAGTCGGACTTAAAACCGCGCCTGCGCTACGGGTCACAAGCGCTACAGCGAGAATCCGCGCGTTAGGCGGAGCCGAGCCGAGCTAAACCTTGAAAAATTACGCACGTGGCGTGAAAATATGGAAAATTTTTGCGACAGTAAACCTCCCGAGGGAGGTTGCGGGTCCCGCCAGGCACAGGGCTTTTACCCCCCGTGGCAGCCAACTACTTCGGTGTTCTTATGGGAACCGGTGCTTTTCTGGCCGCGATCCTGTCGCGCAATTCGACAGATTTGATCCCCGTACTGTCAGATTTAGTCGTACGGTGGTTAACCGAACTGCCCTGTCCCCAGAGCATGGAATAGCTATTTTTGGAGCCAGATTCTAGGACTTATGACCCCACGACCGACCACCAGTCGTGGGCACGGGACGGAACTTCCTGGCAACCCGCTGTCGCTACCAGTGAAGAACCTACCTGGGTTTGAACCAGGCCCCATGTGCCGAGTCTCACAGACACCCCACGGCTTTCGCGGCACCACTAGACCACTAGACCGTCGGCTATTCCACGAGGGACGTCGGTTGAAATGGGGGGCTTGAATTCCACTCTCCAAATTGTTGTCCTCAGAAAAATTAAATGTTTTGGTAAGATTCGAACCTCCGTCCTGCGACTCTCCGCGCGGACACTATGCCGGCACGGCTACGACGCCACGACGGTATCAGAAGCCGGACCACTAGGAGTCATGCTGCGCGAGAAGCCACAGTCACCGAAGAAACGAACCCGGTGTCATGAGTGCGCCTGCTCTCCGGTCAGTGCTGGGCCGGCCGCGTAGCGTCATTGGTATTTTTTTTGTTCTATAGCTATACCGTCCTTGTGACTTGGGCAACTGCAAAAAAGGCACTTGGTCCGAACAAAAAAAAAAATAATAAAAAGAAAAAAACTTACGCGGTTTTTGAACCACTTCCCGCCCAGTGCTATGAGCAGCGACGATACCAATGACGCTACGCGGCCGGCCCATCACTGACCGGAGAGCAGGCGCACTCATGACACCGGGTTCGTTTCTTCGGTGACTGTGGCTTCTCGCGCAGCATGACTCCTAGTGGTCCGGCATCTGGTACCGTGGCGTCGTAGCCGTGCCGGCATAGTGTCCGCACGGAGAGTCGCAGGACGGAGGTTCGAATCTTACCAAAACATTTAATTTTTCTGAGGACAACAATTTGGAGAGTGGAATTCAAGCCCCCCATTTCAACCGAGCTCCCTCGTGGAATAGCCGACGGTCTAGTGGTCTAGTGGTGCCGCGAAAGCCGTGGGGTGTCTGTGAGACTCGGCACATGGGGCCTGGTTCAAACCCAGGTAGGTTCTTCACTGGTAGCGACAGCGGGTTGCCAGGAAGTTCCGTCCCGTGCCCACGACTGGTGGTCGGTCGTGGGGTCATAAGTCCTAGAATCTGGCTCCAAAAATAGCTATTCCATGCTCTGGGGACAGGGCAGTTCGGTTAACCACCGTACGACTAAATCTGACAGTACGGGGATCAAATCTGTCGAATTGCGCGACAGGATCGCGGCCAGAAAAGCACCGGTTCCCATAAGAACACCGAAGTAGTTGGCTGCCACGGGGGGTAAAAGCCCTGTGCCTGGCGGGAACCGCAACCTCCTTCGGGAGGTTTACTGTCGCAAAAATTTTCCATATTTTCACGCCACGTGCGTAATTTTTCAAGGTTTAGCTCGGCTCGGCTCCGCCTAACGCGCGGATTCTCGCTGTAGCGCTTGTGACCCGTAGCGCTACCGAGCTGTAGCGCTTGCGACCCGTAGCGTTAGCGAGCTGTAGCGCTTGTGACCTGTAGCGGTTGTGATCTGTAGCGCTTGCGAGCCACTCCTGGTTATTCGCTCACCTACAAGTGAGTGAATGGTTGTTCGCTCACCTACAAGTGAGTGAATGGCTATTTGCTCACCTACAAATGAGTGAATTGCTATTTGCTCACCTACAAGTGAGTGAATGGCTATTTGCTCACCTACAAGTGAGTGAAATTCGTACACTTGGATGCTTGGGAATAGGGGACGCGGCGGCGGCAGCGGCGGGTGTCCGGAGGCGCTTTAGTGCCCGGGCGTGAGCAGGGCCAACACTTTTGAGCGGCCCAGCCCGCCGCGGCGAGCTGACTCGTTCAAAAATGCAGCATCCGCAAACCCCATTAAAAAGGCAGCACGGTCCCTGCTGTTTCCCCGCGCGCCGCGCCACGCCACGCCACGCCACGGCTCTACACCTCTGCGCCCGGGAGTTAGGCAACTCATCCGGCACGGGTGAGCAGCGCGTGGCCGGGGGCGGACGGGGCGGAGGGGGGAGAGGAGGGAGGAGAGGAGGAGGGAGGAGAGGAGGGGAGGAAGGAGGGAGGAGGAGGAGGAGGGGGGAGGGTGTCAGCCACGGGGACGGGCATCACGTCCGCGAGCAGCAGGGCGGGGCGGGGCGGGGCGGGGCGGGGCGGGGCGGCTGAAGGGGGCACTTATCTCCCGGCCAGTTCACCCCGGCGCGGCGCGGCGGTCAGATCAGCAGAGGTGTGCCGGGTGGGGCGGGGTGAGGCGGGGCGGGGCGGGGTGGGGCGGGGCGGCCTCGAGGGTTAGAGCGACAGCCAGCGACAGCGACCCGGGCCCGGCCCAGGCCAGCCACTCCCCCACAGAATAGAGTCGTTCACTTTTTATTGCCATTTTCATCAGATAGAAGGAGGAGTTTTTCGTGCGCCGCGCTGCGCACGGCCCTTGAGGACAATTTGATGGACACACCGCCCCGGTCCTCTGCTGCGAGACGTCCGTGCCGAGCCGAGAGGCGGGCGGGGCGGGGCGGGGCGGGGCGGGGCGGGGCGGGGAGGAGAGGGGAGGGCACGCACACAGCCACAACGACCTCCCTGTCCTCTAGAGAATCAACAACAGCAACACCCAGCCTCGCCCCGCCCCGCCCCGCCCCAGACCATATCACAGGCTTTTTCCTTATTTTTCTATCGGACCCTGGAGAGGAGATGGGGCGGAAAGAGCAAGAAGGAGAGAGAGGGGGGAAGGGGAGGGGAGGGAGAGAGAGAGAGAGAGAGAGAGAGAGAGAGAGAAAGACAGAGAGAGAGAGAGAGAGAGAGGGGAGGAAGCGAGGGGAGGGTAGTCGATCAGACTGGAAGGGTGTTTTGCTGCCAGCCTTGCGCGACAACATTTGCCACTTAACTAAGCTTTTGGCTGGTGAAACCGAACCCATAGACGGTCAGAAAAAAATAAAAGCAGGGAGGTTAAATGAATCCGCCAAAAAAAAAACAAAAAAAAAACGCGGGTAGCACGCGCTCGCATATGCCAGCACGGCGTTTTAACGAATGCTTGCGCGGACGCAATGGGACGACTAGCCAGGCAGCGCGTGGCGCGGCGCTGCTCCGCCCCGCCAACGTCCGTATCGTATGATGCGACCTCTGATGTGATTTCTGTTTCGATCGGATAGGCTTCCGGTGGGGGCGGCGCGGGGCGGGGCGGGGCGGGGCGGGGCGGTGCGGGGCGGGGCGGCTTCTGCCGCTCCCCTGCGCAGGAGCGGCGCGGGCGCGGCGAGCGCGGCGGGCGGGCTGATGGAGTCAACAAGTGTCGGGTAACAAAGAAGAGATCAAAGGAGGGGACCCCGAGGGCGCGGCAGGGCGGGGCGGGGCAGGGCGGGGCGCGGCAGGGCAGGGCGCGGCGGGGCGGGGCGGGGCAGGGCAGGGCGCGGCGGGGCGGGGCAGGGCGGGGCAGGGCGGGGCAGGGCGGGGCCCGGGGCAGGGGCAGGGCAGGGCGGGCAGGGCGCGGCGGGGCGGGGCGGGGCGGGGCGGGGCGGGGCGGGGCGGGGCGGGGCGGGGCCCGGGGCCTGAGGAGAGGAGGCCGCGGTAATTTATTAACGGATGGAGGGCTGGGCGGGGCGGGTGGGGTAAGTTGGAGCGGGGCGGGGCGGGGCGTGGAGGGGCGTGGCGGGGCGGGGCGTGGCGGGGCGGGGCCGGACGGGCCGGTCACGGGTTAAAGAATAATGCCTAAAGAAGCGCGCGGCCGACGAATTCCGCTTTCGCTTATTATTTCTCCAATCTCTCTCTCCCCCCTCTCTCTCTCTCTCTCTCTCAGCCTCTCTATCTTTTCTTGCATGCCCTCAGCCTAATTCCTCTCTCATCCATAAATAGCGGAGGATATAGTTGAAGAGCGAGGTAAAAAGAAACGGGCACGGGGAGCCTCTTTTGGGAAAGTAATAATTTACTCTCCCATACAGCGTGCTAAACGGCGTCGGCGCGGGGGCGGCGCGGGGGCGGCGCGTGGGCGGCGCGGGGGCGGCGCGGGGGCGGCGCGGGGGCGGCGCGGGGGCGGCGCGGGGGCGGCGCGGGGGCGGCGCGGGGGTGGCGCGGGGGCGGCGCGGGGGCGGCGCGGGGGCGGCGCGGGGCGGTGGCGGTATCTCCGCGGTATCACCCGCCAGTCCAGCGCCTGCCTCCGCAGAGCGGAGCAGAGTGGAACTCTCGCCGGTGAGACCCTGCTCTGCTGCCGGTGAGACCCTGCTCTGCTGCCGGTGAGACCCTGCTCTGCTGCCGGCGGCTGGCCTGGCGTCCGCCGCACATGGTGGCAGGCAGGGGGAGCAGAGCAGGGAATCACAATCAGTTGCGTTCAAATCAGCAACGCGCACCGCCTCCGCCTTCTTATTTCTCCTCCAGCCTCCTTCCGCTCCACATCTTTTTCTTCCTCTCCTGATTCCCCGTCCTCCCCCACCCCTCTTCTTCGCCTTCCAAGCACGCCTTCGCCCCCGTCTGTCCCCGGGCCGAGGTCACCCGATAGCAGCAGGGAGGGAGAATGGTGTGGAGTAGGAGGAGGAGCAGCAGCAGCAGCAGGAGATGGAGAAGAAGGAGGAGGAGGAGGAGGAGGAGGAGGAGGAGGAGGAGGAGGATGGCGCAAAACTGGAGTCTCCCTCTCTCCACAGCAGCGTGTGCATGTATGTACACTGCATTGCATGCACCGCGTCGATATGCCGCGCAACCCCTAAATTACAAGCCTAGGCGATCTTGGGCCACAAAGTACTTTGGCGGGGCGTGGTGGGGTGTGGCGGGGCGTGGTGGGGTGTGGCAGGGCGGGGCGTGGTGGGGTGTGGCAGGGCGGGGCGTGGTGGGGTGTGGCAGGGCGGGGCGGGGTGGAGCGGGACGGGGCGGGGCAGGGCGCCGCACCCGTAGATAGATCGATCTGATTCCGAGAGGAAAATGTCTATCTGCTGCTGCCGGCTGTCGTGCGGTGCAGTGCGGCGTGCGTGGGGTTGACGCGGGGCGTTCAAGTTTACGTTGCAGAAAGAATGGCGCTAGCGCGTCCAAACGGCGGCAGAAAGGAGGCGGCGTCCTGGGGGCGGGGCGGAGGGGGAGGGGAGGGGAAGGGGAGGGAGGGGAGAGGAAGAGAGGGGGGGGGGTTAGGGGAGGGATGGGCCCTCCCTTTGTAGGTGCGGGGCGGCAAATCCCCGTGTCGCACTGAGCATGAATGTTTAAGCGGCCCCGCCCCGCCCCGCCCCGCCCCGCCCCGCCCCGCCCCACCGCGGCGCTGGCGGCTTCATCCCCGCCAGCGGCTGCCTACCTGCAGGCGGGGCCGAGGCAGGCAGGCCGCGGCCACACAGGGAATACAGAGCAGAGCTCTGCCGATCGCACTCTGGAGGGCGGAGGGAGGCTGAGCCGGGGGCTGAGCGAGGCCGAGGCCACAACATCACACCCACCTCCGCGCAGCAGAGGCTGTCGGGGCGGGGCGGGGCGGGGCGGGGCAGGGATACTGTGAAAAATATCTTCGTAAATTTACAACATATTTTGTAATCACGATTTACAACATATGTTGTAAATTTACGACCGCCCATTCTTGCTCGTCAATGAATTTTAAGTCGATACAAAGTACTTGCACTTTTGCAATTTCAAGTTTACAACATTTATCATGGAAAATTTTCCTGTAAACTTTACAAGTATTTTTCACAGTGGACGGTGCAGCGTGCTGAGAGATAAATAGGCAAGCTCTCCACACTGGAGACTACATTTTGCCTAGTAGGCAGGCGTGCCCGTCTGCCTCACTCAGGAGTATTCCTACTTATCTCGCAGCACTGGAACGGTACGGTTCGCGACGACCGCCGCAGCGCAGAGAGGCTTACAACCACCGCGCGCGAAGAAAAATATAAATATACACCTGATACAATATCATCGAAAGTTATTTCCATAACACCATCGAAAATCACCCTGCATGACTGGCATATGTATTTTTGTTTGACGGCGTCTGTGAAGCGCCGAGGCCTGCCAAGGCCCTTATCGGCGCTCAGAAAAATGTGGCGCCCTGATATAGTTGTGATAAAAAAAGAAGGAAAAAAAAATTCCATGCACGCGGACCGTCAATTATTTCTTGTTCTTTATTTAGATTTGTTTTTACTCAATGAAAACGACAAACGATGTATGTGTAGCAGGGGCGGTCCGCTATCACGGTGACGGGACGGGACGGGACGAGACGAGGCTCGTTGTCGCCAGGCGGCGCTGCTGGCGGCGCACCTGCGGCTGAAGCGTCCCGCCCCGCCCCGCGCAGCCTCCCGCCCAGCCCAGCCCAGCCCAGCCGGGGATAAATGACAATTTATGGATCCCGTGCCGTCAATGGCCAGTCAAGCGGCCCATATATCAAAGCCAGCAGCGGGCGGGGCGGGGCGGGGGCGCTGAGCGGGGGGCACAGCTTCGGCCCCACCGGGCAGTCGACTGTCGGAACGAGCACACCCAGAAAAGTGTACGCCTGATTCAAGCTGAATTTGGAGCGTGGATTGGCCACAGCATTACTGCGTGACGTCTCTCTACGTCAAGATTTCCCTAAGATATGATAACGTCCATAATTTATTTCGTTTTCAAATGTAAAAAAAAATTGCACTTATTTATATTTGGTTGGATGCAGTGGTTGTCGAGGGTCAAGGCAGCGTTGTTGATAGATAGCTAGCCGCGATGGGCGACATTTTTTGTGGCAGATAAAAATCATAATTTCGTTTGCACAAACAGTTTTAAGTTTGTTTTATTTAATTTTTTTCTTGTTCAGTATTGAAACCTGGTTGCGGGTCGCTTAGCGCGTTATTGTTAGAAGTTTTTCGACCCCGCAAGCAAATCATCATTCCCACTCATTGGTAATACATAACCTATACGTTTCCATAGAGTTTGTGAAGGGGCAAAAACTACTACGTGCATAGGTTTTTAACGACAGTGTACAGAGGAGGACATTACGCGAATGACAGCCACCGCCGATAATGAGGGGGGGGGGGGGGTGATTCCCGGTGCTGCACAACCCCGCGTCGCAGCTCTCCATCATCAATCCTCTCGCTCCCATATCCAGGTAGAGCTGGCGCAGACAAAGGGGCATTCACCGTGCCGTGCCCCGCCCCGCCCCGCCCCGCCGCGGTGCCGCGAGCATACCACAGCGCTACACGGGCACAAATGTCCTCTGCTCTGCCGCCCGGAGCAGCAGGGCGCGGCGGTGCTGCCCGCGCCCTCCCCTCCCCTCCCGCGTTGCCCGTGGCGTGCCCGCAGCGCGCCCCCCTCCCCTCCGCCGCTGCCCGCCCGCACCACGCAAGACGCACGCACGCCATGCGGGCGTTTCCCACGCCATTTCCAACACCACCACTACCCCTCCTCCTCCTCCTCCTCCTCCGGACAACCCTTTCCCTTGCCTGCTTCACCGGAACATTTAATTAACGAAGTTTACAAACTCTTCATACACACCGGTCGGCGGGGCGCGGGGCTGGGCGGGTCGGTACGGTGCGAGGAGGGATTGGTGGCATGGCGCGGGGGGGGGGGGGGGGGGGTTAGGATGGGAGCGGGCGGTGAGCAGTTGAGGTTGAGCTGAGGGAATATAAGGGTCCTGAGCCTGAGCGCATATGCAGCAGCTCGGCAGGCGCGCACACTGTCAGAAACACCGTGCCTATATTCACGGATAGCCAACGGTCCGCACCGCGGAATTTTTCCGGTCAGTGAAATTCGCAAAGGTTTGGACAGTACTCGACAGTACTTCACTATACGGAATGGGTGATATTTTAAACAGTAATTAAATATTTTTAAAGATACAGTACATCGTGTAGGATCGGATCGTAATCTTCAATAACGAGCGAAACTGCTTGACTGCACTGGAAAAACAAAAGTTCTAAATCCTACCTTTAAAGGGCGCTAAAAAAAATTGTGCCTTTGAAAAGGCACTAATGCTTAGTGCCTCTCTAAAGGCAGTAATTTTTTTTAGTGGTTTTAAAAGGTAGGACTTAGCACCTTTAGCTGACCAGCTGCATATGGTCCGTATAAATTTAGTGCCTTTGCAAAAGCACTAAGATGTAGTGCCCCAGGAAAGGCACTAAACTTAGCACTTGATTTTTGCGCCCCAGGAAGGGCGTTGTTTGGCACCTTTGCATTTCCGGTGTGGTTGACAGGGCGTACTGTAGCGGAAAGTAGGTGAAGGGTTACTCGAGCGGCGCGTACAGGCACTGCAGTGCGCAGAGCCGAGCGAGCGGAGCGAGCACAGAGCATGAGAGACGAAGCGACGCTGACTTTTCTGGCCGGCCGCCAGTTCTGTGAAGTGCAGAGTTTGGTATCGGCGCGGGGTCGGCCGCCGCAGCGCAGCTCAGCGCGGCGCAGCGCGGCCCGGCTGGCGCGTGGTGGTGCCGGTGCCTCGGCCCGGGCGGGCAGGGCGCCGTGCAGCCACGCAGTCCCGCCGCACAGGCGCGCGGCCGGGCGGCCTACATCCCGGGCGCTCCGAGCAGCAGCGGCAGGAAGAGCAGGAGGAGGAGGAGGAGGAGGAGGAGGAGGAGGAGGAGGAGGAGGACGAGGACGAGGAGGAGGAGGAGGAGGAGGAGCAGGAGCAGGAGGAGGAGGAGGACGAGGAGGAGGAGGAGGAGGAGGAGGAGGATAAGGAGGAGGAGGAGGAGGAGGGGGAGGAAGAGGTGGAAGCAGAGGAGGAGCAGGAGGAGGGTGGGTACGGGGCGGTCGCGCGGTCGCCGTCGCTGTGCCCGGCGCGGCCCGGCCCGTCCTGGCCCGGCGCGGCGCGGCGCGCAGCGTCGAAATGAAATAACTTTTCCCAAGTGGCGGCGTAGCGAGAGCATAAGCCGCGCTGCGCTCCCCGCTCCCGCGGCCAGAGAGTGCGTCGCCGAGAGACACACAGAGGAGCTCAACGGCCAGCTGTCACGAACGGGCCGCCGGGCCGGGCCGGGCCGGGGTGACTGAGTATAGTGAAGTGCGGGGCGGGGCGGGGCGGGGCGAAACGCGCGGAAAGTTAACCCGCTGCTCCCTCCCGAATATGACGTGCGCGTTACGGCCTGTTTGCACGCCCCCCCCCCCTCCTCCCTCGATACTCCACCACCCCTTGATATGATCATAGCTCAAGCCGTACTGCAGCCGGCGCGGCCCCCAGGGGAGCTGCCCGGCCCGGCCCGGCCCGGCCCCTAGCCCTTCACAGCCCCGAGAGGGATGTTAGCCAGGCAGCCGGCCCGACCACCCACTCCCGCCCACTCCCAACACCCACCCCACCCGGCCGGGCCAGCGACATGTTACACCGCAGTGCAGACTCCTGCGGGCGCTGGGCCTACATCAAGAAGGCGCGCGTCTCGCTGTGCGCCGCACTCGAACAGCCCAGTGCGGGTGGAATGGAGTGCTCACACGGAAAAAAAAGGTTAGCATTACAGCTAATCCGATAGCTGAATGGAGATAACTAATAATTTAGCTATGTTGCTAAAATTTAGCTGTGTAGCTCAAAAAGTAGCTGAGCTAAGTAATTTTTTTGCTGGATGGCTAAATATTAGCAGCATAGCTAAATAATTAGTTATCCCCATTTAGCAATTGGATTAGCTGCGTAGCTAACTTTTTTTTTGCGTGCAGCGTGTTGCCAGAAAAGTAGCCCAAATGCAGTGGAGTAAATCGGTATGCTTCTGTTTGTAGGCAAAATAACAGACCTGGGCTAGGGTGTTGCCCAGTAGGCAGACACACTGTGAGAAATATTCGTAAGAGTTACGGGAAAATTTTCCATGAGAAATGTCGAAAAGTTACGATATCAAATTGTAAAATTACAAAATTTTAAGGACACTTGGTATCGACTTGTAATTCTTAAACGAGCACAAATAAGCGTTCGTAAATTTACGATTTCGATTGTAAATTTACAACACCATTTGTAAATCACAAATTACGAAAAAAGTCGTAAACTTACAGACATACTTTTGACAGTGCAAGCGGCCAACTTTTCTCGCTCCACTGTATTTATAGGCCACTCATTGCCTGCTTTTCTGGACAGGCTGGTCGTGTCCTCCTCGAGGGCCCCGCTGTCCATGGTGGCGCTGCGGGCTGCGAGGCGAGGGACCGAAAGGGAAGAGGGCTTTTTATGGGCCGTGGGCCGTTGGGGAGGAGGAGGGAGGGGAGGGAGGGGAGGGGAGGGGAGGGGAGGGAGGGGGATTACGTCTTGCACCATAAGACACCGCCCAGCCAGGGAGGGGCGGGGGCAGGGGCGTAGCAGGTGCATCGGCTACTGCAAGGGGGAGCGAGAAGAAAATGGAGAGAGGGGGGGGGGGAGGGGAGAGATGGAAGCGGGAGGCTCGAGGATAACCGTCGCAGGGGCGTTCAAGCCTCCCTGCTCCCTGGCCGGCGCCACGCCCCGCCACGCCTTGCGGTCGACCCGACAGACAGCCTCTCCTCGGGCCTTTATTGCTTCATCCCGCGTGCGGCCGCCCCGCCCCGCCCCGCCCCGCCCCGCCCCGCCCCGCCCCCACAGAGGAGGTGCTCGCGCAGGCAGGCACGGCCGCTGCCCCCTCGCCTCGCCTCGCGCCACCTCATTTCCTTTATTCCCTTTCTCTCCTCGTTATTTATCTCAGAACCTGGTCCTAGAGGGCTAGCAGGACGCGAGCGCGCGGAGACAGATTCTTCCGCCCCGCCCCGCCCCGCCCCGCCCCCACCCCCGGCCTCCGAGGAGATAATTGCATGCGGGTGGAATTTCAAACGGCGCCGCGAGCCGAAGCAAGAGTCATTTACGTACCACGGGCAACAGAAAACGCGAAGCCGTAAGTGTGGGGTATTCCTAAACTTTCACCGGGCCAGTGTTCCTATAGAAAAGTAGGCAGTCAGAAGGCCAAACACGGTACTTAGTAGGGCGAGGGCGATAGCTGCATAGCAACCTGCCTAGGGATCACGCTTTCTTCCACCCTGATTGAGAAAAGTACTTTTCTTACAGGTCTGGTAGGGGCCGGACCACGACACGAGTGTGCACGACGGCAGAGGCGAGTGTTTCCCGCTCCCCGCACACAGCAGACGGCTGCCCCCGGCTGCCCCGCCCCGGTCCTGGCCCGGCTGCACCTCGGCCTGGCCTGGCGAGGTTGTCAGAAACGGTTTACACACTGCGGCCGGGCCGCAAGACAAAGTTTGTTTTGCGAGGAAGCGGCTCCAACTTTAAGAGTTTTTAAACCGATGACTCGGCCGGCAGCAGCAGCAAACCAGCCGGCTCGCCGGGCCCGGGCCGCCCAGCCCCGCCCCAAGATCAAAGGGAAGTACCATAAGTAAGCCGAAAATTAGTTTGAGCTCGGCTCGCCTCGCCTCGCCTCGCGCCGCCGCCAGCGCAGCGCTGCTGCTGCAGCTCGCCACGAGCCGAGCGGAGCGGGGCACTCTGGAGGAGGAAGTTGTGCAGCAGTTTGTGCTGCAGTGGCGGGGCGGGGCGGGGCGGGGCGGGGGCGGGGCGGGGCGGGGCGGGGCGGGGCGGGGCGGGGCGCGGCGGGGCGGACACCTCCGCCCACTTCCTACCCTAAGCTGATTGCTCGCCTGGCCTGGCCTCGCGTTTCCAATATTTATTATGCTTGGCCGCCAAATTCGGTCCGCTCGTTATATTTTCACGAGCGTAGAGGGGGGGGGGGGGGAGGGGGGGAGTGGGGGGAGGGTGGAGTTGGCCGCGCAACACGTGGGACAACAGTAAGGGGAGGGTTCGTTACGCGGCTTACCTCCAAGGAGAGGAGGGGCGTAAGTATGTGCACATACCCCGTGGGGAGGAAGGGGGAGAAACAGAGGGGGTCGGAGAGAGGGGGTCGGAGAGAGGGGGACCGAGAGAGGAGAACGGAGAGAGGGGACCGAGAGAGGGGACGGAGAGAGGAGGACCGAGAGAGGAGAACGGAGAGAGGGGGAAGCACGGACAGGGGGCGGGGGGGGAGGGAGAGAGGGCAGTTGGTTGACCATTTATACCCATACAAGACGATATGGCCCTTCTAATCAAAAGACGGTCGGGCTTTCGCAGCGCTCTCGCAGTTCTCTCCTTGCCGATCCAATTAACGTCTCGAATAACACGAGCCCCTCGGCCCGCGGAGCCCTAACCCGACGCAACCAGTTTAGGACCGGGCCCCTTTCTCGTCCTGCCGGGCCAGCGCGCTTCACCCTGGCACTTACTGACCCTCACTCCTTCCTTACGCCCCGCCCAACCCCGCCCCACCCCGCCACCCACTCCCTTCGCAAAGCCTTCAACACCCTCCGCGTCGCTCTGCTCTCTCTCCCTCTCTCTCCCTCTCTCTCTCTCTCTCTCTCTCTCTCTCTCTCTCTCTCTCTCTCTCTCTCTCTCTCTCCTCTCTCCTCTCCTCTCCTCTCCTCCCTCCCTCCCTCCCTCCCTCTCACGCCCTAACCGACCGCTCGCGCCACCACGCCCCTCCCTTCGCGACCCACATAGAGCCGGGCCAATCAAGATAGGCCCATCCAGGTAGACGCGCGCGTTCACAACCCCCGGGCGGCACAATAGCTCTGCCCCTCTCCCCCGCCCCCTCCCTTTCTCCGCTCCCCCCCACTACAACCCCCTTAAAACTACCCCCACCACCACTGGCGTCCGCCGCCACCGCAGCGCGCTCGCGAATAATTTGCCAGTCCACTCACGAATAACAATGGGGTAAAACGGCGCGCCGGTGGTCCTGAACGCCTCCCCTCCCTCCCCTCCCCTCCCCTCCTCCCCTCCGCCTCCCCTCCGCCTCACCCTTTCTCTATATTACCGCGTGCACCTTGACACTCTCACTGTAGCTACCAGTGATGCAAACCACGCCACTTAATTTTTGCCTTTCTTCACCTGCTCCGCCCCGCCACCCACGCCCCCCCCCCCCCATGGTCCTCCTACACTCAGACCGTTATCGACACTGTGGTAGCACGGTGAAAACGATGTCTTGGTTTTCAAGCAGCTTTATGTCAGCTCTTTTGTAAAATTCCCATACGGATTGCTTGAAAACCAAAACGGAAACAAGAAGTCAATAAGGAAACGCTTAAAGACGAAAGTGTCTTCCAGTGTCTGAGCGAGCACGTGTCCACGGGCCTGTGTGGCGGATGGCACCAGGACGGAACAGCAGAGTCGCCGGTGGCTGAGGGTGGGGCGCTTGTAGTGCGCATGGCATGTGTGTGTGTGTGTGTGAGCAAAGAAAGAGATGTCGTCGGGGCGTGGCGTGGCGTGGCGGGGAGCCGGGCGGGCCGGGCGGGCCAACGGGCGAGTAAATGTCACTGTCCCGGAGGAACGCGATTCACGGAAAAGAAGTAACGGGGCGGAGCATTGCGGAGCATGGCTGAGCGTGGCGGGGGGTGGCGTGGCGGGGCTGAGCGTGGCGGGGTGGCGGGGCTGAGCGTGGCGGGGGGTGGCGTTGGGGCTGAGCGTGGCGAGGCTAAGCGTGGCGGGGGGTGGCGGGGGGGTGGCGGGGCTGAGCGTGGCGAGGCTAAGCGTGGCGGGGGATGGCGGGGCGGAGCGTATAAGAATGCGCGGGACAGCGCACGACACGCGCACGCTCCGTACCGCGGCGCCCCGCCCCGCCCCGCCCCGCCCCACCCCGCCCCGCCCCGCCCCACCCCGCCCCGCCCTGCCCCGCCCTGCCCGACACGGCTCGGAGTGGAGTGGGGGCGGACGGCAGGCTCAGCCGGCGGGGCATACGGAGAGAAAATTCCAGCAAACGCGACAGCTTCAATGTCCTCCCATCTTGCTTCTCTTCCTACACACACATATATACACACACACACACACACAGCGCACAACGACACAAGCGCCCCTCCGGGGCCAGGGGGTGGCTAGTACTCTGCATGAATACGAGAGCAACGTAGGCGGCGTGTTGTGTGCGGCCGGGCCGGGCGGGGCGGGGCGGGGCGGGGCGGGCGCCGGGGCCGCGCTGCGGTAAACGCAAATAAAGCAAAACTCCCAGCCAGTGGCGCCCCAACACACGCATACATACACGCATACACACACACACGCCGCACACGCAACAGCACAGGGATGATGATGGCCCGATTAGGATTCCCCAAGGACTCAGGACACTGCTGTGCGTACCTGAGCTGTGCTCATTCACACTTTCTCCCCTTCGATTCCGCCTACTGCTACTACACTTCGACCAACACCAGCCCTCCACACCCCTTGACACACACGCGCACCAGCACACGCACACACAGACAGACAGACACTGTAAAAGAGTCTTCGTAAATTTACAACATTTCTCGTCATTTGTGATTTACAACTAATATTGTAATTTTACGATCGATATCGTAACTTTACAAAGGCCCATTTGTGCTCGTTGAAGAGTGTCAAGTCGATTGCAAGTGTCATTATAGTTTCGTAATTTTACAAATTGATATTCGTTACTTTACGACATTTCTCATGGAAAAATTTCCCGTAAACCTTGCAATTATTTCTCACAGTGCGACAGGACACAAGAGGACAGCAGGGCGCTCGTGATAGGCGTCGCTCTATCGCAGAAATAGTCCCGTCGCGAGGGCGGGAGCGGGGCGAGGCGGGCGCGAGGCGGGGGCAGGGGCGGGGCGGGTGCGGGGCGGGGGACAGCGCGCACCCAAACAAAGCACACCGCATGCGGGAATACGACGCACACGTGCCCGGCATGGGCGATGTGCCCGCCCCGCCCTATCCTCACTCACTCCCGGGGCCCCGCCCCGCCCCGCCCCCTTTCTTTTTATTTTCTCTCTATCCTCTCCTCGCGCAGGTTGTGCGGGCGCGGGAGGGGTCGCTGGGGGGCCCGCGCGGCCCGCGCCCCGCCTTGCAGCAGGGGGCGGTGGGTAGCGCGGCAGCCCCCCCGCGAGCTGCTGACGGACGCGACCATGATCCGCGCACGTAACCTGGCGTAACGAGCGTGACGTTGCGACGTACAGCCCGGGGCGGCACGGGATCAGGGCTCCGTAACTTATCATAACACGAACGAATGTTAGTTACCTACCGTAACAAAACACATGTTCCGATAGGAGTTAAAGTTTTAGAATTTCAAATGTGTCCCAAACTATTCAGGAACGATGTACATTTTGCACCATCCGCACCACTCACTTATTTCAAAACAGCCACAATAAAAGTTACAAGTTGTAACTCTATAACGCTTAACATAAGGAGCT
Organism: Frankliniella intonsa; assembly: GCA_033675135.1. Taxonomy (NCBI): domain Eukaryota; kingdom Metazoa; phylum Arthropoda; class Insecta; order Thysanoptera; family Thripidae; genus Frankliniella; species Frankliniella intonsa. The sequence goes on along the minus strand of CM066256.1, from coordinate 13,126,658 downwards.
TAAGTAATAAGTTACGGAGCCCTGGATGGGATGGGACCAGAGGCACCCGCCCTAACCCCATGTACAGCCTACAGGGAGTGCATTATGACTAACTCCAATTTTCTCCCCCCCCCCCCCGGCCCCTTCTACCCCTTCCCCCCTCCCTCCCAGCGGCGGCCGCCTGACGCGCTCGGTTTGCACGGTCGCACGCTGCTGACACGATGGCTTCCCGGAGGCTCGTCCCGCAATGCGGCCTCCCTCTCTCTCTCTCTCTCTCTCTCTCTCTCTCTCTCGGGCCACGCCCTTCCCCGCACGGTGAACGGCACGACAACGCAAACCTCTCCGTAATACTTTTTCGTCCCTTTACGTTGCGCGCCCAATTTCTTTTTGCTCTGTATCTTGTTGGGGGTTGTCGGGGTCGGGGTGGGCACGCAGACGAGAGAGTCCGTCTCGCAGATGGGGGGGAGAGAGAGAGAGAGAGAGAGAGAGAGAGAGAGAGAGAGAGAGAGAGAGAGAGAGAGAGAGAGAGAGAGAGAGAGAGAGAGAGAGAGAGAGAGAGAGAGATAAAGAGAGAGCTGCGAGCGATCGGAAAAGAGAGACAAGAAATGGAGAGGAGGAGAGAGGGATTAGCGATGGGCCTGCCAGCCTGGCCATGCGCAGAATCAGCTTCGGGAGCCGGCCAGCCCAGCCCAGCCCAGCCCAGCCCAGCCCAGCCGAGCCGGCCGCAGGGCTGCTCGCTCGGTCGGGCGGTTGGGCCTGGCCACACATCATGGGCGTAAGGTACGTAGGTTCGTGCTGCCGACTTTTTTCCGAGGATCGCTCTCATACCTCTGTCCTTGTCGCACTCATGGGACACTTCCATGTCCAGCATAGGGCACCGCCATAGGTGCGACAAGGAGGGAGGTAACAAGAGCGATCTCCTGAATCAGTCGGCAGGTGCGAGGTGCACTAACCTCCCCGGCCGGGCCGGGCCGGGCCGTCACGTGCACACGCTGCCCTCCCCCGCCCCGCCCCGCCCGCGGCCCCGCCACACCACACGGTTATGGCGCACTTCACGAGGTGCAAACGGCCCCGCCGACGCTCATGAAAATCCTTTTGAGCGAGGAAACGCATTATCAGCTGGGGCTGGGGGAAACTGCAATCGAGCGAACGCAACGCGATGTCTGGCCCAGATGTCTGGAGGCGGAGGCGGGGGCGGGGGGCGGGGGCGGGGCCTGGGGGTGGGGCGAGAGGATAAGATGGTGGAGCAGGATCAGGAGGGACAGAAGCTGGATGAGGGGGAGCAGCGACGCACCGAGTCCTCCTCTGCTGCTCCTAATGCCGCTATTTCTATATCCCACCGCAATACATTTCTCCGCACGGCCAGGAGGAGGAGGAGGAGGAGGAGGAGGAGGAGGAGGAGGAGGAGGAGGAGGAGGAGGAGGAGGAGGAGGAGGAGGAGGAGGGAGGAGGAGGAGGAGGAGGAGGAGGAGGAGGAGGTGGAGGAGGAGGAGGAGGAGGAGGAGGAGGAGGAGGAGGAGGAGGAGGAGGGGGGGAGGGGGAGGTGGAGGAGGAGGAGGAGGGGGAGGGGGGCGACGACGAGGTGGAGGACAGTAATGGGGACCCAAGTGTCCTGATCAGACCCGGGCGCTTGCGCCACCAGTAATTTTCGTCTCAGTCCCCGATTGCCGTAGGGGGCGGCGTGCGGGGCGGGGCGGGGCCGGGCGGCCGCTCCCCATCAGCCGATCAGAGCGCCGTCCCCCCGGGAGCTTCGTCGAGCGCCGGCGGAGGCGTGGCGAAACGTGGCGCAGGCCTCAGCAGAGAGCTAAAGAGGAAAGGGGTGCAGGTGCGCTGCTGTCACAGAGGCGTTCCTCAAAGTGGCGCTGAACTAACCAGCCGGTCCGCCCCGCCCCGCCCCGCCCCCTCCACTGACACGTGCGTGGCACGGCAGGCAGGGGCGGCGACGCACTGCCTGTTGCTTGCTGCACCAGCGCTCCGGCCGGACCGCTAATTTCGAAACTCTCCTCGATGTCGACCTGCAGCCAAGTACCAATGCCACTGGGAGGCAGAGAGCGCTTCCAGTTCGGAATGCGCTGATGGTGGGAGAGGGGTGGTAGGCGTGGGTTCACGTCGCCGGTGGCGTAAAGGGAAAGGGTCGGGTCGGAGCGGAGAGCAAGAGGAACGCAAATAAGGGATGCGATTCCAAACCCACATCCTCTATCCGAGGCGAGGCGGGGCGAGGAGGCGAGGCTGCCCGCATGGGCCGCGCCGAAGCTCTGGGCCACGGAGCTCTGGGCTCAGCGAGCAGGGAGCAGGGGCGGCGCCCCGGCCCCGGCCCCGGCTCACCTATGATGACAAGCGAAGCGCCTAGCATGAGCCCTCTCACACAGTCGTCTCTTTCGCCATCCCAGCAACCTCCCCCTCTCTCCCTCTCTCTCTCTCTCCCTCTATCTCTCTCACTCAAACACACACCTCAAAGTCATTGAACTTCCGATGCATGACGGGCACGGTAAACATTTTCCAACTAGCGGAGTGCTCTCGCCTGCCTCTACCCTCCTGGCCGGGCGGGGGCGGGGTGGAGCGAGGCGGGGGCGGGGCGGGGCCGGGGCGGGGGCGGGGCGAGGGCGGAGCTGTGGGGGCCGGCAGGGGGTTGATGTCCTACCGCCGGCCGGTCCGGTCGATAGCAGGTCTCTAGAGAATACATTATTGCTGACACCACACGGCCGTGCGGTGATCGATGCAGGCCGTGCGTTGTTCTTGTCTCTGTCACAGTGGGGGGGATGGGGAGGTTAACTGTCGCCGGACGCGACCACGAGAGCGGAGGTGGTGCCCCCCCTGATGGAGCGGCAGGGGGCGGGGGAGAGGGGATAGTTTACAATCACCCTGGGCACAGGCCAAACAGACACGGGGGTAGGTCCGGGGGGTTAGGGGGGAATATTTAAGGGTGGGGTGGGCAGGGCAGGGCAGGGCGGGAGGGCGGGCAAGCGAAAGCAGGGGGTTGGCGGCGGGGCGCGCGGCGGGTCAGGAGGACACCAGCGGCGGTCGGGCCTGCTGTCCCGCCCCCGCCCCGCCCCCGCCCCGCCCCTACCTGCCACCCTGCCCCCCACCCCTACGTTTTGTCAAACCTTTGCGGCGCACGGTGAAATGGGGCAGTGCCACCACTGTCCATTCTGACGCGACAGGCGCGGGCGGGGCCGGGCGGGGCGATACACGTGTGTGAGTGTTTTTTTTTTTTTTTTTTTAAAGGAAAAAGGGGAAACTTTGAGGAGCTTCCATAATTTGAGGGAACCTCCTCAGATTTTGAGCATGTGTCCTCAAATTTGACGGAAATTTTGAAGCGACTTCTAAATCAGACGTCGTTTCTACCGGTGTACATACATCCACCCCAGCAATCCGCATATGGAGAACCATCTTCAGCAATCGTCACAAAAACTCGGTGCGAAAGGGGTGTTCTTGTTGCCTACACATACAGACGTTTTGCATAGAACGGCCTAAAAAAGGCCCAAAAAAATAAAAAAAAATAGACAGGCAATCTGTCAATTTTGGCAATCGGGTGTACACTGCAGGGCGGAGTTGAAGCCCGCGCGGTGGTCGGTCAGTATTATATGGCGCCGCCCTCGTAAAGGGCGACATACACACACACACACTGACAGACCTTACCCGACACAAGACATCCGTCCACTCCGCGCCCGGCCCGCCCTGCCGGCAGGGCTGTATCGAACAGTTGAGTAACGGCCAGGCCAACACTTATACGACCCCCGGGGGACCCTGCAGGGTGGGGGCGGGCGGATCACGGAGCGCGCGCGCGCACGCCGTCAGCTCGTTCTCTTCCTCGTCGTCAAGGCCCTGTTCACCGCCGCGCCATCCTCGCCCCGCCCCGCCCGGGCCTGACCAAGTCCACTCCGCACGCCAACACCCCATTAGTTTGGCCCCCCGGTTATTAATCCGGTTAATGCGGGAGAAAGAAACAGATTTACAACGTGGGCGTCGTGTTGCGGGAAATGAAAATAAAGCACTCGCCCCATTGACTGCTCGCCCACGCTCTCAGAGAGTCCTCGTGGAGAGTCTTGTTTCTTACTATCAGCGTATGTATCAACAATATTGTGGATTGGTACCCACAAATTCCCTTCGCGTTTCTCCACGAGAACATTTTGTTGGTAAGAAAAGTAAACAAGCTTTTAACATTATTATATAGGTGATTACCAGATTGTTCGTGCCTTAAATACGTTAATAGTCTACTAATAACGCAGAAGTCCCTATGGGATTGAGGGAGGTGCACTTACACACCCACCCACCCACCCACCTACCCACACAAAGTTGCGGCGCCCGCGCTAAAGGACAAAGAGGAGGAGGTGGGGGGAGGGGAGCTACAGTAGCAAAGCAGCGAAGTGCTGTTGTGAGCGGAGACTTGCCAATCACCGACGAGGGCAAACAAAAGAGGAGGGCGCCTGATGGGATAGGGATCCGACAGGCAAGGAGAGGGAGGGGGATCATCCCCCTGGGCCGGGTCAGGCCGGACCTGACAGAGAGCTCCTCAACACGGGAAAAAAAAAGAGTGAAAACCCAATGTGCGCTATGTGAGCTAACATGTCAGCTGACACCGTGCGACAAGCAACAGGCTAACTGTAGCGAAAAGTTTGTTGTAATGGTACTCACACAACAGCGCTGAGAGATAACGCGTCGCTGCAGGAGTTGGGACAAACTAGACACCCAGATATTATTTGACTGAATCATTTAAAAGAAAAAAAAGAAACCTTTGTAATATACGCGTCATTCACTCTAAGGATGCGAGTGGCGCAGTGTTCGAAGCCAGCCGGCCAGGAACTTGCAGTACCCCCCCCCCCCCCTCTCTCTCTCTCTCTCTCTCTCTCTCTCTCTCTCTCTCTCTCTCACATTCTCTCACTCCTATCTCTGGCCAACGACCGGGCGAACTCGCTAATAAAGTCTCAGGTAAGCGCTAGGGCGGCGCGGTGGGGAGAGCTAAACAAGTGAAGAAGAGTCCTGCAGGAGAGAGAGAGAGAGAGAGAGAGAGAGAGAGAGAGAGAGAGAGAGAGAGAGAGAGAGAGAGAGAGAGAGAGGGGCCCTGCCGGAGAGAGTTGTGGCAGGCCCACCCCGCCCCTGCACACTCCTCTTGACAAGCGCTGCTATAGCAGCGGCTCAGCCGTGTTATCACGTTCATAGTTTCCGTTCACCATCAACAAAAACGAGAAACAGTGCCATTGTAAAAGAACCCTTTAGAAACAATGCGAATTCATGTCTCTGTTCACTGTGTGGACGTAGGTCACAAGCGCTACAGATCACAACCGCTACAGGTCACAAACGCTACAGCTCGCTAACGCTACGGGTCGCAAGCGCTACAGCTCGGTAGCGCTAGGGCTCGCTAGCGCTACGGGTCACAAGCGCTACAGCGAGAATCCGCGCGTTAGGCGGAGCCGAGCCGAGCTGCACCTTGAAAAATTACGCACGTGGCGTGAAAACATAGAAAATTTTTGCGACAGTAAACCTCCCGAAGGAGGTTGCGGTTCCCGCCAGGCACAGGGCTTTTACCCCCCGTGGCAGCCAACAACTTCGGTGTTCTTATGGGAACCGGTGCTTTTCTGGCATGCGATCCTGTCGCGCAATTCGACAGATTTGATCCCCGTACTGTCAGATTTAGTCGTACGGTGGTTAACCGAACTGCCCTGTCCCCAGAGCATGGAATAGCTATTTTTGGAGCCAGATTCTAGGACTTATGACGACCGACCACCAGTCGCGGGCATGGGACGGAACTTCCTGGCAACCCGCTGTCGCTACCAGTGAAGAACCTACCTGGGTTTGAACCAGGCCCCATGTGCCGAGTCTCACAGACATTCACGGCTTTCGCGGCACCACTAGACCACTAGACCGTCGGCTATTCACGAGGAGCTCGGTTAAAATGGGGGTTTGAATTCCACTCTCCAAATTCTTGTCCTCAGAAAAATTAAATTTCTTGGTAAGATTCGAACCTCCGTCCTGCGACTCTCCGCGCGGACACTATGCCGGCACGGCTACGACGCCAGGGTACCAGGTGCCGGACCATACTAGGAGTCATGCTGCGCGAGAAGCCACAGTCACCGAAGAAACGAACCCGGTGTCATCAGTACGCCTGCTCTCCGGCCAGTGCTGGGCCGGCCGCGTAGCGTCATTGGTATCGACGCTGCTTGTAGCACTAGGTGGGCAGTGGTTCAAAAACCGCGTAATTTTTTTTTCTTGTTAATTTTTTTTTTGTTTGGACCAAGTGCTCTTTTCCGAACAAAAAAAAAATAATAAAAAGAAAAAAACTTACGCGGTTTTTGAACCACTTCCCGCCCAGTGCTATGAGCAGCGACGATACCAATGACGCTACGCGGCCGGCCCATCACTGACCGGAGAGCAGGCGCACTCATGACACCGGGTTCGTTTCTTCGGTGACTTTGGCTTCTCGCGCAGCATGACTCCTAGTGGTCCGGCACCTGGTACCGTGGCGTCGTAGCCGTGCCGGCATAGTGTCCGCGCGGAGAGTCGCAGGACGGAGGTTCGATCTTACCAAGAAATTTAATTTTTCTGAGGACAACAATTTGGAGAGTGGAATTCAAACCTCCATTTCAACCGAGCTCCTCGTGGAATAGCCGACGGTCTAGTGGTCTAGTGGTGCCGCGAAAGCCGTGGGTGTCTGTGAGACTCGGCACATGGGGCCTGGTTCAAACCCAGGTAGGTTCTTCACTGGTAGCGACAGCGGGGTTGCCAGGAAGTTCTGTCCCATGCCCACGACTGGTGGTCGGTCGTGGGGTCATAAGTCCTAGAATCTGGCTCCAAAATAGCTATTCCATGCTCTGGGGACAGGGCAGTTCGGTTAACCACCGTACGACTAAATCTGACAGTACGGGGATCAAATCTGTCGAATTGCGCGACAGGATCGCGGCCAGAAAAGCACCGGTTCCCATAAGAACACCGAAGTAGCTGGCTGCCACGGGTGTAAAGCCCTGTGCCTGGCGGGAACCGCAACCTCCTTCGGGAGGTTTACTGTCGCAAAAATTTTCCATGTTTTCACGCCATCCTTTCATTCGCAGAGCACGTGCGTAATTTTTCAAGGTTAAGCTAGGCTCGGCGGATTCTCGCTGTAGCGCTTGTGACCCTGTAGCGTTAGCGAGCTGTAGCGCTTGTGATCTGTAGCGGTTGTGATCTGTAGCGCTTCCGAGCCACTCCGCACTGTGTCAGTTTCTTTTTGCAAGAAAAAAGTTTAATGATTCTAAAGTTTAGTTTTGAAATGCAAAGGAAATTTCTTGGCAATAATGTACTTGGAAAGGCTTTTATTACAATCTAAAAGTAAGCTTTGAACTTTCTTTGTATTTCAAGAAAAAATCTTTGATGTTTAAGTACAGACGAGAGGAGAGTATATTTTGTGAGCGGTTCGTCTCGTCCACAGTTCGCGGGCGTCGCAGTGCAAGTCCTGGCTAACTGTTCGCCTCGCCCTGCCCTGCTCTGCCCTGCCCTGCCCTGCCCTGCCCGACCTCACCGCACAAATAAGCCAACGCGCTGTGCGAGCCGAGTCCGACAGCAGCCGCCACGCTCACTCCTCGCCCCGGCCCGGCCCGGCCGGGCAAAACTCAAACCCTAATCTGCTGAGCAAACCTCCAAGCCGCGGCCAGACCAGCAGAGGCGGTCTGCCCCGCACGCTAAATAAAATATTAAGCCTTTCCCGAATGAAATTTCAGTGGCGCAGCCGTGGCCCGTGGCAGGCCAGGCCGGCCCTAGCGGCCCTGGCCCCCCTCGCTGCTTTGTCCGGTGATGTGAGCACTAACGAAGGCACAATGCCCCTCCCCCCACCACCACTCTCTCTCCTATGTGTGAGCGCGTGCTCCTCATTGCGTCTTGCCTTGCCATGCCCCAACAACGTGGAACGCAAAAGACGAGTTGAGGCAAAAATTCAAATCCCATTCGATTTGAAAGCAGATGATTCTTAAATTTATATCATGGTCTCGGAAGTACATTTCATTGAGCAAATCACTGCAAACCCTCGAATCCAGATTCTCGCCCGAAAAGAGAGAGGACACTTTTCATCACGAGACAATTTGGTTTGACAGTGTGCCTGGGCTGGGTGTCGGGTCCTCCGCGGCGGGACCCTTCCACTGCAGCCAACACAAACAGGGGCGGGAGGGGATAGGGAGGGAGGGGCAGACATGGGATCAAGCTGTTGAGTGGCGCGGGATTCCCAGCTGATCGCGGGGGCGGGGTGGGGAGGGGCAGGGCAGGGCGGGGCGGGGCGGGGCCGCTGATCCGCCCGCGTCCTGATACCGATCGAATCGCAGAACCACAAGGCGCAGGGATTTAGCGATCACACCGCGCCACGCCGCGCCACGCCACGCCACGCCGCTCACTCACTCGCTCGCTCGCTCACAATGGCAGGCAGCTCCGGCGAGCACGCTGTCCGCGCCGCGCTCAGCATATTCATGTCATTGTTTCGCACAGCTTTAGTTTTATTGTCACTGCTACTTTTTATTTGCCGCTCCCGCGGTTCTCCGGCACCACCGTGTCCGCGTCTCGTCGCCCACACGCTCCCGCCCGCGCGCAGTGCGCACTACGACCACAGGCTGCTGTAGGCCAGTGTATGGCCTTGAGCCGTACGACGACACCCCCCCCCCCCCTCCAAAAAAAAAAAAAGTTGAAAAAAAATGAAATAATGGAGAGTTCAATCCGCTGATTCGGGTCAGCCAACACATATAGCGGTGGTCCGCTGCGGATCAGGAGCCGGAGGGAGAGGCAGAGGCTGCGGCCGGTCCGGCTGGCTCGACGTAATGAAACCCGACTAATTACATTACCCCGTGCGTGGCGTGGCGTGGCGCGGCGTGGCGCGGCCAATATGGCACGACGCTGCGCTCGGCTCCATCGGGGGGGACAGGACGGGACAGCGCCAGGGGCAGCGGGAGCGGGGCGGCCGCGGAGGAGAAGAAGAAGCAGATCGAGAAAGAGCAGGAGGGAGCTGGGCTGCGCGGATAACCGGCCAAACACTGAGAAAAATATCTTCGTAAATTTACAACATACTTTGTAATCACGATTTTCAAAATATGTTGTAGATTTACGACCGCCCATTCTTGCTCGTCAATGAATTCCAAATCGGTACAAAACGTAATTGTAATTTAACAATTTCAAGTTGTAATTTTACAACATTTATCATGGAAAATTTTCCTGTAACCTTTACAAGTATTTTTCACAGCGAAAGCTTAGCTACGGCGGTGGCCCCACGGAGCCGGGCAGGGCCGTGCGGGGGCGGGGCGCGACAGACTAAATCATTTCCATACATCCTTGGCGGACGTGCGTGCGGGGGGGAGGAAGAGAAATATATATGGGCGCTCCCGACGGCACGACACGTATATAACGTTACGTTACGTTACCGTTTGTCTGTCTGCGCGCGCGTCCAGTGTCCGCCGGGCCGGGCCCCGCCGGCCAGCAGGTGAGGTTAGGCCCCAGCGAGACAAGACTGACCGGCGCGTCTAAGCAAGCGCACCTGGCAGACCAGGGGCTATCTAATCTGCCTCAGTCTCGCGCGGCGCAGCAGGCGGGGGCGGGGCGGGGGCGGGGCGGGGGCCGGGCGGGGCGGGGGCGGGGCGGGCCCGTGGAGGCGACCGCGATGTGCACTGAGGCACCGGCCGGCGGGGCGCGATGCGAACCTGATGCCGCTGGGCTGCACCGGCAGCCTGTCTGCCCTTACGTACACTCTGCAAACTCAAGTGTCGTACAGTACTGCAGTAAAAAGTGTAGGAACAATGGTTCTGCAGTTTTTAGTGTAGGACAACCTGTGTCCGACAGATTTTACTGTAGGACAACCTGTGTCTGACCTACGGCGTCCTACGCTAAAAACTGTCGGACACAGGGTGTCCTGCACTAAAAACTGTAGGACACAGGGTATCCTACAGCAAAAACTGCAGAACCATTGGTCCTACACTTACTACTGCAGTACTGTACGACACTTGAGTTTGCAGAGCAGTAGGGGTTGCAGCGCACATCTTACTGTCGCAAGGTTGCCAGAATTATACACGCGTCAAGGCCCACTCACCCACGCGGCAAAAATGTGTTGTCACTGTAGATGACAAAACCGTGGATGCGATAGTGTCATCACTTGAAAATGATGACAGGATTTTCAAAAAGTGATGACATTTTCATCAAAGGTCCTATCCGAGTCCCATCCTTATCAAGTAATGACTTTAATTTTTACAGTGCACCAGGGAGTCCATCCCGGCCCCTGTCCAGCTGCCAGCTGCAGGTACCACAGCGTAGGCTGGTGTCGGATGTGGTGTCGGATGGCCATTGCTGCAGGTAGTGGAGGCGGAAGGCCGACGGGGCCAGACGAGCCCCCTGAGGGGGGAGGTTCAGCACACTCGCCCAGCTCAGCCCAGCCCAGCTGCAGGTGAGGTGGCGGGGCGGGGCGGGGCGGGGCGGGGCTCCAAGCCGACAGCCCGATAAGCCCACATTAGCAGAGTAAACACAGATAGACCGGCCACTACATCAACAGGCGCCATATCACTAGATATCCTAGACACTTGAAACGCGCGAGAGTTCACACTAAACCCTTATGCATTATGTAGTGCATAAGTGCTGCAACCATAGTTATGCACAAATTTTATGCATAACTATGCTTCTTTTGTGTACATTTGTGCATATGAATGCACAATTTCGTGCATAGTTATGTGCGGAGCGATGCGCATAACTATGGTTGCACGTTCTGCTGCATAACTATGCACAAAAAAATGCATCAGAGTTTAGTGTGTTGAGCGGGGAAAAGGGGGAACGACAATGGGGTGGGATTGCATGACCTGGAGAGCAGGCGATGGCACTTGAGGTAGGCGCGCAGCGCAGCACTCGCGAGGAGAGCGCTTACCACGAGAGGTGTCGGGGCTGTGCGGACGAGCTAGCAGGCAAAAGTAGGCAATACGTAGCCAGATTACAGCGGAGTAGAGCGGGCTGCATCTGTGCGACATGCACGCACCTGTGCCATGGCGTTGCCTAGTAGGACGGCGCAGATGCTGCCCGCTCGAGGGGAAAACAACTCTGAAATTTCAATACACCTCGTAATTCAGAAAAATCCACCAAAAAATTTACAAATATTCATCTAAAAAAATCATTAAAATTTACAAAATTTAACTACATTTGTACACCAAAATTTGATTGCCTCCCTTTGGCATTACTCCACTGTGTTCGGGTTACTTTGCCTACCCCAACACTGCGCGCTAGCCCTGCAGGCAGGAGGGCGCGGGTCGGGTCAGGCCAGGTCACACCACACACCTATGACGTAGGAGTATCCGTCCAGCGTGAGCACGCACTTCCTGGGGGAGGCGGCGGCGGCGGCCAGCGAGCCCCGGGTGGGGTCGCTGTTGCACTTGTGCACTGCCGGCTTGTTCACATCCATGGCTGGACACTTCTCGACGGCTCGGACACGGCCCTACGACTGCCTACGGTGCGCGACATGGCTGAGTCCGACATGACGCCGGCGTCGCGGCGCCACGGGCGCCACACTACGCGTAAGCCCCCCTGCTGCTGCTCGGCGCGGCGCCGCGCTCAGCGCCTCGGACACCGGCTGCCCCGGCCCGGCCCCGGCCCATCTCTCCAGGGGGTCGACGGTCATCGGCGGCGCGACGGACGCGGCGGCGGTCCGCGGCCTCGGCCCCCGCCGGCCATACCGGCGCGCGGCCGGCGCGCGCGCGGGGCTCTCGGGGGCGCGCTCGGGGGAGGACAGGAGGACGCGGGGGGCGGGGGGCACCCGGGGGGCCTGGGGCGTGCTCAGGACCCTCGCGACACGGCGCGGCACGCGGCGGCGCACGGCACGGCACGGCACGGCACGGCACGGCACGGCACGGCACGGCGGCGGGCGGCCGGTGGGCGGCGGGGCGGGGCGGGCGCTCCGTCCGTGCTGCTTCTGCTTTGGGCGCCGCAGCGAGACTGAGGCTCGGCGGTGAGGACGGGGTGGGGTGGGGTGGGGTGGGGCGGGGCGGGGCGGGGCGGGGGGGGGGGGGGCGCGCCGGGGGCGGGGGAGGGGAGGTGGCGATCAGCTGTGGTGCGCCGTGGTGCAGTGCATGGCAAAGGAGCAGAGAGTGTCATCGGGAGAGGGAGAGGGAGGGAGGGAGAGAGAGAGAGAGCAAGAGAGAGAGAGAGAGAGAGAGAGAGAGAGAGAGAGAGAGAGAGAGAGAGAGAGAGAGAGAGAGAGAGAGAGGCGAGGGGACAAATGACGCAAGGCAAGTCAATGGCGAGGTAATTAACACCCTCTCCCCCACTCTTCTTCTTCTTCTTCGTCTTTCTCTTCTTCTTCTTCCTTTCCGTCTCAGGCCGACGACGGACTGCAACATCATCAGAGATTCCACTGCCATGCACACGCAGCCCGGCCCGGCCCGGCCCCGCCCCGCGCGGCCCCAGGCACCCATTGTCTTTCTAGCAGTCATCTGACGACGGGATTATCTGGCCGAGAACAATCGGCCTGGAATCAGACCAAGTGAGGGAGAAGAGACACTGTGGGCGGGAGGAGTAGGGGGTGGGGGGGGGGGGGGTCAAACTAATGCAATATGCTGCGGCGGCGCCGACAACCGTTGATTATCATTCTTGGTATTGACACGACGATCAGAAAACGAGGAAGGAAAGGGTGCGTGGGGTTTGAGCGAGTGTAACAGTTGTGGGGGTGGGGTGGGGTGGGGGCACTAGCGCTCGCCCGCCCGCGGTCCCGCCCCGCCCCGCCCGGAGGCGCTACTATTTCAGTCCGCGGAGGCGGGGCGGGGCGGGGCGGGGCGGGGCGGGGCGGGGCGGCGCGCGGCCACCCGCCGCGAGAACGCAGCAAACTTTTTAAACGCTCCGTCAATTGGTGCCGACATTGACGCAGAACTCCACGTCGCTGCGCGGGAGAGTTTGACAAGTAAGTCGTCGCGGGCGGGGCCCAAGTCTGGCGGTAGGGCGTCGGGTGGTGATGGGATGAGGCGGAGGGAGAAGAGGAACAAAAACACAACCATTGATATCCAGCTACGTGTACCTATCTGTACATACATACAGGGAGAGAGTTAGCGACACTAAACGGTGTACCTAGACAGATAGAAAAGATCAGGGGGGACTATGAGAAATTAGGCTATAAGGAGAACGGAAAAGACATTCTTTGCACATGTTCTAAAAACCTAAATCTTCAGTGAGCTTCATGCCTTATTATTTTAATAACTCAGAGCACCCTGAGCACTATATATTTTCTAGGGATTTTTTTTAAAGGCAAAGCACCGCGCACTACAGAAGAGGTGGGGTGGCCACGTGGCCAGTCTGACGTCATCGCAAAGTTGTCTACAGCCGTGCCGTGCCGTGCCGCTCACCTGCTAGCATACACTACGCGGCCTACAGGGGCACTACAGGCGTGCAGTCTTACCGTGCGCTATGATCGGCCGCAGCAAAACGCCAGCCCGAGCAATAAGGTCCTGCAACCCAACGTCCAAAGTCGCAGCTTCACAACCTGAGCCACTACCGTCACACTGAGCCAGCCAGCCAAAGCTTCCTGCCGGCCGGCCGCGGCGGGGCGGGGCGGGCCGCTGACAGACACGGGCCGCGTGCGAGAGGTCTGTGTGTGTTTATGTAGCCCCATCTCACTCCCTCTGCTTGCGCCCCCCCGCCCCTCCCACCTCACAAGGCACTCAGCTGGTAATTGGTGTGACGTCACAATACGTGCGGAGCCCCCACTCATTTGGTCGTCACTGAATACCTCCCTCCGTAGCGAAAAGGCAATTAATTTTAAAACGCAGCGGCAGCAGCATCAGCAGCAGCAGCGGGCGAGCCGTGCGCCCGGCCGGGCCCCGGCCTCAAGTACTACAATTATCATTTCTTTAAGCGTGGAACAATAACTCAGCCATGACAGCACGATCGAAAAGCCATCTGACTGCAACGTCTTCTATAAGCTTCCCGCCCCGCCAGTTGACTAAACCCACCGTCTTCTGGCGCCAAAAAAAAAAAAAAGAAAAGAAAAGAAAAAAACGCCCATATACACGCCGTTTCTGATTTGATCGCAAGAGTCCCCCCCCCCCCAAATACATGAATAAATACCTGGCTAGATAATATTTTACTAATACGAACGCATTGCAATAAGCGTCGGCCATGGGGGCAAGGAGCTCGCAGCGTTTGCCCCGCTGCGGACCAAGCAAAGCGCGGAGCGGCGGTGGGCCGACCTGAAGCTTGATCCAGGCTGCGTTCAACACAACACCTGACAATGTGAGTTATGTGGCTTACACAGTAAACACGCGCCCCATAAAGGTTTAGTGAGGAGGAAAATGGACGGTAGAACGACGACAAAGAAGAAGAGAAGAAGAGGAAGCAGAAGAAGAAGAAGAAGAAGAAGAAGAAAGCAACCGTGCTGACACCTGCCCAGCCCTGCCCGCCCCCTTCCATTCAACTCCAGAACTTAAAGCCCGCTCTACTGTCCCGCCCGCTGCGCTCCCGCGGCGCAAAACTTTTTCATAATCCGCGCCAAACTCGACGCCTCTCGTCATTTATGGTGCGAAATTTATCAGGACCTTCTCGACCCTCTGACGCTATGCAATTTCCTTGGAGACTGTTGTTTTTTTTTTTGTTCGCAAGAGGCGCAAGACAACACGAGCCTGCTGTGCTGTCCTTTAATGAGAAATGCGGCTGCCGAGGCAAACTACCCTCCACCCCCCCCCCTCCCCTCCACCCCCCTTCTGCCCCCATCCGACCCTCCGCCACGACCGAGGACGCCTGCAAGAAGAGCGGCGGCACGTCGCCTCCAGGAGACGCTGCCAAGAACACTCCCCGGGAGGGAATCAGATAAAACGCCCGGCCCATATCACTGCACTGCTCGCTCCCGCTGCTTCTTGCAATATGTTTCGAGTCAGGTCCCCCGCGCACGCGCAGTACAGCGGAGCCCGAGAGTGAAGAGAGGCGGCGCGGCGCAGTCCGGTCAGTCAGGGGCATTCTCAACGACATCAAAAAGTATTAGGCCAAATCTTAAGCTCACATCCGTGTAACATGAGCGGCTAGAGGACGGGGCGGGCCTCGTTACTTAAAAATTATTTTAGATGAAATTTTTTAGATGAAACGGAGCCATCTCAGAGGACGAAGACCAGCCCTCCACGAAATCCTTTGATATGCCGTACTCCCGAAACCCTAGTGTGTCACACTTGTAGGTGTGTGAATGTCCATTCATGGGACGAGTAAGGTTGTGATTTTCTTTTTAGGACTACACTAACTGTGAACAATATCTTTGGAGATTTCCGATATATTCTGTAAATTACGATTTACGAAATATGTTGTGAATTTACGACAACCCAATCTTGCTCGTGATTGAATTTCAAGTCGATGCGTAGTGCTTGTAATATTACGATTTCTAATTGTAACTTTACAACTGCACTGCTTCGTGGAAAATTTTCCTGTAAGCTTACAACTATTTTTCACAGTACTGCACCCTTGTAAAGACAAGTGCGCGAATGGAATTTCAGACTACAGCAAGTGTGTGACATTCATTCACACGCACACTCACGTGCGGCAGGGAGGCCCTCAGGCTGGTGGCCTCGGTGGTGGGCGCTGGCGCTGGCTCTGGCACTGGTTGGCTTTGGCAGCGCACCGCCGACTGACCGGGCCGCGTGAGCCGCATGAGCCGGATGAGCTGCAGGGGGCTACTGCTACTAGCCGTAGCGCCCCGCCCCGCCCCGCCCCGCCCCGCCCCGCCCCGGGCCAGCAGCCCCTGTTGGAGGATGCTGTCCAGATCACTTCAGGCCCGCCCTGCGCCGCCCCGCCCCGCCACGCCCGCCACACATACGCGTTCCCTTTACTACTGCCCCCTCCACTCCTAGGATCAGCAGTAGAGCTGCGCATACAAACAAGATGAGCGCCTCCGCAAAATTACAAACAAAATCAGGCAACAAAAAAAAAAAAAAAAAAAAAAAAAACTAAATATCACCTCGGTGCGCCGTGTCGGTTCGTTCCGGCAACCCGGAGTACAAGGCACCCTGGTCTCTCTGAGTTTGGCGGATTATTTCTGATTTGTGGCGCCGCGTCCGGCGCGGCCCGACCGCCCCGCCCCACCCCGCCTCGCCCCGCCCCACCCCGCCCCGCCTCGCCCCACCCCGCCCCGCGGGAGCACACGCGCGCCTCTTGGCGTGGCGCGGCGTGGTTTTGCGTCTGTTTCCTGCCGATGTCGCACCCCAGGGGCGGTTACACGGTTAGGGGCCGTGCCGGGCGGGGCGAGGGGAGGGTAGGGGGCAAGGAGGGCCGCAGGGGGAGGGGCAGGGCGTCCTGGTTGCCAGGCAACCAGGAGTTACGTCATATTCCGCGCGTCCACTGTTTACCCGAGGCTGTTACCGGATCAGCATCTCGCATCGTTCCGTCTCGCTCCCTCTCGCGACTCGAGGCGGCTCGAGGTCGGCCCCAAGCGGCCCTTCATTCTGTCTCGCTCCTTCCCCTTCGGCCCTATCGCACAACTTTTCTTCTTTTTTATTCAAAAAGAAGACCATCTTTGCTAACCCGCAGCGGCCGGGCTGGTCCGCGTGTGACACCTGGCCACCTTAAGAATAGGCCTATTGTGTTGTGGGCTACTCGACTAGGTGATCGTAACATCAGGATGCAGCTGATGCCAGGTGATTAAACTCTAAGAGGCTGGTTAAATTTTCGTTATTTCCTAAATGTTTAGAAACAGACTACTTTAAACTTTTTGTGAAGCGTTTGACAAATAAAGCTATGATTCAACTGTGCGAAAAAGCGTACATTAGACCCCAAAAAGTGTGTTTCAAGAGCTGTATCTAAATTTTTCAGAAAATATTCTTAAACTCTACTTGATCCTTAAAACAAGAAATTGTTCTCCAAAATTTAAGTACAGTAATTGAAATTGAGAACAAACCATTTGGGGTGTATTGTAAGGCAAAATCTTTTAGTTTAATATACTTTTTAGCATTAAAATTTGCAAGCTCAGGATTGTTTTCGGGATTTGAAATAGCGAGACCACAAATATTTATACACTGGAAAAACAAACGTTGCGTGCGTCACACTTGCAAGTGTGACCCCTGGACAGGTCGCATCATGTGGTGCGACCGTAGTTTTGGTCACGTTTGTGATGCGACCTCCTATGTGAAATGCCGTATACCCTGGAGCTTGCGTCGCATCACATGGTGTGACGTAAATTTAGGTCGCATTACGTGGTGCGACCAAAAATGGTCACACCAATTGATGCGACGCACGTCACGTTTGTTTTTCCAGTGTAGTAGATGGGTTCGAGACAGACACAGTACAGTGCAAGGTTGCAAGAAATGACGCAAACAAAACTAAAATCAAGTGATCGGAAATAAGAAAATAATATCGAGTTAGGTGCCCCCGGGTGTAAAGTTAATCGGAGGGTAGTCGGAGGAGGAGACGGAGGGGGCGGAGGTAGCCTGGCCACGACGGTGCTGCTCAGGGGCCAAACTCCACGCGCATAATCCCTAGGTCTATGAATGACTTACTCAACACTCAGGGGCAGAAAACCCAACCCGTCCTCGGCCGGCCGACTCACCTGCGGACAGAGAGAGAAAAGAGAGGTGAATTAAACTCAATACATAAACACACTAAACGCTGGCTCCCCACCCTTCGACAACATTGGCGGGTCCCGAGGGAACCACCATCGGCACCTCCTCGTCACTCTCTCTCCAACACTCCGCACAGGACGGGCTTACGCGCGCGCTGAGGTACGGCAAGGCGCAGGGCGTGCCTAGTGGCGCCATCTGCGGCCGAGCCGGCCAACTCGCAGCGCAAGCGATACGCCCCGACTCGGGGCAGCTAGCCTCGCACCGGCCGGCCGGGCCGAGCAGCGCCGAGCCGAGCCGAGCAGCGCCAAGCCGAGCCGTGTCCCGGTAGTGCTCGCGCCCAGTGCCTCCTTAAATCATAGCGTTATACAGTTTACTCCCTGGTAAACACGAAAACAGTGTTAATGTTGGTCCACCTACTCTACAGTGTTATAAACTTGAGAAGAAATTTTACGAAGAATCGGGCTGCTTCACAATTGCGAAGAATTTGCTTGTATTACAAAAAAAAAATAGTTCGTAAGCTTATGAACCAAACAATTTTGTAAGCTGCGAATCGAATTGTTTGTAAGTGCGAATAAAATACTTTTTATTACAAAGCATCCAATTACTCGCAGGTTTTAACAGTGTAGGAGCCAAGACGCCTTACGGCCACAGCGGGTAGGCAACCCGACGCACAGTTACATACTGTACTACACCCAGGACAGAAATTCCGTGGGCAAATTTGAAAGGAAATAACCACAGCGCAGTGTAAAATCCGCCCCGACCCTGCCCCCTCACCCCGCCTCGACTCGAGCACAGTTTATTCGGCAGTGCAGGACGGAATGGAAGCCCCGCCCCCCCACGATAGATGTGTCCAGGGACCCGATAACCGTTCCGCCTGTGACAGCTACCTGCCCCGGGGGCCCCGCGGGGGGCAGGGGGCGGGGGTGCTGGTCGGGGCCAAGGGGTCCATCCGGACACCCTGCCTGCCGGGGGTGGAAGACGGGAGGGGTGAGTGGGGGGCGGGGAAGGGGGGCGCAACCCCAACACAAGCACGGCCCGAGACACGAGAGTGAGAGGGGGGGCAGGGGGCGCAACCCCAACACAAGCACGGCCCGAGACACGAGAGTGAGGGGGCGGCCCACCTGCCGGCACGCCATATTTGCTTATTGTCGCAGTGTCAGTGCGCGCGATCAGCAGCGCGCGGACGGACTGGGAGGAGAGGAGGGGAGGGGGAAGGGAGGGGAAGGGAGGGGAAGGAGGGGAAGGGAGGGGAAGGAAGAGGGAAGGGAGGGGGAAGGAGGGGGAAGGGAGGGGAAGGAGGGGGAAGGGAGGAAGGGAGGGAGGGGGAAGGGAGGGGGAAGGGAGGGGAAGGAGGGAAGGGAGGGGGAAGGGAGGGGGAAGGGAGGGGGAAGGGATGGGAGGGGAAGAGAGGGGAGAGAAGGGGAGGGGTTGTATTATTGAGGGGACCCAGGTGGCCCCGCCCGTAATCCATCACGCTAATCCGCCTCATCGTCCTCATGGCGATGCTGGGGCCGGGCCGGGCCGGGCTGAGAGGTCCCGCAGTCCCGCACCCTCCAGGCGGCTGTCCTATCAAAAGAACTGACCCGTGGATACTTGGCGCGCTAGGGACTCTACATGCTTTCCATACGGGGAGTCTCTCGCGCGTGGGGTATCGCAAGGGTCAATTCTTTCGAGACTGATAAGTACGGTACGTGTTCCGCGAGTATTTATAGACCACCCTGCAGGCTGACTGTTGCTAGCCGTCGACTTGCCAAGCATACATTGCCTGTAAGTGTGTACTATCAGTCCTAATAGCCCTGCGATATTCCCTATAAGGGAATAATGTAAGAGTTCCCAGCGCGCGGGGTATCCACGGGTCAACTTTTTATTTTTGCGGCTGATAGTACCGCGGGTGTTCCACGCGAGCAGCATGCGGGTCCGCTCCAGCCGTTGAGCATGGGTAGGCAGTCCCGCAGTACACGCCTGGTACTTAGTCCACACTGTGTTTGCAGTGAGCCCCGTCCCCGAGTGTGACGCCGCCCCCCGCCCCGCCCCGCCCCTCCCGGCCCGGGGTGGGCCACACGTACTTCATAAGCATGAGGCGCCTCGCCCGCCCCGCCCCGCCCCGCCCGCTACACCCGCAATGTAATCGCCATGCGATGCGAGAGATGCAAGGCTAAGGCCGAGACAACTCGACGTAACTCGAAGGCTCTGCATTCTCGGTCTGTCTGCAAACAGCAAACTTAAAGCCAAGAGCCAAGCCAAGACCAGAGAGCTAGGTGCCCCAGAGTTGGGAGCCCATTCCATCCACCACCGCGCCCCAGCCCGCCCCAACACGACAAGACTGCAAGTGCTGCAAAAATCAAAGTATCGCAAAAACAAAACATTTAAAAAAAAAATACGGTGCAGTGGTCGCTTTGATTGACAAAATGTTGTCATTCCGTTCTAAATGCTAAATTTTGGTCTCTCTGGATTAAAACTTTGAGAAGAAGAATACCAAAAATTGCCGCCCTCTGAAAGAATAACAAAGTATGGCATTGGAAAAACGATGCCAAAATTTTGGCATTGAAGGCGACCCCGACGTTTGAAGGTGCGTGTGTGTCTTAGTCACACTTTCTAATACTAATGGGCAATAATTCAGAAAAAAAAGAATCAATATTTCTCACTTGCCGGATCAAAATATAACCAGCGTGGTGGCCGGAGCATATATCCTTGGCCCCTCTATCCATAGAAAGACGGAAGGCGAGCGGGGTGGATCGGACAGGGTGGGGTGAGGCGGGGCGGGGTGAGGCGGGGCGTGGTGAGGCGGGGCGAGGCGGGGCTGGCGGCGGGCCGTACTGCCACACGTAAGAAGCGTGCGAGGGCCCGTGCCGCCTCTCCTCTGCAGGGCCGAGCAGGGCCGCAGGACGACCAGGGAACTGGAAGATTAATGGCGACGGAGAAGAGGTGCAGAGGTTCCACCACGCCCCCCCCCCTCCAGCCCACGGCGTGAATACGGGGGGCGCGCGAGCACACGCACACACACACACGCGCGCACGGGCGCGCACACTTTCAGGGGCACCCGGCAGAAGGGCCAGGCTCACATACATGAATACAAATATATCCTCTCTCTCTCTGTCTTTCTTTCTCTTTCTCTCTCTCCCCTCCCTCCGTCGCTCCCGTCTTCCCTCTCCGCCCCCTCCCTCCTCTCTCTCTCTCTCTCTCTCTCTCTCTCTCTCTCTCTCTCTCTCACACACGTGCAGGATGGGATGTGTCAGCGTGACCGCTCCGGTCTCATAATTCACTCGCTATCACAGGGCAGCAGCCGACCAAAACATCATCGGCCGGAACACCAAATTTGTCCGTGTCAATCACCTCCGAGGTCTACAGCAGCGCGGCGGGGCGGGGCGGGGCGTACTGTACTGCGTTCCGCACAGCGTACGTGGCCCCGCCCCACCCCGCCCCGCCCCGCCCCGAGCGGGCGTGCCGCGCCCGTAATCAAGTCATTCAGCCCAGTGCGCCGTGCTCCCCCGGGGGCACCGCCGTTCCATCTCGCGTTATTCACAAACTATAAGACGCTCCGGAATACTATTTCTGCTGCAAAGTCTATCTGCGCGCGTCGTTCTATTTTACAGTGCTCCAACATCGTGACTGGAGTCCGTCGCAGTGACGCGGGCAGAGGGGCCGGGCCCCGGAGTCGGGCGCCCCGCCCCGCCCCGCCGCACTCTCCCCCAAAACGCCTCTGCTGGAAGTTTGCGTGCCAACCGAACGGCAGGGCGTGGCGGGGCGCGGAGAGGCGGCAGGGGGTGGAGGGAGGAGGCAAAGGGCCCCCAATTTATGAACGGGCCGTATCACCGTTGTCCGTGGGGGAGGGGAGGGAGGGGAGAGGAAGAGGAGGAAGAGTAGGGGGAGGAGGGGCGGGGGCGCGAGCCGGGCTGCCAGCTGTCTGAGCTGAGAAACAGAGGGGTAGTGCGTGCGCAGGCGGGGCGGGGCGGGGCGGGGCGGGGCGGGGCTAGGGAACGCCCGCGGGGAAGCGCAGGGATGGCCCCGGCGTCCAGGCGGCACGGCTCATGGCTCATGCCGTTACAGCGGGCCAAAAACACCGGAACAACGAAAGGTGCCAAGCAACGACTTTCCTGGGACGCTAAAATCAAGTGCTAAGTGTAGTGCCTTTCATAGGGCACAAAATCTTAGTGCCTGTGCAGACGCACTGAATTTTGTTAGTGCCTTCTAAAGGGAGGACTTAGCGCCGTTGTTTTTCCACTGAATTCAATGAAAGCTGCCCGGCCGTGGCCCCTGCGTGCCGCGCCGCCGGGTACCCCACCCCACCCCACCCCGCCCCGCCCCACCCCACACACGTAATCTGGTCAATGTATAGGGCCCTGGCCAGTGCCAGCGCGGCGGAGCCTCGCCCGCATGGGGCGTAGGGGCGTACGGCCCGTGTCGCCGGGGAGGGGATCTAGTTATAGAGGAGCCGGTGCATGGGCTGAGGCGGCCGGGGCGCGGGGACCGACTTACATTCCCGTTGGCCCCGCCCCGCGCCCCGCCCCGCGCCCGGCATACCCACGGCTCAGCGACCCCGCGGGACGCGGTACCGGCTGACAACGGCCCGAAACTAGACGACAGAAAATAAGAGTACAAACCCTACAGGACCTCTTAGCACTTATCCGGATTTATTTTTAGGCTCGGCATTGATACGGGAGCCTTCCGGCACACCTATCACTGGTGAGAGGGAGAGGGAGAGGGAGAGAGAGAGAGAGAGAGAGAGAGAGAGAGAGAGAGAGAGAGAGAGAGAGAGAGAGAGAGAGAGAGAGAGAGAGAGAGAGAGAGAGAGAGAGAGAGAGAGTGGAAGAGAACAGAAGAGTAGGTGTAAGAGGGACGACTCAGAGGAGAGATAGAAGATGAGACGAGAGCGGATGAGAGGGCGCTTTTGCCGCCCCCCTGAGCTGATAAATTTATGGAGCCATTTTGTGTGCTAATATGCTGAGCCCCTCCGCGAGGTCTGGCCGCCGGCCGGCCGGGGCCGGGCTGGGGATGGGAGGGCGATGAGCCAGCGGAACGTGTACTAATTATTTCTTCAAAGATTTCGGAGGGGAGGCGGGGAAACCAGACAAGTAGTGTCAGAGAAGCAGAGGGAAGTGGTGAGGAAGAGGGCAGCTTGAAAGAGCTAAAGAAAAGAATATATAAATAATCGTGCATAAAATTGGGTATTACAAAGTAGAAAAGTTTGAGAGATTGGCAGAGGCACAGGTTTCAACGCCGTACTGCGCACTGTGCCGTGAAGGGGCGGGCAAGGTGGGCCGGGGGAGCAGCGAGCACACTCCAAAAAGCGTACGACGGTTAATTTCGCCGTAAGGCATGGCGAATGTCACTGTAAGCTAATTGTGAAGCAGGGTGCATCACCACCGTAGCTTACGGTGAAAATCACCGTGAGCTTTTACTAGTGCAGAGGGAAGCGGGGACGCTACACCCCAAAACTCTGTTCTTGGCACAAGAAATGCTCTTGCAGTGTGCAAGAACATTTACTTAAGGGAATTTTACTTGGTTCAATGCAATTATGAGACTGAGTTAAGCGCACGCTCTTGTAACAAGAATGGGCTTTTTTGAGGTGTAGCGCAAGACATGTCCTCATCTCTCGTCTGCTTTTTCTGCAGCTGCCCGAGCCTCGCCGCGCCGGGGAACGTAAAATGTTTATACTCTGCTCTCCAGGTAAAGGCCGGGCTCTACCTGCTCCTAATGCCCGCCCGGCCCGCCCTGCCAGGCCACGCCAGGCCTGCACTCATCGGCAAACGGCAGGAGCGCGGGAACGCCTCTCTGCGGCCCCGCCCCGCCCGCCCCGCCCCGCCCCGCCCGCAGCCAGCTGGCACGCAGACCCGGCGCACACGCCGGCCGGGCGGGCATGCCTACCCAGCCAGGCGCTCTCCGCAGCCAGACGGCCGGGCCGGCGGGCCGGGTACGGCACGGAGAGGAAGAGAGAGAGCGGCTCGTCCCGCAATAGAGAGAAAGACGTCGCAAAACCTCAGAGAAACAGAAGGTCGTTACGACGGTTCTCGTTCCCAAGCACCGATCGAGTCGGAAACAGCGAGCTGATCTCCCTCTCGTAATATACACACAGAGCCGGGAAGCGTTGCTTCGCAATTGAAAAGCATTTGCATCGCAACTTACGAAGAAAGGGTAGGCGATTCCCATGCTTACAAATTATTTTGTTTGTATTACAAACAAATCCTTTGCAATTGCGAAGCATCCGATTCCTTTGCAAGGATGTTTCGCAAGGTTGACAGTGCACATTCGCGATATTTTGCATTTCCTCCTGTAACTTCCCTACGAAAAGTTAATATGCTATGAATTCGGTTTGCATCTACAACGCATTTCTTGCAGCTTGCAAAACATTGCTCCGCAATTGCTAAAGAAAAGCTTTCACTTCCCCATCCGCAAAGCTTTTATATTCTTTGCAATCCGGGCAAGCCTCATTGGGTCACTGTCTGCAGATATACGCCCCCGAGCCCTACCACTACTCCGCTCCGGTGGATGGCAGCCAGATGGCCAAGGTCCTGCCCCTCGCATCCCGTCCCGCTGGGGGCGAACAGAACAGCCAGCCGCACAGCCCGGCCCGGCGCACTCAAGGCCAGGCGGGGCGGGGCGGGGCGGGGCGTGGAAGGGCCTGGGACGCAGCCTCTCTCCAGTCGAACAGCCGTTCGAATTGTCATGGAAATGAAGCAGGCCCTTCCTTCCCTCGTGTCGGACTCCCTTCAGCGCGTTCTCCTCCTCCAACCCGACCCTCCTCACGGTCGGCCCCGCCCCGCCCCATCCCTCTCCGGTGGGTGAGCCACTTATCACGGCAACTTATCACCCTCGCCATGCAATTGCAATTGTCGTTGTTTCCCTCTTGAATTCAACTTCTTTACGAGAGCGCGGAACCAACATTCTCACGCAGACCTGCGCCCCGCCCCGCCCCGCCCCGCTACCAGACCTACCAGTGACAGAGCGTTACTGAGCCACGTCACCGCCCTGCCCTGCCGTAGGTCCTTGTGGGCCAGGGCCGTCGCCCCGGTGCGGGCCCCGGGCGGCGCCACCCCGCCCCGCCCCGCCCCGGCGACAGGAAGCCCCCGTCCCCTGCTGCTTTCGACGTTCCCCACTGGTATCACAAAATTTGTCACCGCAGGAGTCCTGCGGGCCGCGCCACGCCCCGCCCCGCCCCGTCACGCCCCGCCTGCTCGATGGGCGGGGCTTCGCTGTAAATCAGAACCGATTTGGCGCTCCTGCCAACCCAACCCTTTATTCTCATCCCCTCTAGCAGAAACCGCCCACCTAGAGGCGAGCCACGCCGCGCCACAAGGGTGGGGGGCCTCCCCCCCCCCCTCTCTCTCTCTCTCTCTCTCTCGCACACACACACACACACACACACGCATACTCTTAGCGCGTGGTGGTGGCCGCGGTGCATTCCTATCTCTGGCTTTACCCCTATGAAACGGGATCCATATTCGGTTTACGACTCCGGGAGGCAAACGCTGTCATAACTTCATAGCCCTCCGCCCTCCCCCTACCGCCCGCCCGTCTACATCTACCCCAGCACTCCTCCCTCACTCCATCTCTCTCTCTCTCTCTCTCTCTCTCTCTCTCTCTCTCTCTCTCTCCCTCTCTCCCTTTCTCTCCACGCGCCCCACATGCTATATCCCCCCAAAAAACCAACAACGATGACAAGTGTCCAGCGTCTCAGTGCAGTCGACCTCCAACTCACTGCAGTCGAGTCAGTCTGACAGTCTGCTTGGGTCTTTCGGGCGGAAATTCGCGGGCGTTTCCGAACCCGCAGGACGAGACGCCTGTCTCTCCTCTCCCTACTCTCTGAATCCAGACGACGATACTAAGTTGTTTTGCTTTCTCGATGTATTTTCTATCAACTCTTGCATTCTTCATCCCTTAGCCCTTACCCTTTTCCAACCATGATCTACACGTCCACTCATTAACCCACCCACCCACCAACTAATGTAATCCAGTCAGTCACGCACCCATTCATTCGGTTATTCATTCATTTATTCGACAGTTCATTCACTTATTTGCCCAGTCACTCATAAATTCATTCATTCATCGACTCACTCATTCGTCCACCGCTTAGCTACCAATACATCCACCCATCTGAGCCTGTCCCAGAGAAGGACGTAAGTGCCGGGCGAGCAGCTGCGCATCCGCCCCGAAATATAATCTCCCTCAGCCAGCCTCACGCCCCGCCCCGCCCCGCCCCGCCCCGCTGGCTCGCGCTCTCACGCGGCAGCAGTCAGTCCCATTATGCTAATAGAGTGTGTCCGCATTCCGGCATTCCACAGCAGCAGCGAGGCAGCGGCAGCGGCGCTGGACGAAGAATACCCCCAAGGCCTCTCCACCCCAGCCCGCCCCGCCCCGCCCCGCCACGCCCCACCCCCCTGCCGCCCGGCTCCACGCCATTTAGCCGGCGTAATAAAGAGGATAGGGATTAAGGGCGCGAGCAGGACAGAAGGAGAGGTAAGCAATAACGCCGGCCGCACTGAAATATGCATCGCGGACAAACTCCCACCCTCCCTGCCTCACATCCCCACTCTCTCTCTCTCTCTCTCTCTCTCTCTCTCTCTCTCTCTCTCTCTCTCTCTCTCTCTTTCTCTTTTTCCCACACACTCTCTCTCTCTCTCTCACTCGCTCCCTCCCTCTCTGGCCACCCATACAGGGGCTAGGCCGCGCGTCCGACCCAGAGCGCTTCTCCTCTCTTTACACGAATAATTCAACACCTCTTGTCCTCCTGCCGCCACCCCGCCCCGCCCGCCCTGCCTGCCCCGCCCCCAATCCCAGTGGAAGTTGGACTAGCAGGCGCACTTTTGGCGCGGGGCCCAAGCGGTAGGGCGGCCCCTCCCCCCTCCAGCCCCCTCCAGGGCACAGCGGTGCCAACTAGGCAACACCGAAACGTCGAAAGTCAGCGGGGAGTAGGGGCGGGAGGGGGAGACATCATCCCCTCGTCATCGCACGTCTGCGGGCTGAGCGGGGCGGAGGGGCGTTGCCTCCGCGGCAGCGCCATGAGATAAGCCCCTCCAGTTGCAGCGTGACGACGGGTATATTTGCATACTCCAAAATCCGATAGCAAAACGCACGCGGAGTGTCCGTGTCTGGTGGACGCAGCCTGGCGTGGCGTGGCGTGGCCGGGCGTGGCGCTGCGCGGCCGGGCGCTGGGGGCGTGTCAAAGTCGCTACCGGTTTTTTCGCCTCACCACACACACCTGAAAGCGTTCCACACGGGGAAAACGATGTCATGGTTTCCAAGCACACTGCGAGAAAAAACTACAGTTAATCCGGTTAATTTTCATACAGTCTTTTTCTGTAGTTTCAGGTACAGGATTCTCCGTACTTTTTTTGACATTCCATTCCGTACCCTAAAAATTGAAATTGTTGAAATGGAAAACCAATTATAGAAATAGATTCGTCTCGACGAGACGAACGAAAAATGTTAACATATGTCATGGGTTTGGACTCACAATTAAAAAGTTATTGGCCTTCAACAATCTTAGGTTTTGGGGTACGGAATGGAATGTACGGAGAATCCTGTACCTGAAACTACAGAAGAAGACTGTATGAAAATTAACCGGATTAACTGTAGTTTTTTCTCGCAGTGCAGTTTTGGAAAAAACAAGCAGCTCTTATGGAGAAAATGAACAGGTTTTCCAAGGCTGCTTTGAAAACCAGGACGAAGTTTTTTTCCGTGTAATGTTTTTTGTAGGGCAGAGACTAGCAGGGGTAGTAGTGGTTGGAACACGTCCCGAGTAGTGCAGACACTGCAAAAACCTTTGCGAACCATGGTGGCTGCTTTGATTGCGAACAAATTTCTTTGTAAGCTAACGAAGCAGCCATATCCTTTGCAATGCGAACAAATTGTTCGCAAGTATTTATCAGTGCATACAGTGCCGCAGAAAAGAAGGCCGTTAGTACTCCAAACACAGTCGAGTAAAACGGGATGTATCGTCGCCTGCCTTCCTGGAAATATACACTCACCTGTGCTTGCCTATTAGGCAGGCGCAGATTCAGCTCTTTCTATACTCCAATGTGTTTAGGCTTAGTCCGATATTTGCTATGACAATAACTCATGCCCAGGTGAATTTGTCTTTTGTCGTTTTTTTTTTAATAGACTACACTGTTAAAAAACCCACAGTAGTGAAAACCGTAAAAACCGTGATTGTACTCGGAAAAAACGGTAAAAAAAACTGTATTAAAATTGTGTGTTTTTTTTACAGCGTATGTGTGTGTGAGAGAGAGAGAGAGAGAGAGAGAGAGAGAGAGAGAGAGAGAGAGAGAGAGAGAGAGAGAGAGAGAGAGACTGTAAGAGAGAGGGTGGGAGGGAGGGCAGCGAAAGATAAAAAGGAGAAGCCAGCGCGCAGCGCAGAGGTCGTAAAAGGCTGTCGGAAATCATTTTCGACAAGAAACTGGGGGAAAAGAAAGCGCTCCGCTCGGCCACCGTGTCTGAGGGAAGTCGGACCAGGGGGGTGGGGGGAGCCGGCCAGGAGGGGAGGGGGGGGGGAAGCGAGATCAACCCTTCTTCATGGTATCGGCCGGCGCGGGACGGGGCGGCCTGGAGAGAGAAGGCGGGAGAGAGTCTGTGTGTGTCTGTGTGGAGGGGGGGGGGGGGAGCATTCTACGTCCACCTGGTCGGCTCGGCTCATAACAGCGGCGCGAGGAACGGACCGCACTATAACCGCTTTATACGGAAGACTCTCCGCAGGTCCGAGGCTTTCACGCCCAGCTCCACACCACCAAAATCTGGGGGTTCCTAAATAATTTCTTTAAAGATAATTATTTAGTATATGCACATTTCAAACGTCTTCCGGTTGATTCTCCTTTTAAAGTATGCAATGCGAGTTGTTCGATAACTTTCAAGTCCTTCGCGCGCGCTTTGGTGAAGCTGCCCGCCGCGTCGTGTTGTGCAGGTTTTAAGTTACAATCAACCCAGTTTGCAAACAGGAAACGAGCATCCGTTTGTTCGTTTTGGTGTTGTGTTTGTGCAGCCATTTCAGTTCCTTTCTGCGCGCGGGATTTGTCCAGAGCCAATACGATTCCCTCTGCCGCGCTGTGCCTGCCTGCCTGTGCCCGCTCCGACGCGCCGGCTCATTGTTTGCACCCCCCCCCCCCTCCCGGTTTAAATCAACCGCACGAGTACCAGTCCCGTGTCCCGGCCCGCCGCGCCCCCATAGTGTCTATGCCCCCTGGGGGCTCGCTCCTCCCTCCACCCCGGACCCGTCTCATCCGTCACGGAGCCCAGCAGGGCAGGCCAGAGCTATCGAGGGGGAAACCACTAGACCAAAATCTGTGTTAGCCGGATTACCACCGGATAAACCCCAGGATTACGCAGGATAATCCTGGATTTCCGCGGATTACATCTAGGTTGCCCGGATTACTTCAAATTTCCTCATATTACTTCAAATTTTCTCGGATTACTTCAAATTTCTCGGATTACGTCAAATGTTCTCGGATGACTCCTCCCGTATTAATGCTGTCAGGCGGATTACCTTAGCCGTTTCCCCCGCCCGCGCGAGAGCTGTGCCCCCCGTCTCTCCGCCAGGCTCAAGGCTTCTCCTAGAGGGGGGGGGGGGATACAGTGCGCAAGTACCCTGCTGCGATCCCTGATGGCGCAAAAATATATGCAAGGGTCTAAGCCGCGCCCGTGTCCTCATCCAGGATATAAGGATATCGACCGAGGGGGAGGGGGGGGGAGGGGGGGGGAGGGGGGCGAGGGGAGGGGGAGGACTCAGCGAGTGACGTGACATCAGAACACCACACAGACACGAGCCAGCACCCCACAATGGGGTTGGCCTTATCTCTCTCTCTCCCCCTCTCCCTCTCTCTCCTCTCTCTCTCTCTCTCCTCTCTCTCTCCCTCTCTCTCTCTCTCCCCTCTCGCGTTCGGCGTCACCACAGCATACTGAGCGGGAGAGCGCCTCGCTTATTCAACACCCGAGTGCGAGCGAGAGGGATGGGCCTGGCGGTGCGCAGTCAAGCGCAAAACGGGCCCAATGTTTACCGAGAGAAACGTGCAGAGAGAGCGTGCCCCTGGATAGATAGATAGATAGATGGATGGATATATGGATAGATAGATAGATAGATAGATGGATATATGGATATATGGATATATGGATAGATAGATAGATAGATAGATAGATAGATAGATAGATAGATAGATAGATAGATAGATAGATAAGCAGTCCCGCACGTCGTGCCCACATTGGGACCAAGTCGAGGAGGGCTGACCCAAATACGCAGAGAAATTAAAAGAGGAAAACGATTGAGCTATTCATTCCATTCAGCAGGGTCCACCCAGGCCTCATTGATGGGGAGGGGGGGGGGGCGGCTGCTGCTGGCTCTATCCGCATCCCTCTCCCATTCTCTCCCCCCCCCCCCCCTCTTTCGTTCTCCTCGCACATTCCCCACACTGCTTTCCATTTCCCCTCTTCTTTCCTTTCGGTCCGCTATCACGTTCGTTTATATTTCTCGTCCCCCGAAGTCCCCGCATTTCCCAGCCGCGGGCCCGTTCGTTCTCCCCCCCACCCCCACCCCCTCTTCCTCCAGGGCCGCCCCCTTCGCGTCAGTCCCCTCCTTTATTTCCTCCATTATGTCCTCGCCATCTTCACCTCCTCGTCCTCCCTCGCGATAATCGTTTGTCGAGTGAATCCAGTCAAGAGGACAATTAGTCGCGGGACGCGGAGGCGGCAGCAGCGGCGGGGCGCGACGGGACGCGACGAGGGGGAATTCACTTCCGTAATACACTGTACACCTGATCCATGTATTACGCTGTAATACACGTAATGTAATACCGAAAAACACGAGAATGTGCTTAAAAGTGATACAATCTTGTGTGTAATACAGGTGTAATACATGTGTAATACCGTGTAATACCGAGTAGTCTGTACAAGATTTTTCGATGTGAATTCCCCCTCGGGACGCGACGACCGCCAAATTAGGGAAAGCCCACAGGATTTTAATTATTGTCAAACTCGCGCGGACCGAACGAGGACGACGCGGCACAGGAGCGTGTTCGATGTGTATTACCGGGGCCAACACTCTCGCACCAGTGCGAATAAAGCATGCACACGAAATTTCAGAGTGAATTTCGCGCAAAATTACTGCGGCCATGATAGAGCAAATGTTGCGGCCAGGCATAGGGGACAGCACAAGAGGGGACCTCCCGCCCGCGCCAGCGCACACGCCTCGAGTACACACTGTCGTCCATGAACCGGGTGTTTCTTTGAATGCGTAACAGTGTTGCGGGTTTGCCTACCCAATTCACCCGTAAGGCGCCATGGCCCCTGCAGCTCTGGAGAGTATGCAATCCCGCAACACTGTTACGCATTCAAAGAAACACCCGGAACACTCGCGCGCGCGGAGGTGTGCTGCACCTCCACAAAGTGGGTCAAGGCCGCCGACGGAGCTCACCGCTGCACAAGTTGCGACTGCAGCAGCGGGTAATTGGTGGTCAAGTTAAACCTCTCGCTCTACGCGTCAATCTCTCTCTCTCTCTCTCTCTCTCTCTCTCTCTCTCTCTCTCTCTCTCTCTCTCTGAGTCACTGAGTGCACTACTTTGGAGGTTGCAGACGGAAGCTCGGGGAAACGACGGCAGTCAAGAAGTAGAGCTGTGCGGGAGCGGGGAGAGAGGGGAGGGACGGAGAGATACGGAGAGCGAGCGCGGGAGAGTTAGGGAGAGGGGGAGGGGTGAGAGTGAGAGAGAAGGAGAGAGAGAGAGAGGGGGGGGGGCAGCAAGGGTGCGGTGCGGACACACTTCATCCTTTTAGCTGACAATAGTGTTCCGAGGCGGGGAGGGAAGGAGGAGGGGGAGGGGGCGGGCTCATTCCTTCTGCTCAAGGGTTGTTTCGAGAGACACTTTGGGGACTTGATGGGTCTTACTGGCGACAGCGCACGTGCACGCCTCTCTCTCTCTCTCTCTCTCTCTCTCTCTCTCTCTCTCTCTCTCTCTCTCTGGGAGTGTATCAGATAGACGGGGCTTGGGCCGTTAGTGTTTTGGAGTGTGTGTTGGTTAGGTGGGTACGGTTAGCACACACAGACACGGCACAGGAAGGTATAACCTGCCCCCCCCCCCTCCCCCTCTCTACTGAGCTCCCGTAAACGAGACCGACAAACACAAACCCGCCGGCAAAGTGTTGCCACTTGCGAGGCACATTCCAGGAGCAGAGCAGGGAATATACGAGGAGAGGGGAGGGGAGGGGAGCGCCAGAAGTGCCAGCACCACCGCGCAGCGCGTCCTCGCTCAACAGAAATAATTCTTCTTGAGAAGGCGCGAAAAGTAATACCAGCATGACCATGACCTTATACACAAACACACACACACAGCGTTACAAACCAACAACTCTCCCGCAAGGTCACAGCAGTGTGCACAGTTCAATGGCGTGAACAAGGTTCGCGGCGAGGCACCACCACTGGTCCAGAGGGACGCGGGCCGGGGGCGGGGCCGGGGGCGGGGCCGGGGGCGACATCCCATCCCGATCCCTCCGCGTCACGCTCGCTCCGCAGACGTCAAGTCAGAGCAGAGCCCCGCTGAGCCGGGCGGGGTGAGGTGGGGCGGGGTGGGGCGGGGTGGGGCGGGGCGGGGTGGGGCGGGGCGGGGTGGGGCGGGGTGGGGCAGGGCCGGCACCGCCTGTCCCCAAAGACCAATCCGTCAATGCGCCCCGCTACGCCGTGACGGGGATTTTTACATCTGTTTGAGCCGCGCTGTGCACCCCCCCCCCCTCGCGCCTGTGTGTGTACTGTAAAGTGTGACACTGCTATACACTTACTGACACACTCACATAAGCAGGCGAGAGAGAGGATAGGACATGGCGCATTCAGACCACGCGCCTCAGCAGACTGAGGTCCGGTCTGGTCCGGAGTCGGCAAACGTCTCTCTCTCCGCCTCCCCCTCCCCCTCCCCCGCCCGCGCTTTTACTGCCGCAGCAGCGAGGCTCGGGCGGGGCGGGCGCCTTCCTTGAGGCATTCACTCTCTGCTCCACCCAGGGGCGGGGCGGGGCGGGGCGGGGCGGGGCGGGGCCGCGCCCTGACTGACCGGTCCGCTCCGCCCCACACAAAAACCGACCATGTGATTTTTTGGGGCAGTGCGGCCAGCGACCGGGCGGGGTGGGGGCTGGGCGCGCCCGCAGGTGCTAACAGCACATGCGCCGTCGACACTCAAACCCCCAAACACAACTCGTAAAAAGCACGCCCCGCCTCGCCCCGCCCCGCCCCGCCCCGCCCGCAGAGGAACGCCACGCGAATCTCTCCCCGCCCCGCGCGCACTAAACGCCGGGTATGTAATCGCGGGTCGTAGCGCGGGGGCGGGGCGGGGCGGGGCGGGGTGGGGCGGAGGGGCGGGGGGCGGACCGCTCACGTCGGCTTACCCTGCGTGTTTCAGGCCATTACACACAACCCGCAAACATTTGTCCTCCTTTTTGTTGTTCTCCCCGTTAGCGCCACACACCCGCCGCGGCTACCGTGCTGCACCTTTTGCAAAGTTGATGGCTCCGCGGACAGCCCCGCCCCTCCCCGTCCCGCCCCGCCCCGCCCCACCCCGCCCCCTCAACGCTCATCAACTTTATCATTATCCTCTCTACCCCGGCGTAACATTTTCAACCCTCTCCCCCCCCCCCTCTACCGGCGCAGCAGTAAGTGAAGGGTAAACAGCGAGTCATGAACTTTGCAACGCGCGGTGCACTAGGGCAAATGGGGCGGGACGAGCCGGGCCGGGCGGGGCGGGGCGGGCCGCGGCGGGGCGGGGCGGGGCGAGGCGGGGGCATCACCGTGAGGTCATGGGCCAATATTTGCGGTGCAAGTGACGCGCTGGCGGGGCGGGGCGGGGCGCTGAAAGGCGCCCGCACGCCCCGCACCCAGAAAAGGACATTCTAGCTTTTAGTATGTTAACATTCTAATACTATACACTTATTGAAGACTCTAAAGAGCATACTAATGTTTAGAGGGTAAACTTACTTTTGCAAAACTCCTAACTGACATACTAATGTTCAAGTGATTAACATACTAATGCAACAAGCTAACCTAACATACTAATCTTTAGTATGTTAAACCCCTAATCGAACCTGGGAACGCGTCCGCGCCCGGCTGCGGAATAACGTGGGGATGCTGGAGCGTACCTCTCATCACGTCCTGGTGGTCGAGTGGTTAAAGTTATAGGATCGCAGCACGGAAGTCCGAGGTTCAACTCCCAGTCGGGTAAGGTATTTTCTCAGTAAGGTAATACGTACTCATTGTATATATCAGGTAGGAAATTCTATCACAAGAAGCATACTTTGTAACCAAGGACAAATCTTTTTCTATTTTAATAAGATCCGCTGAATTAAATATCACATCGGTCGGCATTCATTTTTCCTAGATAAGGGGTCTAACCTACTGAGGAATAGTATGTCACATACTAACTAGACATACTAACCAGACATACTAAACTTAAGTATGTGGCTTTCCTACCTCATGGATTAGAGGATTACATACTATAGAATAGTATGACATACTTGGTTCGTATTATAGTCGGCAAAACCCCTAAACATTAGTATGTTACTCTAAAATTGAGAATATCGTTTTCTGGGTGCGTGCCCGGGCGGGCGGGCCCCTGCATTGCCGTACCGTACCGTACGGGTCGGTCGGGTCAAACACGGCGGGACCTCGCAATAAGGAAGAGGCGAGTAGGGGGGAGGTATGAGGTGGGTGGAAGAAAGGAGGGGTAGCAGAGGCATACCGCGCGCGGCGGCAGGAGGTAAGAGAATCATAACTGGCGAGAAAAAGGAGGAGGCTAAATTGCGTTTATGTTTGTCAGCCTCCCTCCCCTCACCCTCGGCGCTGACCTCCCTCCTCTATCACGGCAGCGCAGCAGCCCGAGGTGTGGAGCGGGGCGGGGCGGGGCGGGGCGGGGCGGGGCGGGGCGGGGTGAGGTGGGGCGGGCCGGGCGGGGTTTATGCAGATCCCTCCCGACGACTCCACAAAGGGCCTAAATGGAAAGAAAGCGGGCGTGTAAATGCCCCGCCCCGCCCCGCCCCGCCCCGCCCCGCCCC
Source organism: Frankliniella intonsa (assembly GCA_033675135.1). Classification (NCBI taxonomy): domain Eukaryota; kingdom Metazoa; phylum Arthropoda; class Insecta; order Thysanoptera; family Thripidae; genus Frankliniella; species Frankliniella intonsa. Next base: position 13,092,177 of record CM066256.1, on the reverse strand, counting down.
GCCCCGCCCGCGCAAACAAAAGCGGGTGGCGCCGGGAGGCGCGGGGGAGATTATATAAAGAAAAGTGGCGGGCGACGACGTCGGTGACTTTCGAAAAAGCGCGCCGCGGCGGAGACCCGTGCAGGCCCCGCCGCGAGGGGCCAATCACTACTGTGCGCTCAGTCTACCTCAAGCCGTGTTCATCAGCGACCATTCCAGGCAAAATATGTTTAAATTTAAGCCATACTTGTCCTATGTACTGTCCGAGAAGGCCAATTCCGCACATTTTACGCCTATATTGATGAGAAAATTCGAATTGAGCTACTGAAATCTGAAATGTACTCCTGTAGTCTCGTACTCTAGTGTACACTCCAGCCATAAGCAGTGATTCAGCCCACGCGCCCCGCGGCCGGGCCGGGCCGCTCCGGGCCGCACTCACCGATGGTGTAGATGGAGCCGTCCAGCAGGAAGGTGGCGCTCGCGCCCCGCTTCAGCACCTTCCCGCCGACCACGGACGCCGACCTGCGCGGCGGCGGCGGCAGGGGCCGCGCGGCGGGGGCGGGGGCCGGTGGGGCCGCTGCCGACGCCTGAGGCTGCGCTCCAGGGCCGGGGCCGGGGGCGCCCTCCATGTCCTCGCCTGGTCCTCGCAGTCTAAGAGCAGACGTCGTGTCCTCAGGCCCGGGCCAGGCTGCGCGCCCCGCCCCGCCCCGCCCCACCCCGCCCTAAGCTGCAATTTGTCTGGACTCTTCTGAGACGGAGCGCAAACAGACGGGGATGTATTTGACAGGCCTTCCAGGGGACGCCTTTGGAAATTCCACCACATTGTGGAGCCTGGGGAAAGGAGGAGGGGGGGAGGGGGAGGGGCGAGGGGAGGGAGGGGGAGGGGAGGGGGCAGGGGGACAGGGGAGAGGGGCGGGGGGAGGGGGGAGGTGGTGGAGGCGGAGCTGCGGTGGTGGAATGCCGGCGGGCCGACCGACTGGCCGATGAGCGAGGGGCAGGGGCCGTCCATTAGAGCGGGAATACGAGAGAAAGTAGGTGAAATTCCTCGGGAGGCCAAGAAGGGTCTGAGCTGAGCCTGAACCATGACGCGGCCGGATTAGGATAGAAACTGCGCTGCGCCGCGCGCGGTAGGCAAGTGTTGGGGCACAAGAGCAAGAGCGTTAGAGCCAACTAATCCTCCCCCACCCCGCGCCCGCCCCCCAACTGCCCCTGCTTCCAAACTGCTATTCATTCACTGTTTAACGCGCACACCTCGGCGTGCCGCGAGGTTGCTAGCGCACTGCTAAACCGAATTGTCATGTGACGATAAATATTGCTACGGATATTTCGTCACAAGAGCTGTGATGAAACAGTCGTCACATGATATACACACTAAATCCTTATGCATTTTATTGTGCATAAATATGCAGGATTTTAAGCAGCCATAAGAGTATGCACAATTTCATGCATAACTTTGTACAATTTGTGCATAGTTATGCACAATTTGTACATAATTGTGCACAAAAATTGTGCATAAATATGGCTGCTTAAAATCCTGCATATGTATGCACAATAAAATGCATAAGGATTTAGTGTGTACATTTCGTCACTTGACATGAATCTTTCGTCAGACTGTGATGAACCATCTGTCATTTAACATTTATCTCACCCCTTGTGACGAACCTTTCATCAAAAGTAAAATTTAGCACTGACTTTGTCGTAATGTGACGACTTAAAATTTTACAGTGCGCGAGACGTCGCTGCCCGAAAGCAAGGCGTTTCCTTAAACTTGTTTCGACGGCGGAATTAGCGCTGGAGGTGTGCCTCCCCCTCCCCGGCGGAGTTGAGGTCATTACGGTGCGACGCGTCATTAAATTTACCCGCCATTTCGGTCGGTCTGCTTATGAAAAATTCAGGAGGCAAACCGATCAAGTCACAGGGGTGGGGCGGGGGGAGGGGTGATTGTGTCAGAGGAGAGGGAGGGGTAGTTGTCTTTGAGCGACCCCCGTGCTAATCTGCCTGACTGAGCGGGGCGGGGCGGGGCGGGCGGGGTGAGGCGGATAGCGGCGGCAGGGGCGGGGCGGGGCGGGGTGCGGGGCCAACCTCATTTCCAGCGGCACTGCGCTGCTGGCGGCGGGCGCGCGCGGGACGTACGGTTCGAATAATCCTGCCAACTCTCTTGCAACAAGACTCTCATTTCTTTTATTTCTTCATTTTATTTCATTTTTATGCCAGCGTGCAGCCGGCATCATTAATGCTGGGTCACGGCGAGAGAGGGCTGCAGAGGGCAGAGAGATCAGCAGAGTGGGCGGGGGGCCGGGCCGGGCGGGGTAAGGCGGATAAAAAGATGGATAGCGGCGCTGCTTAGCCCATGTTACCCCCCCCCCCCCTCCCCTTCCTCCGCCGGACACAGCCAGACAGCGCGTGGTGAGTTTTTCTGGTTTCACTCGAGTAAACCCCCTTTTTTTTTTTTTTTTTTTTGCGAATTATCACGAGTATATTATTGCGAGTATTTTTTTTCTCGTGTGCAAAGAGTCTTTTCTTAGAAGGGGACCCTTCGTAGTAAATGGAAAGTGCCGCTGAGAAAAGGACGGAATTTCGAACTTCTTATCTTGATGAGACGGCGAAAAAGTGAAAGGTGCGCAGCAGGGCGCGAGAAAAGGAAAGGCTAGAGCGCGCGAGCGAGCGAGCAGTCCAAGGGGAAAAGTTTGGGCGATTGGATGGCAAAATGAAAGGCAAATCCCGTCGATTTTTTTTTCTCTCTCATAATAAAGTAATAGTGGGTCGGGCCCCGGCCGGCGCCTCAGCGGCCGAGCTGCATCAGCTGATTAGGCTCAGACACCTCGCCTTATGCGACGAGACGGGACGTAGCAGCTCAGTGTCGAAACACCAAACTTTTCGATGAAGCAGAGAGAGGACGAGAGAGAGAGAGAGAGAGAGAGAGAGAGAGAGAGAGAGAGAGAGAGAGAGAGAGAGAGAGAGCAGAGAGAGAAATTCGGGAAGGGGTGGAAAAAGGCGCGGGTCGCACATCCTTAAACGAAAAGTTACACCAAGTTTTATCCTCTCTCGGCCAACCCTTGATGGAGCAAATCACAGCCGCCTGGCCTCGCTTCGCCGCGCCCCTAAACACAGGGCGCGGGACAGGTGTGTTCCGAGGCGTGCCGTGATTGCCGACACACAACGACACCCCCGCCCACAGCGCCATTGGGTTTCACGATGTTCTCGCATCGAGCCCGTCCGCCCACCCGTTTCTCTCTTTCTCTCTCTCCCTCTCCTCTCTTTCCACGGCGACCGCCCCACCACGGCACCAACGTCACTATTGCTTCGATATCTCTATTGTTGTTCTCGATGGTTTACTCTAGCGGACAAGCCGACACCCGGAAAAGCCCCGTTCTTGTTTCAAGTCCAATGTGATTGAATCAAGCATCATTTGACATTAACAGTCTCCAGAACACTTTGGATCTCAATCTCAGCACAAATTGCACTCACTCCAAGAACATTATCAAGTCCAGTACTGTGCTGCTTGAATCAAGAACTCATTTTTATAGGGGTGAAGACGAGCGTACTGCGCTCAGTGTGCCCGTAAGCTCTCGGGATACTATACCCCCCCCCTTCCCCCCCGAGGGGGGTTTTACTCTCCTATAGGGAATGGGCATGCCTACTAGGCAACACCTTAGCACAGGTAGGTGCCTATTGCCCAGTATGCAGGCGCCGGTACAGCCACACTGGCAGAATAATTATGGCAAACCATACACGAGATCATGGTAATAAAGGGGAAAAGTAGGGTAACCGGGAGTCGCCTGTCTGTTTGCTTTTATATCGCTCCAAGGCCCTCGAGTTTACGATGACCAGACAAATTGCATATCGTCGTGCACGCGTACACGTGCGCACACACACACACACACCTTGGACGCGTTACGGGCAAGCCGGCATGCTCTGTCACACACGCACACACACACACACTCCCTCGCGCGCGGTGCGGCCGGAGCGCGGGCGGCGCGGTGCGGCGCGGTGCGGTCGGGGGCCGCGGCGTTCGGCTGACTGGCCGGCCCCCGCCCCGCCCCGCCCCGCCCCGCCCCGCCCCGCCCCGCCCCACCGCGGCCTGCTGGCCCACGTGGCGGCCGCGCGCATGCGCTGCGGGGGGCGCGGGGGGACGTGGAGCCGCCAGGGGGCGCCAGTGGCCGCGGCCGGGCCAGGGCGCCTGCCGGGTAGGCAATGCAGCGCACGCGTGTCGGGCGGCCAGGCCAGGGCGCCTGCCGGGTAGGCAATGCAGCGCACGCGTGTCCGGCGGGCAGGCCAGGGCGCCTGCTGGGTAGGCAACGTAGCGCACGCGTGTCGGGCGGGCTGGCCTATGCAAAGCAACGCAGGCGCTCCAGCTTGCCTCTGGCTCGCTAACCAGCCGCGTTGCTATCGGAAAATAACTGTTAAATAAAGTGTACTTTTACAACGCACCTTCGCCTGCCTACTATGCAACGTGCACGCACCTGTTCCAAGGTTTTGCCTTGCAGTCAGGCGGGGATGCAGCCCGCCTTACTCCGTGTTTCGGTTATTTATCGCCTACTTTTCTGACAGCACTGCCGCTTACTATGCTTCAGAATGGTCTCTTTTTTGTTCCCCTTTTATCCGATTTCTTTTATTCTCTCTTCGACGAGTCAACTAGCGATACTGCTGATGTGGTGAATTTTGCTCGCAGCAAACAGACAAGGGGGGAGAGACGCATGGTGGGGGGACAGTCTGCACACGCGCGCGCACACACACACAGACACAGACGGGAGATGCCTGCCGACGGACCGGAATAAAGTGGAAATGTCAGTACATCGGAACCAGCTGACGCCCGTATCTCCAGCGCGGGGGTAGCGGAGCGCTCGTGGCCGGCCCACGCGGTAGCGAGGGTGGTGGCGGCGCGTAGCGCCCGCTGCCGCGCGCACTTTGAACTTCAAACCAAAGTTTCACCTAGTAGGAGGCGTCGAACACCCAAACATGCTCGCCGCCGATTGTAGCCCGCGAAAAAACCTTTCTAACGCACCCCGTGTGATTACGGTACGATAATCCGACGCCGAGTTATGAATAAAAACATCGCACACAACGACACACACTGCAGATCAGGGTTTGAGAGCCGCTCTCAGCAGTGTGTGCGATGTTCCAGGTTTAATGCGCCTTAGAGTCCTCAATGTAAAGGCACTAAAACTCCCCGAAGGACGAGCTTGCGCAAGCAGTGCGCTGCGCTGCGCTGACCAGCTCCAGCTCAGGGGGCCTAACCCACTTACACAGCGGACGGTGCGCGGGCGTGGCGGGCGGGGCGGGGCGGGCGGGGCGGGGCGGGCGGGGTGTCCCTGAATACGTAATTCGGCGCCAGCCACAAGTGGTCCGGCGGGGCCAGTCCGACGCACCGCTGACACTAGCCAGGCTGCTCGATATAGCTACACAGTAAAACCAGTTCCCGGAATTCCCAGGGCAAATGGAGGAGTCCTAGTAGTGGGGCCATTTCCCGCGGGGTGCCCTTCGATTTTCCAGGAGATGCCCTGGGATTCTCATGGGAAGTACAGGGAAGTACTGTAAATCCCGATTTCGGTATACTGGAACACTACTTTTCCTGGCAGTCCCACGTCTCGTTTTCACCGAATAAGCGGGCATCCGCGGTAGCCATTAGTGTCAAACGAACGAGAAATACACGGGCGCACAAGTAGGATACAAAAAGTGCGATAGAAAAGACACCTCATGGTGTCCGTTTACGAGACTTTCCGCTCGCTCACCAGAGGCTCCAGATGACCTCTCCGCGTTTGTCTTACTCTTGGCTCTCACCCCCTGAGTCCTACGCTGCCTCTCCATCACCCGAAGACCTCCCCCCAACTTCACCCCGTTTTCCCCCTCTTCTTCTCTCCCTGCAGATTTCCGGCGGTGTTTAATCACGTTTTTGTACGACGCGCTGCGCCAAGAGCGGCCGGGCCGCCGCTGGGGATGAGGACAGGGGAGCGGGTGCGGGTGGAGGAGGTAGGAGGGGGGGAGGTAGGAGGGGGAGGTAGGAGGAGGGGAGAGGTAGGAGGGGGGGAGGGGCGGCCCTTTTTCGTTTCGATTCCAATGCCTCTTGTTATTTTTGCTCTTAGCAAACTTTGGCCCGAAAACCTCATTAAGGCGAATAAGGACGAGAGAAAGGCGACGGCCAGGCGACCGCCGCCCGCGTGGGGGCCTGGGGTAGAGTGGGGCGGGGGCAGGTTGAGGGGGAGGAAAGGGGGTGGGGGGTGATATAAAAGATGGGCCGGGCCGTGCCGGCGGCCGCTGGACGCGGGCGGGGCGGGGCGGACGCGCCACGCCGCCGGCCCTTTTGTCTTTTTAGAGGTCCGATAAGTTATTTCTCGACAAGACAAAGACAGGCGGCGGGCCGGGCCGGGCCAGCAGCTGCTTGCGCTGCCGCCTCTCTCAGCTTCCGGCTCGTGAATTTTTCATCCGTGCGCTGCAAGTCTATATGGCGGCATCCGTCGCGTGACCCTGGGCCGGGCCGGGCCGGGCGGAGGGGGTCGGTCCCGTGTGAGGGAGAGGGTGCGGTGGAGAGAGGCTGCCCCGCCCCGCCCCGCCCCAACCCCCAGGGCCTGCAGGCTGGCCTGCCCCGCCCCGCCCTATGGGCTGGACTGGGCTGGGCCTATCTCAACTTTTCACTCAGCCGGGCCCCGCCCCTGCCCTGCACCGGTGGTACCGATGTGATGGATAATTCAGCGGCACGCCAAGCTCTTCTGAGCGCCAATGCGCGTCCACTGTGACGTCATCAGAGGGACCGGGCCGATCCGCACGGTGATGCACTCTCGTAAGAAAACGTTTGTTATGCAAAATGCTAACTCATTCAAAGCAAAATCAAAACAAAAAACACAAAAAATTACTCTTTGCCCACACATGAAAAAAGGCATTAAATAACTGCTCTCTTGTTTTCCGTTACACTTTATACTTTACTACTCAGTCAGTCAAGATTTGATGAAATTGTCTCATTTCCGTGTGATAAAAGCCCTGTGTGATCTACAGGATTTATCGCTTCGCTTGCCGTGCCGTGAAGTGATACAAATGTCATCACATAACTTATTGATATGCGATGATTTCTGTTTTATATCAAAATATAGCGATAGAAAATAGCAATGACTCCGAGTATCGGATCGGAGATATAAGTGAAGATTATCACATGAGATGACTTTATTATTGCCTTTCACTGCAATCATCATCACATAACCGAGTAATAACATTGCTCAGTCGTCTCGTCATCACCTTTAGTTTTACAATAGACTAAAATTTTTCTGGGTGTATAGGTAGTGAAATTTGGATATGACAAGTAGGCAGTTTAGAGCGCATAAATATAAATATCCTTCCTTGCAGGCCATTCGTAAGAACCCACCGTACTGCATTTGGCCGGTACCAGACGCCGGGACCGAAGTTGTACCCTTTTCCACCTCTGCTCTGCTCTCCCCGCTCTTCTCGCATCGGTTGCGTTCGGCTACGCCCCTCCTGCCGACTGATTCCGACGATCGCTCTTCGCACCCCTGTCCCTGTCCTTGTCGCACTCATAGAGCACTCGCCATGCCCACCATAGGCCACCGCTATAGGTGCGACAAGGATGGAGCGGAGGTACTTCTCAATCAGTGGGCTGGTTCGCCATCTCATCCCTCACCCACACCTCCGCAGCGGCGCCGGCCCGCCCCGCCCCGCCCCGCCCCGCCCGCACCACGCCTCCGGTCAACCCGCCAAACCTTGTGCATTCTTCAAGAGCGCATCGCGGTCGCGTGGACCCCACTCGCCCCGCCGCACCCCAGCCTACAGAACAGACAAAGTTTTGGCGCACGCAGTGAGGAGCGTGGCGGGGCGTGGCGGGGCGTGGCGGGGCGTGGCGGGGCGTGGCGGGGCGTGGCGGGCCGTGGCGCGCCGGGATTCGTCCAAGTTTGCGGCTGGGGTGGTTCCAAGTTCGCAGCCGAGGTTTACCGCCCGCGCTCCTTCCACTTCATCTTCCCCCTCTTCTTCTGCTTCTTCTTCCCCCAATCGCCTCAACTTCCGGTCGGGCCGGCACCGGATGCGGAGCTACGGCGGTGGTCGACAGTCAGGTTGACCGGGAGCACGGTAAAAACGACGTCCAGGTTTACAAACAGTTTGGGAAATTTCTGGCACTGTCAAGCATGGTCCTTTCCGAACTGTGACGCAAAATCGATTGCATTTCGAGAGATTACACGCTTTGGCGACGCACCGCCGCGCTGCACAGCTCTAGGCAGCGAGCGGGGCTGCTGGGGGACCGGGGGGGGGGGAGTCTGGCATTCCTACCCGCGAGCGCGCGCGCACACACACACGAGACACCGCAGCCGCTGGAATTGCATTTCAAACAGCAGCCTGCGGTCACCCAATCCATTTCATATTAAGGCCAGCAGCGCGGCGGGCGGGGCGGGGCGGGGCGAGGGCGAGGCGGGGCGGGGCGGGGACGGCTCCCCCAGTCCCCGCCCCGTGCTACTCAGCGCAGCGTGCGGTGCGGCACTCCTTTAGTCTCATGAGCGTACATGGCCGATGCCCGTGCCGGCCCGAGCTGGGCTGGGCGCCATGGTCGGTTAATTACTCTGAATATTTCAGACTTCTGGACCAATGCTTATGCAAATTCACTGAAAATGGACGAATCCTGATTCTCGCTCCTATACGAGCGAGAATTTGAGGGTAATTTTATTACTCTCTGGAGAGTAAGAATTTTTTTCCTCACTCTATTTGAGAAAGAATTTTGTGATCTCGCCCGAATAAAGTGAGAATTCTTGCTTAAATAAAGTGAGAATAAGAAATCCTTTCTCATATAGAGCGAGGCGAAAAAATATCTCACTCAAATAGAGTGAGGTTTAAAATTCTCACCCAAAATAAGCAAGGTAAAGTGTCCTTTCTCTTTTCGGACGAGAATCTGGATTCGAGGATTTGCAGTGTTGCTTTGGAAAACTCTTTATATATGTATAATAAGAGTACTCTGGCAACGAAACATGGTGGACAGTGAAGCACTAATTCGACTGCCACTCTATTGAGCCCCTCTGTACTTATTCTTAACTGTACTGTGATGCTACTTTTCTGTTTTGCTCGGTCACCAAAGAAACTCGTCGTCAACAATATCCTTACATGGCAGCAGATAACGACACGACACACGAAATGTAATCGTGACTTCGTTCACACTCTAAAGTAAAGATTCTACGAACAGTCATATTTAGCATGAGCGATAAACAGAAAAAGTGTTCACACGACATCACGACTTGACACTTAACACTATAAACTGCCCATGTTTTCTTTACAGTGGACGGAGAATATATATATAAAAGGAGGTATTTTGCAAGGGGCAGACAGCAGTCTACTTCCCAAAGGGCAGACGTCAGACAACACACCATGACTTCTAAAGTGACCCTCTTCCTCGTGATCATGGCTCTTGTAGCACTTGAGGTAAGTACACAGTAAAAAACATCACGGTCTCGCTACCTTCATCGAGAAAACCAGTCTTCAAAGGGGGTACTGCGAGGGTACTGTCTTCGTAAACACGCTGCGTACCATAGGCTGTTTTTTTACAGTGTATCGATGCATAAGAAAAAGCCTCAGACGCTCTCTCTTTTTTATTTAACATTTAAAACACTTTCCCTCAGGTGTCATGCTGGACCAAGGCCCAGGTGACGGACTGCAGGGGTGGCACGACTAACGGCCAGATTATAAGCTGCTCCAACAGATGGCTCATCTTCAGAAGAGGTCAGATTAAAAACAATGCGGCGTAATTGGCATTCATCACCATTATTCAAGGAAAGTGACGTCACATACGTTTCAATTCGGTGCGTGTCACGTTGGTTGGAATAATGAGTCACATTATCGTTTAAACAAGAAACGGCTTAAGGCTGGCACCATTGAGCCTCCATACACGTTCAAACAAACGTGACACAATTCACGTCCTCATGAATGTGGCGTCACATTCCTTGAATTAAAGCCGAAGGGGAATAATTCGAACAGCATTTTCGTATTAACAGGATCGAAGCGCCTACGGAAAGCACTATTCAGGCAATGTGTCGCTCGTAACTCGGACGCGTCAACCGAACGCGAGGCTGACGGCCTCGACAACTGCCTTAAATAATTCAGCTCTCCAGTCTTCGCCAGCGACTTGACGAATGATGCGTATACCCACGATAGTTCCTTGCCAATGTCAGTTGAGAAAAACGTAATAAACCAAGACGAAGGCCGCACTAACTAGCAGACCTCGTCAAGCGTTAATATTTTTTTCTTTGAACGCAGAACAAATTCGGAGAATCATTTTTACCAGTGTTGCCAGACATGTAGGCAGCATGAACGCACCTGTGCTAAGGTCTTGCCTAGAGGCAGGCGAAGACACAGCCCACTTTACTCCACTGCAGGGCTCCGTAACTTATTACTTAAGCTCCTTAAAAGTTATGTTAAGCGTTAAAGCTACAACGTGTAACTTTTATTCTGGCTCTTTCCAATAAGTTTTCGGTTTGGATAATGCAAATCACATGTACATCGTTCCTGAATGATTTGGCACACATTTGAAATTCTATAACTTTAACTTTTATGCGTGCATGTTTTTCTTTAGGTTAAGTAACTATCATTCGTTCGTGTTGGGATAAGTTAAGCAGCCCTGCTCCACTGTGTTTGGGCAACTTGTTGCCTACTTTTCTAGCACAACTGATTTTTAAATTCCTTTTACGCTAGAATGTGCGCTTACAGCGTCTATCGAGATGCAGACCACGCGCGGCGCCCCCTTACTTTGACTGCGCTCGTGGATGCGCTCCACCGCACCCCGCCCCGCCCCGCGGCCCTATAGAGCGGCGCCTTATCTCAACCCGCACCCTTCGATTCCTTATTGCAACAAAACAAGCACTGTCTTCGGCCTTATTCATCGCACTGTAAAACTTTAAGTCGTCACATTACGACAAAGTCAGTGCTAAATTTTACTTTTGTAAGGTTCGTCACAAGGGGTGAGATAGATGTTAAATGACAAATGGTTTATCACAGTCTGACGAAAGATTCATGTCATGTGACGAAAGATTCATGTCATGTGACGAAAGGTTGATGTCAAGTGACGAAATGTATGTCATGTTTCATCACAGCTCTTGTGACGAAATATTCGAGGCAATATTTATCGTCACATGACAATTGGGTTTAACAGTGCGCGAGGCGCCGCCGCGCGGGGACTAGACGGTATGCAGCTTGTGGGGGGGAAAGGCGAGGGGTGAGGGAGGGTCACAGATGCACTCCAGAGATAGGAATGCGGGCCAATTCCCAGCCCAGTAGGGACAGCTGGCGCCCGGCCTCGCCCCACCATCTGCACGACCAGCCATCCATACATCTCATCTGATCCCTCTGCACACACTCACACTGCAACCCTGTTCATCGCATGGACCGCGCAGCCTCACCCTGAGACTAAGACCACTAAAATCCCGAAACTAAAGAGCGCAAAAATTTAAAAAAATAAATTAATAATAAAAAACAAGAAGTAAAGGCAAAAGTGAAAAAAGAAAGCCTTATTAACATCAAATGTGTTTGATATTAAAATCTACAACTCGTTCTTAACATTGTTGTGGGGGTTCATCCCAATACAGTATTGAAGCGTAAAGAAGAGGAGGAGAAAGACACCATTTCATAATACTTTTATCATAAACGTTGAAATCTTTTTTGCAAAATTTGATTACTGATATGTGAGCTTTAAATTTATTATGAACATTTCAATATTAAGGGATTTTTATAATAGGTATCCTAACCTATAACCTATAACCTTAAATCGTTATTTTCTCAAAATTTTAAATATAAAGTCGAAAAAAACTTCATAGTATTTCTACTCAGTTTTCAATGATCTTTTCAAATATGTAATTGGTTTTTATGTAGGTATTGTACATTTGGAGATGAACCTTATCACACGATTACAGTGCTGAGCACAATACTCGTTCTGAACACAGTAGCTTTTAAAAGTTAGTGTGTAAAGAACGAGTAAAAAAGGCAAAAGCCCCTAAACCATACGCGAATCAGCATGGTTATCAGATAATTAATACACATCCATGTACTGCTTGTGCGGGGAAAAAAGGGCGGTGATCATTGCGCTTAAGTAAACGTGGGACGTGCGCCCGCCTGCAAAACCACGTGGACGGAGGGGCCGAGGAATCAACGCGTTCGCGCGGCGTACCTGTGTAGCGAGGTCCGAGCAGAGGAGGTCCGGCCATACTCTCAAGTCCAGGCCGAGCCGGCCCGCCCCGCCCCGCCCCGCCCCGCCCGCACCGCCCCGCCCCGCCCCGCCCCGCCGGTCTGGGCCGCATGTTCACACGAGAGGCGCGACCCTCTCCGGAGCGCCACATGGATAATGTAGACAGTCCGGCCCGGGGGAGGAATTGAGTCACTTTAGGCGCTTTAGGCGGGTGGTGCTAGCGCCGCAGGGACTCTGGGCGGGGCGGGGCGGGGTGGGGCGGGGCGGGGCAGCGGCCTGACCCGTCGAGGCTAAGCCGGACCCCGAGGGCGTTCCGTACCGGACCACCAAAACCGAAACGTATGCGCCCCGCATTAATATCAGGCCAGCAAAGGGCAAACAGAGAGCCCACCTAACCTCACCCTGCCTTGCTACGAACAAGTGGCTTAACTCACCACGACTCTCAATCTCCCTCCCCCTTATCTCTCTCTTCCTCCCCCTCTCTTTCTTTCTCTCTCACACACGACAGACGTCCGCTGCGTTTGCCCTGCGGGTCAGTATTTATATACGAGGGGCCCGCACGCCGCACGCTCCGCTCGCCCGGCTCAGCCCTCCCCCCGGGAGTTACCCGGGCTTACCCCACGTTATTCGTCCCCTCCCCCTCCCTCTCTACTTTTTGACAGACTGCTCGCCTCCCCCCCCCCCTCTTCCTTTTTCCAGGCTGGTGAATAATTTCGCAGCGGCAGCAGCGTGTCGCCGCGCCACTTCTGACTGTCGAGTCATCCCCGTCCAGTCATCCCGATGGCGCGGCGTGGCGAAGGGAGGGGAAGGGAGGGGAGGGGAGGTGACGGGACATGGCTCGCCCCGCCCCGCCCCGCCTGGCATACAGTGGGAAGCACTCGGCGCCCCGCCACTCAGGTGAGCCCAGGGCTGACGCGCGGCTGAGGCGGCCCGCGGCCCGGCCGGTGGTATATAAGCCCCAGTCGATAAGGCCATGAAAATAAACTCGTGGAAACTAATAATTAGATACAGTAGAGCTTTACTTACAGCAGCCAATACACCTTTCGTTCTAAAAACTAAGGCTCCTACTGGCTGTCAGAACTAACGGGTTGGCTATTATAGCTTCGCTGTAGCAACTTACTGCTGGCTTGGCTTCAGACAGATTATCATTAGTTGCCACGGCAAAGTTTTGAGTGAACTGTCTCACAATTAACAATAATCACTTAAGGACTAATCTTTTTTTTTTTTTGTCTATTGTAACCAAGACCTTATAAAATATCTGCAAGGTTAGGCAGAAAATGTTATGCATGTGTAGACGAATTCGTCCATTTTTTACAAGTGCCTAAAAGCTTGGAATACATAAGCAAAATATGTCAATAACGGTCTGAGAGTGTAGACACGGCAGAGCAGTGGGGAGAGACTGAGGCCAAACGAGGGAGGGAGAGATAGAGAGATGAGGGATGGGAGAGAGTTGAATGCGATGTCGCTCTGCTCTCCGCCTCTCCCAGCCCAGAGAGCAGCTCCTTGCCGAACACCCTAACAAGTCCCACGGTCACCACAATGGTCCCCCGCCCCGCCCCGCCCGGCCCCGCCCCGTCTGCACCACCTCCATGGTGCCGAGGGCCAAGCCGCCAGCCACCCCTTCCCTCGTTGCTTTTCGCGAAGAAGAGGTTTCTCTCTCTCTCTCTCTCTCTCTCTCTCTCTCTCTCTCTCTCTCTCTCTCTCTCTCTCTCTCTCTTTGAATACCAACGAAACAACACTAACAACGAGATCGACCAGCCGAAAGTTCCGTTATGAATTCCGCATATGCCTGGCGCACTGTGAAAAATATCTTTGTAGATTTACGGTAAATTTTGTAAATTAAGATTTACAAAATATGTTGTAAATTTACGACGCACCTCTTTTGCTCGTGAATGAATTTCAAGTCGATATGTATTGCTTGTAATTTTACGATTTGCAGTTGTAATTTTACAACTGCACTTCGAGGAAAATTTTCCTGTAAACCTACGACTATTTTTCGCAGTGGCACGTAGATGGGTGTGCAGAGCTGTCTGCCGGGCTGTCCTGTCCCCGCTCGAACACCTTCATCCTAGCCCTGCACCTCTACTCCACTTACACGCACTGCTGCAGCATGTCGGCCCCTCTCTCTAACCGAGACACACGACTCACCTGAAATGTAAAAAAGAAAATCTTAGTAAAATACAGTAATTACGATTAGGATTGATGATTTAAAAAAAAATCGCGCAACAAAAATATTACAACTTTTTTTAACGACGCGGTGGAGTACGCGGTGGGGGAGTGGGGGGGGGGGAAGCGACCCGCGCGCGCCGCCGTAAACCGACCCGCCCTACGCCAATAGCGTGATGTTGCGGTGTTGCACAAGCGGCGCAGCAGCGGGGTTCGCTCGAAAAAGGAAAGAGGAGGAGGGAGTGGGAAGGAGACAGAGGGGGGGGGGGGAGAGGGGGGGGGGGGTTGTCAGCTCGTCGGCTGTTGTGGGCGTAACGTGAGAAGACAAAGGGACTCGTAATTTTTCATAGCGCCGCAGCACGCCGCCCCCGGGGGCCCGCGGGACTCAGGACCTCCAGGGTAAAAAAAGAGACAAGTTTTACAAAACTTTCAATACGCCAATTTTTGAGCTGACATATCTAGTAATATTTACTTTGGGGGCAGCCGTCAATTTACAGCTCCACTGTGAAAAATATCTTTGTAGATTTACGATACATTTTGTAAACTATGATTTACGAAATATGTTGTAAATTTACGACGGACCTCTTTTGCTCGTTAATTAATTTCAAGCAAATATGTAGTGCTTGTAGTTTTTAAGATTTGCAATTGTAATTATACAACTGGACTTCCTGAAATAATTTTCCCGTAAACCAACGACTATTTTTCACATCTAGTTGTAAAATGGCAATAAGCATCGGACTATAAGGCAAGTTTACTTCCGTTGAGGCAGAGGTTACACTGCTTAGGAGCAATCAGTTTACAACAAACGCCATCAATTCACAACCCTGGAATAGAATTTAAGTTTACAAGTGAAGTGGAAAATGACTTGCTTATTGCAGCTCAGGTTGCAAAAATACAGTATACTCTTAACAGTGGCAGGCCGCAGTGGCGTGGCGTGGCGTGGCGCAGCGCAGCGTGGCCCCCGCCACTTTCTTTCCATCGCCCCGTAATTAATTGCCGCTGGTCTTCTTGGCCCCGGCCCGGCCGGGTCTGCAGGGAACTCCTCGGAGCACGGCGGGCCCGGGCGGGGCGGGGTGAGGCAGGCCCGCGAAGCCCGCTGAGAAAAAAAGCCTCCGCCAAAATGATAGATAGCGTGACAAAGTGACGCGGCCGAGGGCCAAAAAGTGAGGCGATGTGACGGGAAAACGCGTCGGTGACGCGAGAAGAAACGAGCCTGCGAACGTGACGCCGTGTCCATGGGTAGATGAATGAGTGAGAGCTAGGGGCCGGGACGGGGCCAGGAGCAGGGCGAGCACCAGGACCAGGAGGAGCAGGGCCAGGAGCAGGACCAGGGCCAGGACCGGGAGGAGCAGGGCCAGGAGCAGGACCAGGGCCAGGACAAGGGCCTGGAGCAGGACCAGGGCCAGGACCGGGAGGAGCAGGGCCAGGAGCAGGACCAGGGCCAGGACAAGGGCCTGGAGCAGGACCAGGGCCAGGACCGGGAGGAGCAGGGCCAGGAGCAGGACCAGGGCCAGGACAAGGGCCTGGAGCAGGACGAGCACCAGGACCAGGAGGAGCAGGGCCAGGAGCAGGACCAGGGCCAGGACCAGGAGGACCAGGGCCAGGAGCAGGACGAGCACCAGGACCAGGAGGAGCAGGGCCAGGAGCAGGACCAGGGCCAGGAGCAGGACCAGCACCAGGACCAGGAGGAGCAGGGCCAGGAGCAGGACCAGGGCCAGGACAAGGGACTGGAGCAGGACGAGCACCAGGACCAGCAGGAGCAGGGCCAGGGCCAGGACAAGGGCCTGGAGCAGGACGAGCACCAGGACCAGGAGGAGCAGGGCCAGGAGCAGGACCAGGGCCAGGACAAGGGCCTGGAGCAGGACGAGCACCAGGACCAGGAGGAGCAGGGCCAGGAGCAGGACCAGGGCCAGGACAAGGGCCTGGAGCAGGACCAGCACTGAAAATTGGCTGGCGTCTTCACACGCCAAGATACTGGCATCTAAAGACACCAAATATTGGCGTCCGAGGACGCCAAAATCTGGCGGTCACAGACGCTAAATTCGAAAAGAACGCTAAAGTTTGCCGTCCTAAGACGCCAAAATTTCGTGATCTGTAAGAGTGCGCCGATATTTATTTGGCGTCTTTGGACACCAAAATTTGGCGATCAAACCACTGGAAAAACAAACGTGACGTGCGTCACGTAAATAGGTGAGATCAGTTTTGGTCACACCTCGTAATGCGACCGAAATGTACGTCACACACACCATGTGATGCGACGCAAGGGCCAGGGTATACGGCATTACACATAGGAGGTCGCATCACAAACGTGACCCAAACTTCGGTCACGACCACATGATGCTACCTGTCCAGGGGTTGCACTTGCAAGTGCGACGCATGTCACATTAGTTTTTCCAGTGAAGGAGACGCCAAAAATTTGGCGTCAAAAGACGCCACTCAGTTTTCAGTGAGGCCCAGGACCTTTCGGGAGGTAACGAGCGCTGAGCGCCGAGGCCCGGCCGGCCGGCCGGCACCCACAAGGGGGCTGTGGAGGCCGAGGCCGGGGCCGGGTCCGGGGCCGGGCGGGCCGCACGACACGCGCGCCCGGCGGGTTGCCTACCGCGCGGTCCGCGGGCGTTTGGAGGGTGGCGCCACCCGGCGGCGCGCGCCGCAACCAGGGCGCCGTGCCGCTCCCGCGAGCCCTGGCGGAGATATCCCCCGGCGCGGCGGGGCGCGGGGGTGGGAGGCGGGGTGCGGCGGGGCGGGGACGAGGAGGGGAAGGACACCGACGCCACACACTGACTGGATTTGTATCTTTCATTTCTACAAATTTTAACAATCAAATTTTTCGCACAAATTTGTGCGGTGATTTGAACGATATTGTCCTTACATTTGTACAAAGTCAAGCAGTTTGTCGTATAAATTTGTGTTAAACGATTTGTATGGTTGCCTTTGTGCACATCTAAACTGAATGCAAAAGACACGTTAGTTGATATACAGGGTGGCCCATTTACCCCGGCGTAGGTGTAAGTAGGCAACTCATTCTACTTCAGCTGAGCGAGGACAAGAGGTGAGGAGGGGAGCGACCCCTCCAGATCCCCACCTCACCTCTCGCCCTCGCTCAGCTGAAGTAGAATGAGTTGCCTACTTACACCTACGCCGGGGTAAATGGGCCACCCTGTACATATAATAGTATGAAGAGGGCGCACCATTTTTATTTTTTTTTGGCCTTGCGTTTAAGACTTTTCAATAACAATCCCTAATGGTCCTTGCACGACCATAACGGGCTTTTTTTCTTTGTCCATGGGCGACTTTCCTCCCGCGAGTGCGACTGCCATACTCAAAGGACTTGCACTCGCAACTTGCGCAAGACACCCAACAACCTTGCAGAGATCTCGAACAAGGAACAAGGACCCGGCTCCGCCCCACAGCGCCCCGCCCTGCCCCGCCCCGCCACAGCCGCGGCCGACCAAACAACCCGAACCAAGCAGACCCCGAGGAGGGCTTTATCAGGGCAGCCATATGGAAGACCGACAGAGTGGAAAGGGAGGGGGCCTTATCTCCTCCAACCCCGCGAGACGAAAGCGGGAGAGAGACAGACTTCACACTCTAAAGTGCTCCCCGCAAGAGACACAGAGAGGGAGAGAGGGGGAGGAGGAGGAGGAAGGAGGAGGAGAGAAGAGGAGGAGGAGGAGGAGGGAGGAGGAGAGAAGAGGAGGAGGAGCAGGAGGAGCAGGAGAGAGAGAGAGAGAGAGAGAGAGAGAGAGAGAGAGAGAGAGAGGGGGGTAGAGACAGCGGGGAGACAGAAAACGGGACAAAGCAAGAGATGAGAAAGGAAGTAAACCAGAAAAAAGCGACAAAAAAAAAGGGCGCCATGTCCGACACGTCTGGCGCGCCTCGCAACATGGTTGCTGCTGAGACACACGCCACGCCTGCAGTGACATGAGAGGAGGACCTTGCAGGCGACAGGCAGGCACGGTCCCGCCCCGCCCCGCCCCGCCCCGCCCCGCCGCTGAAAGGCACCCGTTCGTCCAAATAAACAAGCGAATAGTTCCCCTGGTGCAGCGCAGCGGCCGAGTTGTAATTATAGCCCTGATTTCCCCGGCCTAATGCGCGACTGGCTCACCAGCGCCTAAGCCCGGCACAGCCCGGTGCAGCCCCTCTCCTGATTGGAACACTGCCGCCCCCGCCACGCCCCGCCACGCCCCGCCACGCCCCACCACGCCCCGCCTGCCTTTGGGCCCCAGTGGCCAATCAGACCCACATCTCTGATCCTGGCGGCCGGCCCGCCGCCTCGCCTCGGCCACCACCAAACCGGACCAACATTGAACTAACATTGGGCCACGATCCGTACCGCCTCTCGCCTCTGCAGGAGGAGGAGGAGGAGGGGGTGGAGAAGGGGGAGGGGAGGAGGAAGGGGAGGAGGAGGGGGATGTGGGAGGAGGAGCACAAGAAGAAGAACGCCACTCCTGATGCTAGCGTTTCCGATATCGCACTTCATTATTGGGGTGCGTCCCCCTCCGGTCCTCCCCGAAGCCTCTGCCCTACCCCGCTACTGCTGCTGTAAGGTAGGGTGAATAGTTTGCAAACTCTCTCTCACTCTCTCTCTCTCTCTCTCTCTCTCTCTCTCTCTCTCTCTCTCTCTCTCTCTCTCTCTCTCAAGCAGTTTGTAACAAAAATATGTTTCGCCTACTTTTTAATAGAAATTCGTGTACACGCACTGTACAAATTAGAGCCTTGCGGCCACCGAGGACCCTTACGGCCCCGTGTGGGTATGCAACCCGCGCGCACCCATGCATGCGGTACAGAATAACTACAAAAGTGCGCGGGTTTCTTTTTTTAGCCACCTGGTATAACGCCGTTCAGTCGGGGCAATTTACCTCCCTTCAGGGGGATGGTGGGGGGGAGGTCAACTGGCGCGCGGGGGGCGGTGGCCGCTCTCGCACCCGGAGAGCAAACAATATACATTAAACTCGATGGAAGCGAAAGAGGGACGGGTGAGGGGAGGGGGAGGCGAGGGGAGGCTGTAATGTCTGCCGGCAACAGGTGTACTACGGGTGCGAGCGGGGCCGGGCGGTGCCGGGCGCGCGGCGGGGCCCGCGTGGAACCCTGCGGTACCCTGCTACCCACCACAGCAGGGCGAGGCCAGCAGGGCGAGGCCAGCAGGGCGAGGCCAGCAGGGCAAAGAGCGCAGTAAGGAAATGCGAGCAAATAAAGAGAAAGGAAACGAGCGAGCAGTCGAGTCGGACCGCGAGAGCGTTGTGGGGCTTGCGGTACGGTGCGGCGATATTGGTATAGTGAGGAGCAGCAAGCGATTCACCCGCCCCGCCCCCGCCCCGCCCCGCCCCGCCAGGCAGAGAGGAAAACTTTTAACGACTGCGCGCCAGACGAGCGGACCCTGCTTGTCATATGCGAGGAACGAAGTAAGTGATGCGCGTACGGTGCGGGGCGGGGCGGGGCTGGGCGGTGCGGGGCGGGGCGGGGCGTGTGCCATAGTGTCCCGCTCCGGGGCGCCATTCAAAGTGCTTTGAATGTTACGGAGAAGGCTGCCAGTCTGCCTACGCCCTGCATCGCCCCCGCGCCGCCCCCGCGCCGCCCCCACGTCACTCACTACTGCTCGGGACACTTTGTTCTCGAGGAGAGCGGGCCCGTGCCCTTCACGCGCGCACACACACACACACATATTCGGGAGAGTGAGTTCCCATCACAGCGGCGCGGGAGAGGCACCAAACTCTGGAAAAGGCACGCTCCCCTCCTCCCGCCTCCCCCGGGGATGCGAGCCACTTCACTGCCTCAGAGGCCGCGGCCTGTGTGTGAGTGCTTCCTGCTGCCCCTGCTGACCGCTGACCTGACACCGCAGGACATCCTGCTGACCGCCCGCGGCCCGGCCCGGCCCCGTGTGAGTGAACCTGCTGATCCTGCTGTCTGCCGGTGAGAACGCGCTCCTGCCCCGGCCCGGCCCGGCCCGGCCCACCCCGCCCCGCCCCGCCCCGGCCCGCCCGGCTGGCTTACGCCTTGCCACTCCTGTGAGATTGCCCACAGAGTCCCACCCGCCCCGCCCCGCCCCATTCTTTCCCTTTCCCGCCCAACTCTCCGGGGCCAGGGCTGAAGGTTTGGAAAGAGGCCCGAGGTGCTTGCGCTGCTCGATATTGCTCAAAACAAGTACGCAAAACTTTCCCCTGTCGGGGGACGGAGAGGGATAGATAGCCGGCCGAAAGGGGGTGGAGGGAGGCAGAGAGCCTTCCTAAGGAGAAGTGTGCACACTAGCGCATTGCGACGAACGAACCTAAATGCAGCAAGATCAATAACGTTATCATAAGGCGCGAGACGCAGCACCGGAAGAGTGAAGAAGACTTGCACACATTCGCCGATAGATGAGCTCGCTTACACGACAAGCCACACAAGAGTGCAGTTACGCCCCCACCCCCGACCTACTACCTTCTCGCTCGCCCATTTTTTGGCGTCTCCTAAAATATGCTGAGAACGAAACACATTGGTAGTTATGCCGGCCCGCCCCGGACACTTTATAGACCCGCCAGCTTGACTCGTATGCGGTGGGGTGGGGCGGGGTGGGGCGGGGTGGGGCGCGGCGGGGTGGGGCGGGGCGGGCGGCGGCCTGGCGATAGCGGACGGTAGGCAGCGCGGCGCCTTAAAGCGTAGAGACCACTCTCCTTCTCACCGCCCGCCGCCCGCCCCACGCCCCACCGCGCCCAAAGCATCTTGTGTCCCCATCTCCTTGTTCGTCCTCTGCCCCGCCCCGCCCGCCTCACGACTGCAGGCGCAGCACACAAGGGGCCCGCCCCGCCCCGCCCCGCCCCGCACGGCCCACATGGCCCGCCGCGCGGTGGGGGAGGACCCTCATCAGGTCGTTACGCACGCTAAGGGCACCCTTATTGAACGAGGTTCATTCCACAAGGACGGGCACCGCTACCGTCCGGCCCGGCCCGGCCCGGCCCGTAGAGGGTGTCTCTCAGGACAGAAAGTGTTCGAATAAAGAAAAGACCTGAAAGTGGTCCTGTGCAAAGTGCGAACAGTGCGACATAAAATTGTAAAATTACAAAATTGTAAGGAAAGCTTATTGGCGTCGACTTGTCTTTCTTCAGCGAGAGCAAATAATTAAGATACCGATCGTAAAATTACGACACAGTGTGTAAATCACAAATAACAAAAAAAAAATGTCGTAAAGTTACGTGTTTGTGGACGGGTGTGGGATGGGCCGGGAACAGGGGACACGCCTGCAGGCCGCCCCGCCCCGCCCCGCCCCGCCCCGCCCCACCCCGCCCGCCACAACGACCTGATTGCATTATTTGGTCACAATTAGGATTTACGGTCCGTTAATGCCGTGCCGCGGCCGCTGCTGCTGCCGCTGCCACCCGGGGGGCCGGAGCACAGCGCTCCTAAAGGTTAAGTGGGCCGTGCCTGTCTTAAATCTTGGTGCACGTGCCGGCGAGCGGGGGGGGGGGGCGTCGAGGGAGAGCAAGGGAGAGCGAGGGAGAGCAACGGAGAGAGAGAGAAGGGGTCGAGGGAGGGGGGGGCACCTTATACTGGTGAGGCTGAGAGGTCCAGTACCCAAGTGGTCCAATCAGCCTCTGAAACGTTCGAGCAGCGATCGTTTAAAGGCAAAGGAATGGCGGGGGCCGGTGAATGGATGAAGACTAAAAACCCAGCAGGGTCGTAACTCTCCGACTCAAATACTCGTTCTGTACCAGGTGGCTGAAAACCCCGCGCACTTTCGTAGTTATACTGTATACGGCATGCCCGTGTGCGGGCGAGTTGCATACTCACACGGGGCCGCAAGGCGCCTCGGTGAGCGGCGATAGGCAAGCCCACCCGCACGCCTGCATGCGGTACAGTACAACTACGAAAGTGCGCTGCTCTGTCAATACAAATGTGTACATGCCATGTATACTTTAAATTATGTATACATACCATGTATGCATGTATATGTGTATACATGCGCATGTATTCATTTATAAATGTATACATACCCATGTACACTTTGCAAAGAACACTTATACTGCAGTCACTTAACATGCCACGTATACACTTTGAAAGATGTGTACATGGTCATGTATACACTTATTAAAGTGTACATGGGCATGTATACATTTAATAAAGTATACATGGTGATGTATTCCTTTATTAAAGTGTACATGGCATGTATACTTTATTTAAAGTGTACAATGTACACATTTGTGCTGACAGAGTGGTTTTTCCAGCCACCTGGTACACAATTTAAGGACGCTGGGTACCCAGCCCAGCGGCCCCGGCCCGGATGGGAGCATATCATCTGTCACTCTGTCACCTTACTTAAATATCTGGCCTTACTTGTGCATCGAGACAGTTATAAAAATTTAAGCGACAGATCATTTTGTGTCCAAAGTTGTGTCTAAACGATGGCTTGAAAGTTTCCGGTAAGACTTGCAGCGTGCCTTGGGGTGCCTCCGAGCGCGGCCTCGGGCGCGGCCCGGCCGATAGTAGCAAAGTCATCCCCACGGCGTCGCGACGCCTGGGCTGGGCGTCCCCGCCACGACGCGCCTCGTTTGTCTCTCGCGAGGAAATTTGAAACCTAAATTGATGGCGAGAGGCAAGTTAATTAGTAAAGCCAGCCCATAACTCTTTAGCACGATCACAGCGGTCGAGCCGGCCATTGTGGCCTGGGGAGGAGACGCGGGTGAGAGAGAGAGAGAGAGAGAGAGAGAGAGAGAGAGAGAGAGAGAGAGAGAGAGAGAGAGAGAGAGAGAGAGAGAGACGGTGGTGCAGAAGAGCCCGCGATAGACTGTCGCGGTGCGTGATTAATCGACCCCAGTTAGGCCCTTTTGCCGCGCGATAACTTCCACTGATCCCTTTTTGCTGTTCGACGACTTGATTCAGCTCGCCGCCCCGCCCCGCCCCGCCGCACCCCGCCCCGCCCCACTCAGCCGCGCCCCGCGTCACCCCGCCCCGCCGCAGCCGACCTTGCTGCTTCAGAAGTTGTTAACCGCGGAAACCAAGTTGCAAAGGCAAGAGTTTTTCCGCGGAGCGAAAAAAAAAAATGTCCACCGCACCAGTAACGTTGGTATGGCTTGACCTGGTCCCAGTACACTGTTAATTTGAGGTGCTCGGAAATTGTACGCCAAGGCGGACAGTGTGATCGTACACAGTGAAAAACATAGTGTAGATTTACGATAAATTTTGGAAATTACGATTTACGAAATAAGTTGTAAATTTACGACGGGCCTTTTTTTTCTTGCTCCTGAATGAATTTCAAGCCGATGTGTTGTGCTTGTAATTTTACGATTAGCAATTGTAATTTTACAACTGCATTTCGTGGAAAATTTTTCCGTAAACCTACGACTATTTATCACAGTGTACGTCGGAGACGCACACCACTCAAAACTGCACCCCTGGCGTACGATGATAGCACACCCTTGGCGTCCGCCTGTCTCATTGTCTGAAGAGGGTGTGCTGTCATCGTATACGCCAGGCGTGCAGTTTTGCGCGGTGTACGCCTCTGGCTTACGATCACTGTACAACTTCTGAGCACCCGAAATAAACAGTGTAGTGTGTCCGTGACTCTGTCGCCATGCAAGCAGCGGCAGGCGGAGCGGAGCGGGCCGAGGAGAGGCCAGGCGGACTACTTTGGAGAACGGCCAAATGAAAGCAGGTAGGGGATCGATGTACCTCGACAAAGCCCCCAGTCAGGAGGCCGGGCCCGGGCCTGGGCCTGGACCAGGGACGTCGCCTAGCTCCCTTGAGATAACGGCTGCGCGGGGGGGGGGGGGGGGAAATTTTCCTGAGGGAGACAGAAGGGCAGGGCAGGGCTGGGGGTGGCGCCGCACAGTCCGCCCCGCTCCGCTGCCATATTGCGGTTCAAAAGGACAAAGGACTCCGGTGCAGCTCCCTTAACGGCTGGGGTTAGCAGGGATGAGCGGCGGAGCAGAAGCACAACTAAAAGAAATACACACACACACACAGGCCGCGATTTAGTCCACACTGGACATACAAGTGTACGAATGTCGCTCACTTTTAGGTGAGCAAATAAATTCACTTACTTGTAGTGAGCGAATAACCATTCACTCACTTGTACCTACAAGTGACCGAATATGTATTTGCTCACTTACTGGTAGCTTTTTACGACTTATCCTGGAAATTCCCAGAACCTTTCCTGGAAATGATTAAAACTTCCTGGAAACCTCAGGAAACAGATTTGCCGTCCGCCGTGACAAACTGCAGCACGCATCGGCTGCGCCCCCGCCCGGGTCGGTCAACTGCAAAGAGTTTGGGAGAACAGACCTCTTATCGAGCGCATTTCGTTGACACGTCGCGAGGCGGGGCGGGGCGGGGCGGGGCGGGGCGGGGCGGGGCGGGGCGGCCAGGCGCCATAGGGCCGCGTAATCGACAGAGCAAAGTAAATCCTGGAGACAGCCGGACCGGTCCGGACCAGGCGGAATCACCCCCTTCCCCATCTCGTCTGTCCGCTCGCCCGTCTGTCTGTCTGTCTCTCCCAATCCCTCACTTATTCATCACTTCTGTTTGGAACTGCTCCGGGCCGGGGGCGGCGCGGGGGCGGCGCGGGGGCGGCGCGGGGGCGGCGCGGGGGCGGCGCGGGGGCGGCGCGGGGGCGTGGTGGCCAACACCACGCCACAGCTCCACCACCGCAGCACTGAGCGTCGGGCCGTAGCCGCAGCCCCCTCCCGCGGGGCGGGGCGGGGCGGCGTGGGGCGGGGCAGGGTGGGGTGGGGCGGGTGGGGCAGGGCGCGGGCGGGAGTGTCTCCCTAATTTCCTCTGGCCCTGACAGGTAGCCCGCTACGCTCACCCCTCCCCGCCCCGCTCTCCATCCCACGTCCTCGCGTCCGTGCGGTATACGCACTACACTGCAATAGAATTTTGAAGAGAATGGGAAAAGAGGCGCAGCAGGCAACAGGACTGCGGGGCAGGCAACAGGACTGCGGGGCAGCGGGCAACAGGACAGCAGGCAACAGGACTGCGGGGCAGCGGGCAACAGGACAGCAGGCAACAGGACTGCGGGGCAGCAGGCAACAGGACAGCAGGGCAGCGGGTGAGAGGGCAGCTGCGCACTGGGCAGCAGGCTACGGTGCAGCAGAGCACCACTACACCCTGATTGACCCGGGCCAATCAGCGCACAGGTGGAGAAGGCGGCGGCGGGGGGTGAAGCCGCGCCGCTGACGTCAGAGGAGAGAGGGCGCGGGGGGCACTCTCGCTTTTAAATCTATAGACGACGGTGCACCGACAGAGCAGGGGAGGGGGCGACAGGTTGTAGCCGAGGGCAAAGGTGTTAGATGCAAATTGGCAGCCCTGCGCGCTGCGCGCTCGGCAGCCGGAGGTGAAGGGGGGGTATTCAGTAGAGGAGGGTTGAGGGGCGGGGGGGGTCTTGTCATTTGATGCCTGATTGGGGTTCATTCATTCGCACCCTCCTGAGAGTAGTGTGCTCCCTCACCCCCTTTCCCTCCTACCAATCTTTCCCCTCTCACTTGATTTGCCGAGGAGACCGGGCGGTGGGGAGGAAAAGAGACGAGTACGAGAGAGAGAGAGAGAGAGAGAGAGAGAGAGAGAGAGAGAGAGGGAGAGAGAGAGAGAGAGAGAGTAGGATTATGTGGATAAAGCGAGAGGAGCAGAGGGAGAGGCGAGGCGGTGGGAGGGGCAGAGCTGGCAGAGCTTCTCCCTTACAGCGCATACGACACGGTAATACGGTTTAAGAAGTTTAACTGCCAAAACAGCTGCAGGCCGGGACGGGGCGGGGCGGTGCAGGCTGGCGGCTATTGCACCCGCCTGGTTCAAACACCCCCCCCCCTCCTCCTCCCCCCACTACCGTGCTTCTTTCCCTTACTGCAAGACCCCTCGCCCTCCTCACAGCATGTGCCGGCCGGGCCGGGCCGGGCCGTGCAGTGGTATGCCCACAATGTTCCAATTGCTCGTCTTCGGCCTGGTCGGGTGAGGGGTAGGAGTAGGAGCGGAGCGGTGGCGACGAGCGCCGAGGAGCTGGAGGGAGGGAGGGAGGGAAGGAAGGAGGGAGGGAGGAGGGTGTCCACTGCAGACACGAAGCCCCCCCCCCCCACCTCCCCACCCCCCGTTCCACCCCAGCCCGCGTCACACGCCCAAAGCTCGTCCCAATTTGCCAGCGTAATTCAAGACTGTTCTCTCTCTCTCTCTTGTCTTTTGGCGCGTCCCCCGCAGCGCAGCGCGGCGCACGCCCCTGCCGTTCCTTACAATTAATTTCAGCAGCGCGGTGCGGCGCGAAGCTCTCGCCGGCCGGCCGGCCGCACCGCCGCTCGCCTCGCGAGATGAGGCCCCCGGGACCCCGGGGACGGACGGGACGGGGATCTTGTTGCTGCCGGACGGTCCGGTCCGGCCGGGTCCGCTCCGCGTATCGCGCGATATGGTGTTTCGGATCACGAGTGACTCACCCGGACCTGCACTGTTACACCAAGTGTTCAACTGCTCAACACCAGCAAGTCTGCAACTTCCAGCCTTACACGCGCAAGTGCGCTACTCGGCAGTTGCATTGTTAAACCAAGTGTTTAACTGTTTAACACTTGTATGTGTGCAACTTCCAGCCTAGCACGCGCAGGTGCGCTACTCGGCAGTTGTGCAATTACAAGTGTCAAACTCGCCAGTTGTACACTTGTTAGTGTTCAACTCAACAGTTGTGCACCTGCGAATGCGAATGTTCAGCTGCTCCGTGCAACAAAATCCTTGTTGAACACTTGCAAGTGCACAACTGGCGAGTTAAACACGTGACATTGCACAATTGCCGATTGCGCACTTGCACGTGCTAGGCTGGAAGTTGCACACATACAAATGTTGAGCAGTTGATCACTTGGTTTTACAGTGTGTGTGGCGGCGGGGGGACTGTCTTGCTATGATAGGGCACGGGGCCTCCGGGCCGGGACAGGCCGTCGATAAAGCACGGGGGCAGCGCGGGCGCGGCGCAGCGGAGCCAAGGAGGACACAGGAAAAAAGTTATCGAACCGGCGGAAAATGTTGGGCGGCGCGGCGGGGAGTCATGTGAAAAGCCACGCGCACTGTTGATTTCTTAAAAAAAAAAGAATGTGCTTCGTATTACAAAGAATTGGTTTGTAACCTACAAAGCATCTGGAACCACCATATTACAAACCGATTTTCTTCCTATTACAAAGAATATTGGTATGGGAACAAACACGTGTCCTTCGTAATACACACCGGGGCCCATTGTAATACGAAGAATTTGTTTGTATTACAAAGGTCCCAAATCCTTTCTTCGTTACGAAGAGCAGTTCTTTGTAAGAAACTTACAGTGCAGAAGAAAATTAGTTATCGAACCGCGGCGAAAAATGTTGGGCGGGAAATAATGTGAAAAGCCACGCGAGAGAGTTTGACGACCCGGCCCAGCCCGGCCCAGCAGCGACCGAAACGTGATTGGCAATCGAACCGCGCGCGGCAGAGCGGCGCCGTGCAGAGAGCGCCACCAGCGCCGCCGGCCGGCACGGCACGGCACGGCACGGCACGGCACGGCACGCCGCTCCGTCCTCCACTCCATTGAAAAGGTGGATTCATTTTTAAGCCGTTAAACCCGTCACACGGTGATTGACCACTACTCGCTCCTCTCTCTCCCTCTCCAACTGCACTGGGAAAACAAACGTGACGTGTGTCACGTCAGTGGGTGTGACCAGTTTGGGTCGCAGGGTCGCACCATGTAATGCGACAGCAGCCACAGGATGTACAGCATTCCACATAGGAGGTCGCATCATAAACGTGACCAAAACTACGGTCACACCACATGATGCGACCTCTCCAGGCGCCACACTTGCACGAGTGCCGCATGTCACATACCGAGGGAGGTACAAGATCCCTGGGCGTTCTATACCGGGGGGTATTAATCGCCCAGAAAATTAATACCCCCCTGTATACCGAGGGGGGTACAAGATCCCTGGGCGTTCTATACCGGGGGGGTATTTATTTCCCGGGTTTTCCCGGGCAAAGTAAATTCAAGGGTTATTCCCGGGTTTCCCGGATCGCTCGACACCCTGTCATTAGTTTTTCTGGTGTGCTGACATTCTGGGCTTGATCTTTTGACCCACCAGAGGGCAGTACTAATGGTGTACTCTCGTTGGAATTTTGCCTCCTTTGGTACTCAAAGAACAAGGAATCAAATCTAACTCATCAAAAAATAAGGTGTGACTTAACACCTTAACAAGAGTGTTACCAACAACTGAAATGTCTTCGCACGGGCGTTAAAAAATGCCCGTGGCTGCACTGTTAGAAATGTTTGTAGGGGTTGCGGGAAAATTTTCCATTAAAAATGTCGTAAAGTTACGATATCAAACTGTAAAATTACAAAATTGAACGGACACTTGTAATTAACTTGTAATACAATGTGTGCATAGTTATGCATAAACTATGGTTGTATATAATCGTGCATAAAGATGCAAAAGTCATGCATAAGGGTTTAGTGTGTACCCTCTGTGGAGCCGCGACGCCTGGTCCAGATCATGCATCCCGCCACGGGAGACACACTGCCACAGCCGATAAGTTCAATAAAGGCATTATCGCACGCCCTGTGCCTCCGCCCGCTCCTCCCACAGCCTCCCACAGCCACGCCATTGTCGTCACAGATTCCGCCATTTCGACTCCAATATCAGCCCCCCCCCCTTCCTCCCCCCCCCCCCTTTCTTCTTTTGCTTCCCGGCCGAGGCCGAGAAGACCATCACGGAAATTTGCGTCAGCCCAACGTCAGCACACCCTACCCTCCCCTACCAGTCCTCACCTCAGCGCGCTGCAGCGGAGGGAGCGGGCCGTCCCACCTCCACCGGCATATTTTGTACGGATCTTTCCCACCTTCTCTATTTTTATCCCTCATGTTCTTTAAACCAGTCGTCCTCTCATCCTTCTGTTTTTCTCACATCCACAAAGTCCCCTCTCCCTATATTTCTCTCGCCGTCCCTTCTCTATCCTCCATCATCCTCCGCTGCTCTGGGCCCGGCTCGCTCGGCTCGGGACGAATCCATATTCATGAATCCGCGGTATGCCTGGCTACGCCAAGGGCAGAACGAAGTGGCGGAGGTTGGGGAGGAGCGGGGCGGGGCGGGGCGGGGCGGGGCGGGGCCGGCCGCAGGGAGCCACATGCACATCGGTAATGTCCACATTTTCAATAAAAACATACATTTTTATTCCACGCCGGTGGATTTAGGGCGCCGAGGTACTTATTGGTCGTGGTCGGGGGCGGCGCGGCGGCGGTACACTGCGCGAAAAGTAATTGAGTCAAGCGAGCGGTACTGTGCGAGAGAGTCTCAGGGAGAGAGAGAGAGAGAGAGAGAGAGAGAGAGAGAGAGAGAGAGAGAGAGAGAGAGAGAGAGAGAGAGAGAGAGAGAGAGAGAGAGAGAGCGCACCAGCGGCACCAGCGGGAGAGCAAGCGAGACGACTAATGGAATAGAGGGCGGCGGCGGAGTGACTAAGCGTGGGAAAAATCGCTCCAGCCTGACGAGGGAAGGGAGAGCGCCACACCCGGGCCGAGCGAGAGTGAGGGTCGTGTGCGGAGAAAGAGCCCCTCTGGAGAGCGTGGCGGGGCGGGGCGGGGCGGGGCGGGGCGGGGCAGAGCACCACCACCAGCAGGAATGGGCTGCTACTTCGTTTCCTCCCAACTGCCTGCGTTTTGCTGCCGCCACGCTACGCCACGCTCCGCCACGCCCACCCCGCCCCGCCCCACTCAAGGCGTCCCATTCATCGCTACACGGCGCCAAAGAATTCCATCCCGACGCCCCGCCCCGCCCCGCCCCGCCCCGCCCCACAGGGGCGGACCCAAAGAGGGGAAACCATTTCGGAGCAAGGCGAGAGGAGAGGTTCTATCAGGCGCGCCGCCGGCAAACGAGCAAAAGGAGCGCCTGGTGGCGTGGCGTCCAGGGAGAGGGGTCCACCACTCGCGCAGTGGTGTCTACATCGGTCCGGTAATCGTAGTAATCATTTGATAAACGTGGTAATCAATCATGGCGAACCTGTGGTAATCCTGATAAATCTGCATGGTATATATTATTAATTTAAGCTGCGAAGAGTGCAAGGTGGGGCTCTGGCTCCGGGGTCCTCATGCACTATGCCTGAAGCAGGCGGTGTCGCGTATGGGCTGAGATCAGCCTACACTCACTAATGCAAGCTTACGGTGATTTTCACTGTAAGCTAGGGTGAACCCTGCTGCACTGCAGCTTACGGTGAATGCCACTGTACACACTAAATCCTTATGCAGTTTATTGTGCATAAACATTCAGGATTTTAAGCAACCATAAGAGTATGCACAATTTCATGCATAACTATGTACAATTTGTGCATATTTATGCACAATTTGTACATAATTATGCACAAAAATTGTGCATAATTATGCACAAAAATTGTGCATAGTTATGCACAAAAATTGTGCATAATTATGGTTGCTTAAAATTCTGCATGTTTATAATGCACAACAAAATGCATAAGGGTTTAGTGTGTAAGCTACGGTGAATCAAGGCGCATCACCGTGACATTCACCGTAGCTTACGGTGAATATTCACCGTAAGCTACAATGCTACAGTGAAAAACACCCGAAAGCTGTTTAGAGCGCTCCCGCGCCCCGCGGCCACCCTGGCTGGCGACTTGTTCACGTCTGATATCTGTCTCAAAGCAACACTTATCGCACATGGAGTTTGTCGAAACGTCATATCGCCGCGAGCACGAAGGACTACAGTGGGGGGCGTGGCGGGGCGGGGCGTGGTGGGGCGGGGCGGGGCGCGGCATGGTGGGGGGCGGGGCGCGGCGCGTGGCGGGGCGTGGTGGGCGATCTGAAAATGGAAAGGGAAGGGCACGGCCGGTAGCCGGTATGGCGTACAGCGTGACGGTGTGGGGTGTGGGGAGGGGAGCAGGGGGGCAGTGTCATGTTGCCGCCGTGAC
Source organism: Frankliniella intonsa (assembly GCA_033675135.1). NCBI lineage: Eukaryota > Metazoa > Arthropoda > Insecta > Thysanoptera > Thripidae > Frankliniella > Frankliniella intonsa. The sequence continues at coordinate 13,061,003 of CM066256.1, read as the reverse complement.
AGCCCTCGTGTTGGTCCCGGGCGGGCGGGACTGCAGTGGGGCGGGGCGGGGCGGGGCGGGGCGGGGCGGGGCGGGGCGGGGCGGGGCGCGCTGCTCCGCTCCCCCGCCGCACCACCGGGCCGTGCCGCGTGCCGGGCAGGACGTGCGCTCCGCTGCCGCTGCTCCGCCCCGCTCGCGTCCCGCTATGTTGGCAACACTGTCAGATCGCATTCTAATACCCAGGGCCTGCCTGCCAGGCCTGTCGAGCAAACGTGCGTCCCATTGTCGCAATATCTGCCCGTCAGCGAGTTGGCAACCCTGCTGGGACCCGCCAGCCCACCGCTGTCGAGATGTTGGCAACACTGGCGCGGCACACAGCGCAGCCCCCGCGCGGACCGGGGCGGGGCGGGGCGGACACGCCCAGGTCAAGTTCTCCAATTTTTCAGTTGGGGTGGGAGAAAGAAGCCACTACCGCTTTAATGAGCATCTCTCTCTAACAAGGTCTCACACAGGGTCTTTGTCTCGGGTCGGATCCTCGGGCACGTTCACAAACAGCCACCCTCTCCATCCCATGGGGCCCCGCCCGCCAGGCCCACCCCGCCCCGCCCCGCCCCGCCCCGGGGCGCCCCACCCCACGCCGCCCTCTATAAACAACTCCATGACCAGGTGGACGTGAGGTCGAGCGGCCCCGCCCCGCCCCGCCCCGCCCCGCCCCGGGCCCAGCCCAGGACCTAGACCCGCTCGGGGCGGAGTGGCACACACCAACAAACTGCCCCTGGTTGGGGCACCGCGAGCAGGCGGCAGGGAGGGGGCGCGGCGGGGGAGCACCCGCTCCGAGGCAAATGTTGGCACAATGGCATCATGGACAACGGAAATATGCCTGCTGCGCACTGAACGCAGGATGGCTAGGCCGGTCCCTGGTCCACGGGCCACACTCGATTTGGAACAACTGTGCAGGTGGGTCATTTGTCTCCACCCCTCCCTTATAGGGGCACGGCACCGCAGGAGGAGGAGCTTCAGCGTACGCCACATCCTAGCCCTGCACCTCTACTTCACTTACACGCACTGCTGCAGCATGTCGGCCCCTCTCTCTCTCTCTAACCGAGACACACGACTCACCTGAAATGTAAGAAAAGAAAATCTTAATAAAATACAGTAATTTCGATAAGGACTGATGATTTAAAAAAAATGGTCGCAACAAAAATATAAGCACTGCTGCGCTCTGCGCACCGCGCTCACCTCGCCTCTCTCCGCCGCTCACCAGGTTTATTACCTCGCGACGAACCTATCAATCTTTGATTCTGCGAGACTAGACCGACCCAACCCAACCCGACCCGACCGCCGCCGTCGCTCACTACCAGGGGCTGGATTGGGATTCATATTGCATTGGGTGGGAGCCGACGCGCAGCCCTCTTCACCCCTCTCCCACCTTCACCACGAAGAGACCACGAAGAGAGAGAGAGAGAGAGAGAGAGAGAGAGAGAGAGAGAGAGAGAGAGAGAGAGAGAGAGAGAGAGAGAGAGAGAGAGAGAGAGGGGGGGGGGCAGAGAGAGAGGATTGCTTTTGTAGGGCACCGCTCGCGGCGAGCACTCACAACATGCACATAACACACATACAGGAAAAATGTTTTTGCGCGGAGACGACTCTTTCTTCTCTTTTTAATGCAAGCGGGGTCTTTCGTACAGTGTCGTCCGCGGCTGGTCACAGAGGCTGCACAAATGAAGGAAAGAATGCACAGAGATACCTGCGAACTGTGATAACGTACATTAAAAAGCTTACGCTGATTTTCACCGAGCTATAGTGCTGCAGGGTTCACACACTAAACCCTCATGCACGATTTTTGGATCGTTATGCACGATTTTAAACAACCTTAGTTATGCACAAAATTCTATGCATAACTATGCATGATTATGCACAAATATGTGCATAAGAGACAGGGTTAAGCATAGTTATGCAGAAAAAATTGTGCATGGCTGCTTAAAATCCTGCAAGGCTTATGCACAACAAAGTGCATAAGGGTTTAGTGTGCACTGTAGATCACATTGATATTCACCGTAAGCCTTTTTTAGTTTCACTAGTGAAACGCAAGAGTACATTATTAACCTTCAGGGCAGGCAGACCGGCAACATTGTTACCCCTCTTTCAGGACTGCTGTTCTGTTCCACACGGGGGTTACAATTCCCATAAGACAAACAGTCGAGTTTCCATCCAAACAGCGCGCGGCTGCTGCAAAGTTGGCTCGTCATGAACATGTAACGTGGGGCGCGGGGCGCATCGCGCCCGTGCGCAGTGCCGCGGAGCTGTGTCTCGGCCCCGAGGCCCTACACTACACCACCGGCCCCTCCTCCAGGCCCCTCCAGGCCCCTTCAGGCCCCTCCTCCAGGCCCCTCCAGGCCCCTCCAGGCCCCTCCAGGCCCCTCCAGGCCCCTCCAGGCCCCTCCAGGCCCCTCCAGGCCCCTCCAGGCCCCTCCAGGCCCCTCCAGGCCCCTCCAGGCCCCTCCAGGCCCCGCCAGGCCCCGCCGCAAGGGACGCCGCAATGGACCACGACCGCGCGCCGCCGCTGCGGCCGTTATTAGGTTTCCAAAAGTAAAGGGCGGCGGAATTCAAATAAAGCGGCCCAATTTACACTTTAAGCAGCTCACGGCACCGCGCCGCCGAGCAGCCAGGAGTCAGGCAGGAAGGAGCCGCCACGGCCCGGCCCAGAGAGGAAGCACGCCGGGCGGGGCGCGGGCGGGGCGCGGGCGGGGCGCGGGCGGGGCGCGGGCGGGCGGCCGCGCAGCCCCTCTTTGCCGCCCCTAAACGCGTTGCCGCGGCAACGCGGCACCGTGACGCAAGACGGCTGCTGCTGCTGCTGCTGCTGCCCCGCGCGGGAGCATTCTTCAGAAAACTGATTCATCATGGTTGGAGGAAGATGCGTCGCGCGGGGCGGGGCGGGGCGGGGCGGGGCGGGGCGGGGCGGGGCGGGGCGGGGCGGGGCGGGGCGGCGTTATTGTCTGCTGAGCCCATGCAGGCGCAGGCAGGCGCCGGCTGGTGTCTGACACGCGACACGGGGATCAGCCCCAGCGCGCCCCACCGCACCCCACCGCGCCCCACCGCACCCCAGCGCGCCCCACCGCACCACGCCACGGGTTTGCATGTTTGCCTCCGCGCGACGCGACGCGAGGCGAGGCGCCGCTCTCATATCTCGAGGCGGCGCGCCGGCTCCATTTTTCTCCATCTTTTCTTCTTTTTCCATCCCTCCCCACTCCCCCTCTCTCTCTCTCCCTCTTTCTTTCCCTCCCTCTTTCTTTCCCTTCCTCCCTCTCTCCCTCTCTCTCTGGCACCCCCTCCTATACACATGATGCCCTGCTACTTTTCCCCCCCTTTTTTTTTTCGCTCTCACAGCCGAGAGCTGGGTAGGTAGCTCGGCTAGGTTTGGGGGATCGATTCCCGGTGGCGCCTGTAAACCTGAGAGGAGCCTCCCGCCCCGCCCCGCCCCGCCCCGCCCCGCCCCGGCCCCAGACCGGCCGCCCCAGCCGTATTGAATAATTCGGAGCGTGCCCCAAAGTCGGCTGTAAGAGGATTGGCTAGCAGTGCGCCGCGCGGCGCCACGGGGTCACTAAACCTCCCGGCTCACTTGCTATCCCCTCTGCTCCTGCGGGGGCGCGCCGGCCATGTACACCTCTCTTTCCTCCCCTCTGCCCCCCCCCCCCCTCTCTCTCTCTCTCTCTCTCTCTCTCTCTCTCTCTCTCTCTCTCTCTCTCTCTCTCTTTCCCTCCCTTTCCCTCCCTTTCCCTTTGCTATCTCGGACTTTCACCCGTGCGCCGAGACGCCCGCACAATGTAACCAATAAGTCCGAAAAATGCGAACATAATTATTTTCCCCAGTATACACTCCCCTCTGATTGACTCGCCATTATAAAAGGATTTTCCTTTGAAACTCCTTGAGGAAAAAAGAAAATTGCCGCAGCACTTGGTGGTATGTACGTATCATAGCCTGAAAAAGGACGCGTACAGAGACCAAAAAACAAAACACTCTGGATTTTGTCCGGAATAAGGGCGTCTGTCAGGAATTAGAACTTGGCGGTCTGTATCGCATTAACCTGCACCCCCTCCCCTGCTCCACATCGAGGACTAGATATGCCGCCAACGAGGACCGCCCCGCCCCGCCCCGCCCCGCCCCGCCCCGCCCCGCCACACACGCACCGCTCTTACACGACGGCTCGGCCCTTTGTCTGAATCACTCACTCCCCAGCAGAACAAGGAGGTAGTGGAATAGAGCGAGAGAGATTTATGAATACGGAGAGTGGAAAAGAGAAAGAGCGCGAGAGAGACAGAGAGAAAAGGGGCAACAAGGAAGGGTAAGGCGCGAGGAGCACGACGCGGAAAAATAATGGCCGGGTAAACGGGGGCAAAACGGGAAATGAAAGGGCGTCAGACGATGGGGGAGGGGGGGGGGGGTAGGAGGCGGGGGCGGGGGAGCCTGTCGAAAAAAGAAGGCAGCAGACGCCAAATGAAAATTCCTTCCTTTAGAAGAGCGGCGGCGGTGTGCGGACGCCAGCCACCCTGCACCACGGGGGTGGAGGGAGGCGGGACATGACGGGGGAGGTGGTTGGGGGGGGGGGGGGGGGGGTCACCATACCTCACCTTTCACACACCTCGAGACACACTCGCACCTCGCAGCAGAACAGTCTTCCAAGCGACCCCTTCGTTTTCTCAATAAGTCGCCGCATCGGTCGACGTTCAATAATAAATTTCCTTCGAGTTGGGGCAATGGCGCGAATACACTCCCCCCACTCTCCACCAGGGGGCGTGGGCGGGAGGGGGCTAGCCGCCAGGACCGCTAATACAGCACTGGTAGTGAGGTGGGCGGGAGGGGAGGGAACGGAGGGAGGAGAGAGGACCATGAGGGTGAGCAGCGAGAAGAGGGTGGAGACCAGCAGGTAGCCGGCCGTTCTTCGCGTTTCGTTTCGCTAATATCCGCAACCCCCCCCCCCCTTTCCCCACCCCCTACTTTCCCCAGAGTCTTCGCATCGAACAGAAGAAATGCCTTCCCTTCCCTCTCCTTTCGCACCTCTCAATAAGAGACGTGCTAAATAAACCCGTGGCTGATAACGGATGACTGCCCGAAGAGTTAGGTGCCTCCGCAGTTTTCCACCACTATACATAACGACACACGTTACGCCCGTACTCTAGAAAACCAAGTGTGTTCATGTATTCATTATTTACAGCATACTTACAGGTATTCAGTAAATAGTGTGTACATGGCTATGTGAGCAGTAAATATTGTGTATACATGCCAAGGTACACACTATTTGCTGAAAGCCTTGGCATCTACACACTATTTACCGAATACCTAAGTATGCAGTAAATAATGAATACTTGTATACACTTGGTTTTCTAGAGTACGGGCGTAACGTGTGTCGTTATGTATAGTGGTGCGACAGTGCCGTTGCGGTTCGGTCCGCTGGTTCAAATCTCCGCCCTGCCGGGGTAGGGCTGGGCGGTTTTCCGGTGCACCGGTTTTCCGGTTCGGTTTTTTTCCGAACCGGGATGCCGGTTCAGACATCGTAAAAAAACCGGTGCACCGAAAACCGTTTCCGAACCGGTAAACCGCCAAATCGGTTTCGAACCGGTACAGTACTCGGCAATTTTACTAGGTTTTCTATTTATTAGCCATAGTTAAAAGACATTATGTCAATTTTAATAATACTGTTCTTCCAAAACCATACTTTTCCTTTACTTTTATTATTCTTTCCATAAAAACTTGTGTTTGGTCCGGTTCCACTGAGAGCTGCGTCTGAAAACGACGAAATGTGGTGTCCAAAGACGCCAAATGCGTCCTGAGGATGCCAAGTTTTGGTGGATGACTCCAGTATTTGGCGTCTTTGGACGCAACATTTGGCGTTCAGAGGGTAACGTCAAATGTAGCGTCGCAAGACGCCACTCGCAGTTTTCAGTCAGTTTACAGAACCGGGTCAGATATAAAAAAATCGGTTCATTAAAAGGCAGGTTCGGTTTAAAAATCCGGTTCAGTGGGAAAAACCGGTTTTTTCCAACGAACCGGTGCACCGCTTTTCAAAAAGGTTTTTCTCCGCACCGGGAACCGGTTTCGCATTTACCGCACCGCCCAGCCCTATGCCGGGGTGCCTCCGGGGTACGCGCGAGTCTGTTGCGGGTGGGGCCCCGGGTGTCGGTTGAGCCCCGTGGGTGGGTTCGCGGCCCGTCGCGGCCCGTCGCGGCGCGGCGCCCCACCTGCCGGCTTCTCAGGACTTCACAACCAAGAAGGGTTTCCGTGTTCCGCCGCGCCGTGGCGGCAGTGCTGCCTGCGGTAGAGTGGTCCTTAGGAAGTGGGCAGGGCGGAGCGGGCCCGCCCCGCCCCCCCGCAGCTCGAGTGCGTCCGCCCCGCCCGCCCCACCCCGCCCCGCCCCGCCCCGACACACCGACTGTCCGACTCGTCTCACTTTCGCCACATTTGCTTAGGGGTCTCAGATCTCGCCTCGCCGCCAGCAGCAGCCGCTCAGCTCATGCAGCGGCACGTCGGCGGTGAGGTGCCGCCCCGCCCCGCCCCACCCCACCCCGCCTCAAGTTTGCTGTACCCTTCCCGGAAGCTTTTTACCCCGCGCGGCAGCTGCTGACCCCGCCCCGCCCCGCCCCGCGCGACACAAAGTGCTTCCGGAAGCTCCGGCTCGGCGGCTCCATTCGTAATGCCGCGGCGCCTCCAGCCGCTCCACTCAGCGACGTCGCGGGGGCGGGGTGGGGCGGGGTGGGGCGGGGTTGGGGCGGGGTTGGGGCGGGGTTGGGGCGGGGTGAGGGCGGGGTGAGGGCGGGGTGAGGGCGGGGTGAGGGCGGGGTGAGGGCGCACCCAACCGGGCCAGCTATATCAAACCTCTACATCTTTCTAACAGTGCATGGTGCGGGGCTGGGCCCTGAGGGCACGCACTCAGCAGGTCAGGTGCTCTCGCCTCGACCAGCATCTCCCCGCCCCACCCCGCCCCGCCCGCCTTTGTGAGGGCGCCGAGGATGCGGGCGGCGTTCTTCCGCCGTACTACTATCAATAACTTGCCGGGGCAACACGCGTGTCATCCGCCCTCCGAGGAGGATAAGGTTCGATGTCGAGTAGGGGAGGAGAGGGAGGAGAGGGAGTGAGGGAGGGAGGGGAGGGGGCTGGCTTGACGAGCGGATAAGAGCTTACAGAAACGACACGGCAAAAAAAAAGTGAGGGAGCCTCCGGGGGTGCCAGTGCCCCGAAAAGACGAACCAGGCATGACTAATGTCGCAAAGTCAGACGCCGGCCCAAGTCCGCACGGTAAAAAAAATAATCTAGAATTTCAAGATCTGGTGCTAGATGCCATCAGTGCGAAAAATAGTAGTTGGTTTACAGGAAAATTTTTCACGAAGTGCAGTTGTAAAATAACAATTGAAAATCGTAAAATTAGAAGCAGTACATATCGACTTGAAATTCATTCACGAGCAAAAGAGGTGCGTCGTAAATTTACAACATATTTCGTAAATCTACAATGATATTTTTTACAATGATTGGCGTTCTCCATACGATTCAAGACCGGGTCTTAAAATTCAAGAAACTTATTTTAACGTGCGTCACTGTCGAAGACACGAGGAAGACCCTTTCAGGAGAAGTGCTAGCAGGCTACCATTCTCCAGGGTTTTCCAGGCTGCTTATGGAGACCTGCTGGTCGCAGTTTTTACCGCGTCAAGTCAAGTTCTCGCGCGCGGCAGATGAGACAGCAGGAGAATCATCGAAGAGCTCCCCGGATCAGGCTACTTCCGGGTCGATTCGAGTTCGAGTCATGCGTATTTCAAATGGGACTCGACGCCGGAAGTAGCCCGTTGGAGACAATCGCTGGGAGCTCTCCGATGACCCTCCAGGAGAAGGAACCCGTGTGCGAGCCTGCGGACTCAACCGTACACTGGACCCTGGACCCGACCCGGCCCGACCCGGCCAGACCCGACCCCGCGCGACGGCCGGGCGGGGCCCTCCGCCTGGACCCGGAGATAACAACTACTGGTCCCCGGGGCGGGGCGGGGCGGGGCGGGGCGGGGTGGGGACGCCTGCGCCTCCACACGCCTCAGTGCCCGCAGGCGTATCGCCAGCTGGGCGGGGGGTGGGGGGACATCTGCGGGAGAACGTCACGACAGTCTACCACCACGAGTATGCCAAAAGTAAACGCGTTACCCGTCTCTGAATAAAACATCCAACTAGATTAGGCCGAAAAAAAAAGTCGACTCAATGTGTTAGGCTTAAGGGGCAGGGGTCGGAAAGCAACCACGAGCCGCGAGGGAGGACGCTATTTAATGGAGAAACGCGTTCCTCTCCCACCAAAGCCTTCTCTCTCTCTCTCTCTCTCTCTCAGTTCCGTGACACGCACGCCCGGTGACAGTCCCACAGTGTAGGGGGCGCTGACACGCTGAGCGTCAAGCCAAATGGTTTCGCATTGTCTCTGGCGGGGCGTGGCGGGGCGGGGCGGGGCGTGGCGGGGCGGGGCGTGGCGGGGCGTGGCGGGGCGGGGCGTGGCGGGGCGTGGCGGGGCGTGGCGGGGCAGGGCGTGGCGCGGCGGGAGATCCCTAACGGACCCAGAGAGTGCCTGCCTGCCTGCCTGGTCGACGTACGTGTGTGTGTGTGTGTGTGTGTGTGTGTGCTCTGATTACCATAGAGAGCACGCCCCTGCCCCTGCAGGAAGGCAGCCCACACGTGAGGGGGAGGGGAGGGGGGGGGGGGACATCCTCACGAACCACATCCTGCACTTACTGGTGGAGGAGGGGATTGGCAAGGAGTCTGAGAGGGAGGAGGGGGGGGGGCTGCAATAATCAAGGACGTTCCCGGCGCATAACTCCCGCCGCAATACACGCCCCGCCCCGCCCCGCACCGCCCGCCCCGCCCCGCCCCGCCGGCGTGCAGCAGACAAGGAGCCCGGCTAGGCCCCGGGGCAACAGCGGGCATTGTGCAGCGCTCTGACGGCCGCGCCCCACCCCGCCCCGCCCCTCCCTCCTCGCTTAGCTGGTCAGTGTCGGCCCCACCCCACCCCGCCCCACCCCGCCACGGCACAATGCCTGCCTGTCCTAGAGCAGACTAGAGAGGCGGGGCGCGGACGGAGAGTCGTACTTACGAAAAGAAGAGCGTCAGGTTGATAGAACATTACTCAAATTTGTGTACACCTCGTCATTCAGAGCAAATTCAGAGAATCTCAGAAAAGCTTAAAAAAGTTCATAGCTTAAACTGAACAAAAAAGACATTAAATTAAAGATTCAAAAAGGAAAAGAAAAACACGGGGGGAAAATATCAGAAAAATTCCCGAAATTTTGACCCTAAAGTTGAGAGTTGTTTTCCCCTCAGCACACGGCGAGCGTCGTGGTCCTGAAGGCTCCCCGTCGAGTGGAGGTCAGGTAGGCGGGGCGCGAGGACTCTCCAGCCCCAGCCCAACACCTCCAAGACCTCCACCTCTACACGGTAAAAAAAGTTCATTTTATTTCAAGACCCGGCCTTGGATACCATTGGCCTTCTCCATAAGATCCAAGACCGGGTCTTGAAATAAAAGAGACTTTTTTTTTACCGTGTAACGGCCTAACTGTAGCACCGCAGCACGCGCCGGGGCGGGCCCGCTCCCGCTAGCCGCCAGTAGGCGGGGAGCCCCCTGTAGGTAGGCAACAGCCGGCGGGGCACGCACGCCTGCCGCGCGGGTCTGCCTACCCTCGACTCGGCGGGCGCTCTGTGCTGACAGCGGGGGGACGGCCCGGCCCGGCCCGGCCCGCTGCACTGCAAATGTGTTGTCATTTCCTGACACTTGCTCGATACGGAGCAACAGTGGAATCCCAACAAACGTCTTCATAGTCAAACATCGAGCATATTGCAATCTTAATTTTTAAATGCTGTCGACCACTGCTTCAGTTAATCAATTTTTGATAATTTATGATTTCCACCAAAAAAAATCACAATGAGTTCTAGCACAGAAAATTCAACGACGAAAACTTTGTGAAGTTCCGAATTGTCTTTGATAACAGTGTAGTGTGCACGGATGTTTCCGCTTCCGGTCGCCTCGAGCGCTGCTGTCTGTGCCGGCCCGATCCAATGATCGACTCTTGCACGCAAGCCTAGACTGTCCCCGGCCCGGGCCCGCTGGGGTGGGGTGGGGTGGGGTGGGTGGGGTGGGGTGGGGTAGGGTCGGGAGAGGGGTGGGCCGCGCCTAGTTTGCGTCAGTGTGAGGGCCGCCCCCGCCCCGCCCCGCCCTGCCCCGGCCCGGGACGGAGGGGACCTCACCACGCCCCGCCACGCCCCGCCCCACGCCGCTTAGGCACTTGTATGTGCTCCTAGCGTCCCCGGGCGCGGCGTGGCGGGGCGTGGCGGGGCGTGGCGGGGCGTGGCGGGGCGTAGCGGGGCGCAGGCCTGCCCCGTGTGTCGCTCTGTTTGTTTGCGTTGCGTCCGGCCGGCTGGGGCCCAGCGCCGTGGTGCCCCCGCCCCGCCCCGCCCCGCCCCGCCCCGCCTGTGCACTGACTTGACTAAAACAATACGTGAGCAGCTCCCCTCCCTCCCGCCTGCCAGCCTGCCGGCGTGACATGACGTCACGTGACGAACTGCGCCAAAGAGAAATCAAACATTCACGAACCCCTTCCGTGCGAAGCGTTACACACGTGGAACACGATTACCCGCACGCCGAGTTCGTCCCGGCCGGCCGGGCGCATCATAATTATCGAGATATTGATTTTCCCGAGTTCTCTAGAACGATTCTCTGCTACATTTTTAAAAGAAAACGCCGTATGGTAGGCGCGCAGCACACTGCAGAAAAACAGCCTGTGGTGCGGAGCTTGCTACGGAGACCGTACACCCCGAAAATACTGGTTTTCTCGATAAAGTACGGTTTTTTTCCGTATCTTGTTCAGAACCTTTTGTTTTGTGGTCTGGTAATGACAGAAAGTACGGAACACCGTTACAGGCACCGCCTGCGGGAATATTTCCGTACATTTTCCGTACCCACAGTTTCATTAACATGGCCGGGTACGGAGTGACCGTAGTCCGTACTAACGGTATTTTTCCGTTTGTGGGACCGTGATTTTTTTTACAGTGCAGGCGGCGGTGGTGCGCGCAGAAGAGAACATTTGAACATTCTTTTTTTCATTACTTGACATGTAGAGAGGCCAAAAAGTGTGCTTCTCTAAAAGAACGCCAAAATTTGGCATTGAAAGCAACCAAGGCGTTTAAGGAGTGTGGCTGGCGAGGGGTCGACAACTCGCGTTCTCCTGTGTACAAGTCTCGACGTACTCCGAATGTACTCCGCGCACTCCGGGTGTACTCGTGTACTTCAACTGTACTCCGAGCGTTCTCCGGATAAAATTTGGCTGTACTCCGATGCTACTCCAGCCGTACTCCGATGTACTCAAGCGGTACTTTCGCGTACCCAATAAGCTGCACTCCGCCTACTCCGAGTGTGCTCCTGTGTACACTTGAAAGCCGAGTTGTCGACCCCTCTGTGGCTGGTAATAGCATGGAAATCCCCGCCGAGAATGTTTAGTCGGAGTTTTGTCCACACAGCGGCCCATTCATCAGGCCTGTAGCGGTTGCCATGACAACGCAGCATTTCCCCAGTGGGCGCGCCCGCGCCACCGTGTGTGACCACGTGACGGGCTGGGGGAGAAAACCAGGAAAATAAGCGTGCGAGCGAGCAAGAGAGAGGGGGGGGGAGAGGAGAGAGAGAGAGAGAGAGAGGGGGGGGAGAGAGAGAGAGAGACAGAGAGACAGAGCGACAGAGAGAGAGAGACAGAGAGAGCGCACAGGACACGGATAAGCCCCTCTCCAGCCCGCCGCGACACATTACTGTTAGCTGGGTTCTGGACCCTCAAGTTTCATTTAATTCCTAGCGCTGGCCACGCTGGGCCGGGCCCGTCGGGTCTTTGCCCGGCGCGGCGAGGCGCGGAGCTCCTGGCGGCAGTGACGCCCCCTCCCTCACCTCCCCCCGTCCTCCTCCTCCTCCTCCTCCTCCTCCTCCTCCTCCTCCTCCTCCTCCTCCTCCTCCTCCTCCTCCTGCTCCTCCTCCTCCTATTCCACCTCACCTGGACAAACTTTAGCAGATCGGATAATTGAGCGCGGTTCCGCTCCAGCTCCAATCATTCGGACGAGAAAATTGTGTTCCGGTGCGTCTCCCACTCCAGAGGGTGGTAGACGAAAATTCCAAATCAGAGAGAGAGAGAGAGAGGGAGAGAGAGAGAGAGAGAGAGAGAGAGAGAGAGAGAGAGAGAGAGGGAGAGAGAGAGAGAGAGAGGGAGAGAGAGAGAGAGAGAGAGAGAGAGAGAGAGAGAGAGAGAGAGAGAGAGAGAGAGTGACACACACAGCCACCTGGTATGTGAATGCCATGCTTTTGAGCATTTTTTTATTGCGCCAGTTAATTTTAGTCATGCACACCACACGACCCTGCCCCCTGCCTTGCTGTTCCTTATTCTCCCCGTCTTTCCGGCGAAGAAAACGACAGTAACGACGCACAAAAAGGATCCGCCAAATAGAAAATGACGGAAAAGAATATCTGGCCTTTTTTTAAGAAGAGTTAGTTTGTTTGTGACGGGCTTCGATTAGCCTGCGACTTGCCCTGGGCCCTTACACGGTAAAAACTGTTCCTTGATGTCCAGGGATCATCGGAACGATTAAAGGTCGGCCTCATGCATTTTTTCCCACCACCGTCCTTGACTCGTCCCGATGGCCCTTGGACATCGAAGAACCGTTTTTACAGTGTACGGGCTGAGCTGCTTGGTCCGCAGGATCATTCACACCTGGACTGGGCTGGGCACGCCGCCTATCGCAGCCGCCTGGACCAAATTGGCTGATCCACCCGGGCTAAAATTAAGTAGATATGTTCCCTCGCCACTGACACCCTCCACATAGACCCCCTCCGCATCCCGGCACCCGGGTCGCCTCTCTTTGCCCTCGCCCTCCAGCGCCCAGCATACCCCCGACCCCTTTCCCCCACCGCACGGACCCACGGCCTCTTTGCCATGGTAATTCGTAGAAGGACGACTATTTTAAGAGTGTCGTGGTTTGCCTCTATTTATAGTCCCCCTCCCTGGCCGGGACGGCCACCTCTACGCGGGCTGGGCCGGGGCTGGGCCGGGCTGGGCTGGGGCGTGGCGGGGCGGGGCAGGGCGTGGGCGGGCCGGGGGCGGGGTGGGGGCGGGGCTGGGCGGGGCTGGGTCGGGCGAGCTGCGCAGCCTGCTGCTGGAGAGAGACCATCAATATGGAATGGACGAGATTGTCGCTCGTAAACTGTGCTGTGCGGCCGAGACGGGGGCCGGCCGGGCCAGAAGGGCGCCCTCCCATTGAGTGGACGAGACGGGCAGCAGGCCACCGGGCGGGGAGGGAAGGGAAGGGAGGTGGCAGCTGCAGGTGCTCAGCTCAGTCGGGCACCAGGCCACCTGGAAGGGAGCGGAGGTGGCAGCTGCAGGTGCTCAGCTCAGTCGGGCACCAGGCCACCTGGAAGGGAGCGGAGGTGGCAGCTGCAGGTGCTCAGCTCAGCCGGGCACCAGGCCACCTGGAGGGGAGGGGAGGTGGCAGCTGCAGGTGCTCAGCCGGGCAGCAGGCCACCTGGAGGGGAGGTGGCAGCTGCAGGTGCTCAGCCGGGCAGCAGGCCACCTGGAGGGGAGGGGAGGTGGCAGCTGCAGGTGCTCAGCCGGGCAGCAGGCCACCTGGACGCCACCGGGAGGGGAAGGAAATGGAGGTGGCAGCTGCAGGTGCTCAGCTCAGCCGGGCGGCCGGCACAGCTCCACCATCGGGCTCAGCCCAACGATCTTTGGAAGGGAAGGTGAGGCGAGGGTAGCAAAATATTATTTTACCGTAGGAGCTCTCGTTTCTATATAAAATTTTGCGATGTGTGCGCGGGCGGGGCGGGCGGGGCGGGGCGGGGCGGGGCGGGCGCCAGGCTCACACCTCTCTGCCTCTAGGGCGCCTCCAGCCAGGGGTGAAGGGCGACACCCGTCTCACTACCAGGCTGCCGTGCGCCGCCCCGCCCCCGCCCCGCCCCGCCCCGCCCCGTGTATGCTCATCTCCAGCGAGGGATGCGAGCGAGGCGCCCTGGGAAGTTTCACAGCAGAACAAATATATCGACCGACGTTACATTGGATCGACCTTCGAAACAGTGGCGGTGTCGGTGGAGGCCGGGCCGGGCTGAGCCGACAAGTCCAACGTCCGACCCGACGCCCCGCCCCGCCCCGCCCCGCCCGCGCCCCACTCGAAGCACACTTTTTATTTCCATCTCGTGCGAGGAGAGCCAGCCCAGAAGACGAAAGAGCAGGATAAAACTTAATGAGGTTTCGCGAAATGTCATCCCGTACTCCTCTACCCTCCGACCAGCAGCGTCGCTCCAAAATTCCCCGGGCCTCTTTCAAGCGTCTGCACGACGCATGCTTCCCGTTTCAAGGCTACCGGGCAAAGATAAAAAATATTCGTGTTTCGTAAAATTTTAACACCGAGTTATTTAGAGGACGACAACGGTTCGTCGGGTGTAGCCGCAGAGCGCGCCTGTGAAAGACAGGGTAGGCAACAAGCTTGACCCACGCGTCCGGCGGGACCATCTGCCCTCTGGGTAACTCCCCCCCGCACACAGAGGAGCAGCGCCGTGCTCACAGTGAGCCACACGTCCGCAGAGGGCCGACACATTTCTCATAAATTAAACAGAGAGCAGGAGCAAAGGAAAACCCTTGACACGATCGTGGGGGCTAACTGACGGCAGCGGAGCGGGGTTCACTGCGAAAAATATTTCCGTACATGAACGATATTTTTTGTAATTTACCATTTACAAGATGAGTCGTACATGTCAAACCTCCCACTCTTGATCGTCATTCGATTCCAAGTCGATACGCAGTGCTTGTACATTTACAATCTAGGATTGTCATTGTACGACATCTTCCATGGAAAATTTTCCCGTACCCTGTACGACTTTTTCTTACAGTGTTGAGGGGGAGAGGGGGTGAGGGGAAGAGGGGGTAAAGGGGAGAGGGGGTGAGGGGTGTGTAATGGGAGGGGAGGGGTTCGGAGGCGTCACACAATCGGGCAGCAGCGAGTTAGGGGCGGCCTATTTCTGTGTATACATTCTGCGTGTATTTCATGTATTTTTGTGTATTTGTTGTGTGTGTTTCAATGCATTTCTGTGTGTTTTGAAGTATTTCGCTGTATTTTGCGTGAGCTTTCGAGTATTTCTGTGTACGCAGTTTTTTTTTTCTCCAGCTGGCCGCGTCCCTCGGCTGCGAGGATTGGCCCGGCTCCTCCAAACAGACACGAGCATACAAATCAGCCGGGCCAGCGTTAGGCGGGGCTGTAGCGGAGTGCCCCCGCCCCGCCGTCACCCCGCCCCCCGCCCCACCCCCGCCGTCACCCCGCCCCACCCCCGCCGTCACCCCGCCCCCGCCCCGCCCCCGCCCTCACCCCGCCCGCTCACTTCAGAACGCGCAGCGTCCGTCTTACAGCAGGTCCCCCACCCCCCCAACCGAGACAACACGAGACGAGACAACACCTCCCGAGGTGCAGGGCGCCCCCTCCCCAGTTGTACTACCAGTGCCCCTCGGGGGCCCTGCCGAGCAGCGCCGCGCCGGACCAGAGTTTAAGCGCTACACGACTAATTACAAGCGTGTCCGACATGCAGGGGCGAGACCTCCAGGCAGGCACCACCCCACCCCACCCGATCCGACCCCCACCGCACCCCGCCCCGCCCCACCCCACCCCACCCCGCCGCTCACTGCTGGGAACTTTCCGACCCGCGTTGACCTCGGCACCGCCCCGCCCCCGCCCCGGACCCGCGGCCTCCTGCGGCCATGGAATATGTCACTGCTCCAGAAGAGGAGGATGGTGTTCAGTTCAACTGGACGGGTTCCTCTCCTGTAAATGCTGCCAGCTCCCTCCATCACCCGCTCTCCCCCCCCCCCCTCTCTCCTTTCTTTATTCCAATCTCGCCTTCTCCTCGTCTCGTTAAAATCTGCGGGTGAGGGGGGGGGGGGGCGTGACAAGGACACAGATCCTTGGCGGCGGCCTGTGAGTCACGGAGTCGAGTGCAGGGGATGGGGCGCAGGCGGTCGTCGAGAGGAGAAGGGTGGGGAGGGGAGGGGCACGGAGTGCAAGCTCTGCATTTCCGGTCGAGAGCTCATCAGATTCCACGGGCTCAAGATACTCGTTCCCCCCGCAGCCTTCCCCCGGGGGCAGCCCCCCCCCCCCCCTTCCCTATTCGTCTTACTTTTCCCGGCTGCTGCCCTTGCTGTTCCAGCCGCCGCGAGGCGCTTGCTGCCTTGCCGTGCGAGGCGGGGCGGGGCGGGGCGGGGCGGGGGAGGAGGCGCTCACTCAGCAAAGCATTTGCTTTGGCTTTGGAGCCGCGCCGCGGTCAGAACGGCCCGGGTGGCCAGCACCAGCGGAGCCTTTGAGCGGCGCGGAACGTAGCGGAGGAGCGGCCGGGCGGGGCGGGGCGGGGCAGGGAGGGGGGATAAAATAATAAGCAAGTGAGGCGGTGCGACCGGCGGGGCCCGGCGGGGTGGGGTGGGGTGGGAGTGGGCGGGAGTGGGGTGGGGTGGGGCGGGGGTGGGGTTGGGGATGAAGCGGGGGAATGGGGCGGGGATGGAACGGGGATGGGGCGGGGATGGGGCGGGGGTGGGGCGGGGGTGGGGCGGGGGTGGCGCGAGTGCCGCGCAGCCTCGGCTTAATAAGGGATAAGACACACCGAACCGAGGCACACAATGCTACGAACTATTCGCCCGCCCGCCCCGAACGCGCCGCGCCCCCGATTCAAGACACGTACTCTGCCGAGGCGTGGCGTGCAACAGGTACGGTGCGGGCGGGGCGGGGCGGGGCGGGGCGGGGCGGGGCGGGGCGGGCATTCAGATCCGGAGCAAGCCATGGTCAGGACGGGGCGGGGCAGGGCCACGCCCGCGCGCTCAAACACGACCTCAGTACGCTCCACCTCGCCACGCCTTCGAAACATCCCCACTGTTAAAAGAAGACTCGGAAATTCACGACATATTCGTTGTGAAAACAATTGCCAGAGGTCTTCGTGATTATTTTGGGGGAAATCACAACGCTTCTTTGTTATCAAAAATTAATTAACTTCAGAAGTATTACGACTAGTATTCAACTATTACAAATTATAAGATAGCAAAATGCTCGCTTTTTGACTACGAAGAAGTGTTGGGATTTCACAGATGCTCCGTATCGAGCTAGTGCTGGAAAATCACAACATATTTTTAACAGAAAAAGAGCCTAGCTTTGCACTATTGTCATTCAGTCAGAAGTCCGTCTTTTTTGAGCGCAGCTTTGGAACCGAATTTCTGACCAAATATCATATGCGAATTACGCGTACAGAGACCAAAAACCAAAACCCTGCATTTCGTCGGAAATTAGAACGTCTATTAAGAATTGGGGCTTCTGACTATAGTGTTTAATACGATTCCTATATGTATAGCCTACTATATAACATTATTTGGCATAGTCTTCCACATGATTCGCGTGCCTTTGCGATCTTTAGCAGTGTACGCCAGAAGGGCCAAGAGTCAAGACTGGGGATTGCTCCCGTCTGGTCGGGTCTTAAGGTCGACGCGTGGGTCGGAAAGTTATTCCCGCCAGAGAGCGCTGAAAAATTAATGACGAGGTCAAGTCGAGGCGGGGCGGGGTGGGGCGAGGCGGGGCGGGGCGAGGCGGGGCGGGGCGAGGCGGGGCGAGGCGGGGCGGGGCGAGGCGGGGCGGGGCTGAGGGAGTTAAGGCGAAGCAGGGCAGCGTCCCGTGCCGTCCAGTCCAAGCCGGCGGTCTGGAGGGTTTTGCACGACGCCTGGCGTCGGCCGAGTGCTTTACACTGTTAAACCGAATTGTCACGTGACGATGAATATAGCTGCGAATATTTCGTCACAAGAGCTGTGATGAAAAAGTCGTCACATGACATAAATCTTTCGTTACATGACATGCAACATTTGCATTCGTCACACTGTGATGAAAATTTATCTCACCCCTTGTGACGAACCTTGAAGGAGTAAAATTTAGCACCGACTTTGTTGTAATGTGACGATTTTATTTACGGTGTAGTAGAAAGCGCCTGCACCCTCCACACGACGCGTCGCAGGACGGCCCCCTCTTAATTCGTGCACGGTAAAGCAGCGCCTAGGCACTAGGCAGGCCCGCCCCCGCCCCCTGCGGGCGGCTGGAGGCGGTCCCGCCCCCGCCCCCTGGGGGCGGCTCGCGGCGGAGTCATGGGCGACCGCGTGCGACGCGCCGCGCTAGTCGTTTCTAGGCCCCTAGGGTCCTAGATGTCTCATCTAGGACTGTAGTCGGGACCACCTACGAGCAACTCGGGGCGAGGCTGGCAGTAGTAGGGCAGAGAGAGAGAGGGGGAGAGAGAGAGAGAGACAGAGAGAGAGAGAGAGAGAGAGAGAGAGAGAGAGAGAGAGAGAGAGAGAGAGAGAGAGAGAGAGAGGGAGGGAGGGAGAGAGAGAGAGAGAGAGAGAGAGAGAGAGAGAGAGAGAGAGAAGGGTGCGTTCATTGTCATTTTGCGACAAAGCGACGCAAACTTTGTTACGAGAATGGTGTGAGGTGCGGGCGGGCGCTGGCGAGCAGGCGGAGGAGGCGGGGAGGGAAGGGTGGGGTAAGGGGGGCGTCAACAAAGCGCGCCACTTTTCAAATTCAATTCCCGCCCCTCGCGCGCTCTGTGCATCGCCCCCACCCCGCCGCGCCCACCCTGGTCGCGAGCCGCGGGCCTACACCTACACTCGCCTACACTGTAAAATCTCTTTCCATTACGCGTTACAGGGGGACGGGGACGAGAAACAAGGAGAGCGGTGCGGAGCGCCCCCCCCCCCTCCAGAAGTTCCCCTCTGCCCCTCCCCCTGCCCCCTCCCTCCCCCGGCCTCGGCATCCCTCTCTCGCCCAGAGTTACCAACTCATTACCCAAGTTTAAAACAGGTCTGTCAAATTATTGATCCGTGCGTCGCGTCGCGTCGGGGTAAATTAGTCATCTGGGGATGAGTTTTGGGGAGCGCCACGCGGTCCCCGGACGGGACGGGACGGACCCGCGGAGCGAGCCCAGCCCGGACACCCGCGCGAGATGGAGCGCCGAAATTAAAACTCGGAAACAACAACTTACTTTCCGCTCCCAGCCAGCCGGGCCTCTGCCGAGCAGAGCAGAGCAGCCGGTCGTGTTTGTCAGTCAGTCAGCCGCTTAGTCAGTGAGTCAGTCAGCCGCTTAGTCAGTGAGTCAGTCAGCCGCTTAGTCAGTGGGTCAGTCAGCCGCTTAGTCAGTGGGTCAGTCAGCCGCTTAGTCAGTGAGTCAGTCAGCCGCTTAGTCAGTGAGTCAGTCAGCCGCTTAGTCAGTGGGTCAGTCAGCCGCATAGTCAGTGGGTCAGTCAGACGGGCGCGGTGGTCAGCCAAGAGAGTAGTCAGGTGCCGCGAGATCAGCCGCAGGGCGCGGACCGGACGCCTACGGAGTCGCCTTTAACGCTAACGGCGCCGAGGCCGCGGCAAACCCCGTGCCGGGCCGGGCCGGGCCGGGCCGGCGGGGCGGGGCGGGCTCGCGCGCCAACAGGTGGCGCCTGAGCGTCGGGCGTCGGGGTCGGGCCCAGCACGGCCCGGGCACCCCGCCCCGCCCCGCCACCAGGGGCTAGAGCTCACCTTTGGGTCCAGCTTCCATGTTGAGGCCGCGGCCACCACCTCCCTGATGTGCTTGTGGTGGACGGCGCGTCTATCCCGGGCGGCGGCGCCGGCGGCAGGGCCCGAGGTGGCGGCAGCGGCAGCGGCGGCGGCGCGGGGCGGCGCGGGGCGCGGCGGAGCGAGGCGGGGCGAGGCGGGGCCGGCAGCAGGGGGCGCAGGGTCGCACATCACACGCAGCACTGGGGAGGGGGAGGGGCGTACCGAGAGGCGCGGTGGGGCGCGGTGGGGCGCGGCGCAGCGCAGGGCGTTCCTCCACCAGGAGGGCGAAGCGAGGAGCCCAGCCCAGCGCTGGCACCGCTGGCACCGCTACACGTCCGCCCGCGAGCAGCGCGCAGGACCATCTGAGCCCCGGCTCGGCCCCGCCCCGCCCCGCCCCGCCCCGCAACCCCGCGCCACCCCACAGCCCCGCGGGGCCCGCAGGGGGTGGGACCGGACGGTCGGGGCGGGGCGGGTGGGG
The DNA here is from genome assembly GCA_033675135.1 of Frankliniella intonsa. Lineage (NCBI taxonomy): Eukaryota > Metazoa > Arthropoda > Insecta > Thysanoptera > Thripidae > Frankliniella > Frankliniella intonsa. The sequence goes on along the minus strand of CM066256.1, from coordinate 13,040,923 downwards.
CGGGGAGGGGTGGCTTGGCGACGGCTCTGCCCGACAAGGCTATAGGCCCACCATGTGTCGGACGCCTGTCAGTCTGTGAGCACTGCCGGCCGCGCCGCACCGCGTGCTGCCGAGAGGAGAGGGGGGGGGGGGGAAGGAAGGGGAGGAGAGGGGGAGGAGAGAGAGGAGAGAGGCGGGCTGGTTTACAAGGCGCGCACGCTAAGCAGCACCTGTACGCACGTTGTAGCGGGTGCGGGTGTCCCTCTGAATGCGTAACAGTGTTGCGGGTTTGCCTACCCCGTTTGCCCGTAAGGCGCCATGGCCCCCGCAACACTGTGACACATTTAAAGAAGCGGGGGGAGTGCGTCGAGCCTCACGCACACCTGTGCGCTACAGGCGGTATTGCCACCTGCCTACTAGGCAACATCTGAGCGCGCGTGCAAAGGGACTCTTCGGACTGCCTAGTAGGCAGAGCCGCGCGGCGACACCGCCGGCCCAGCGCCAGCAGCGCACAGATGTTTGCCTAACATAACTGGCATCCCTGATGCTCGCTGCCACTCTGACAACCAATCGGATACGATTGAAATGTCAGGTCCTCGCCCCGCCCCGCCCCGCCCCGCTCTGCTCTGCGCCCCCCCTTTCTCTTTCGCACGCACACGAACGCACGCTCGCGTTGCCACGAAGAATGACGTGAACTCGGTGGTGCGCGATGTAACGGGCGGAGCCGGCCGGGTCGGGCCGCTGGAGAGAAGAGTACTTTCTGTTCCACAGAGAGTACTTCATCCTGAATTTCCTGCGCGTTTTGCACCCCACCCCCACCCACTCCCCGGCCCGGCCCGGCCCGACCCGGCCCCTCCCACTTTGCCGCCAGCAGCTCCAGAACTACCCGTGCGCGGCGCGGCGCGGCGTCATTAAGGGGAGGGGTGACGGGGTGCCAATCATGGCCGGGGCGCCGGAGGTGCGGAGAGGGGGAGGGGGAAAGGGGGGGGGGACGCTTCGCAGGGCAGCACAAGGGCAGCAAGGGCGAGGACAAGGACGGCGACGAGAGGTGAACTGCGGGCCGGGCGGGGCGGGGGTAGCAGGGTCGGTTTTAAGTCCGGATGACGCGAGGGGCGATGAGCTGTGGGTTGCCTACATACAGGGGTTTTGCACCTCAAATTGCCTACCTTTTAGGCGGCCTTCAGGGGCTGACCGGAGAGGGTGGGGGTGGGGGGGCGATCGCCCCCACTACCCTCCCCCCTAAAACCGCCGCTGGGGGGCAGTCTCCTTAGCTCTCCGTCGGCCCGAGCTCCCCTGGTTAGACTTTGGGCCCCAGCCTCTCGCTTAAGCCCCCAGCCCAGCAGCCCCTGCAACGCAAGCCCTGCAGCCCCGAGAGCGGCGCGGCCCGGCCCGGCCCCCTCCTCCCTCTCCTTCTGCATCGCATCCCAGCAGATCCCCGGCCTGCCTGGCCGAGCCGCGCCGCGCCGGCCTCCGCCCCGTACCCGTACCGGCCTCGGCGGCCTCGGCCCTCCTAGGCGCCTCCCTGTTGTGTGTTGCGGAGGACAGGACAGCGCTGCTGCCCCGCCCCGCCCCGCCCCGCCCCGCCCCGCCCCGCGCGCTGCCCGGCGCTGCTTTATTTCGTGCTTCATTGAACCGTGGGATCGCGCCTAAAAGATGTGCAGGCGGTGGGGCGGGGCGGGGCGAGGTGGGGTGGGGCGGGGCGAGGCGGGGCACAGGGCCTCCGCTTTGCGCCTGCTGCTCGGCCCGAGCGTGTCGCGTCGTCTCCTAGTCGCCCCGCCTCGCCCCGCCCCGCCCGCGCCGCCCGCCCCGCCTGCCCTATTTCCCGCCCTGCAGTTGAAGCAACAGCAGCGGGCAGCACCGCGAGCTCGTCGTTGCCCCGCAGCGTTCGTTGTCTCACGGTCCTTGTTGCACTTATGCGCCACGGGCAAAAGGAGTGATGGGGAGGGGGAGGGGGAGGAGGAGGAGGAGGGGGAGGAGGAGGAGGAGTGGGAGTGGGAGAGGGAGTGGGAGTGGGAGAGGAAGTGGGAGGGAGTGGAGGAGGGAGTGGAGGAGGGAGTGGAGGAGGGAGTGGAGGAGGGAGTGGAAGAGGGAGGCGGAGTGAGAGCACTTCTAAACGTGAGACTAAACGCTGTGCGGAATCACCCAACTGGCTGCCCCGTAGAGTCCTAGAGTGGGACTTGGCCAGGCCAGGCCCGGCCCCGCCCCACCCCGCCCCGCCCCGCTCCCTCGCCCTTGCCCCACGCCTCGCCTCGCTCCCCACTTGTCACGCGCTGTGCCCTACTACCACAGGTGCCCTACCCCACAGGCCCCTACAAAAGAGAGGGGCGGGAGAGAGGGAGAGTGGGGACAGGAATAAGCCCAGCCGAATCAGCTTGCAGCGCTAGGCCATCCATGCGGTGTACTGCCGACAGATTAAGAGGATGGCTCTGGCACTACCATGCTCAACATTGGGCCAGGCAGCAGCATGGGTGCGACAAGGACAGAGGAACGAGAGCGTCAGAGGAATCAGAATCAGTCGGCTGTTTTGACCCACGACCCACAACGCGGTCGACGGACAGGAGAAAAGAGGGGCGGACCGATGGACGCGGGCGGGGCGGGGCGCAGCGGGGCGGGGCGCAGCGGGGCGGGGCAGGGCAGGGCGGGCCAGACAGCGCTGATCCTCGGTGAGTACCTCTCTGCCGAGCTATTGTTGTTGCACGAGCAAAAAGGATGACAAAGACGAGAGAAAACGAGAGACAGAGTGAGGGAGAGAAAGATAGAGAGTTGTCTGCCTTTCCCCCCTGTCGGCAAGGGCCGGCCGTCGTTGTCGAGGATCTAGGCTCTCGGCCTTGCGTCTCTGTCGCTCGGCTCGGCTCGGCTCGCCCCGCCCCGCCCTGCCCCGCCCCGCCCCGCCCCGCCCCGCCCCAGCTCCATTGCTCTCGGCTCTCTCTTTCCAACTCTCTCGCTCCGTGTTGACGGCTTCCTGAGAGGAGAGGATCCTCAGAAACAATGGGGAGGAAAGTCCATCACGAGCACAACAATAGCGGCGTAAGTACCTCGGAAAGCTGGTGCTGGGCAAAGCTTTTGAATCGAGCGCCCGCCCCACCGCCGCCCCCAGCCCCAGCCGCCCCCGCCCCCATGGACCTCACGTCCCCCCGGCCCCTTGCCCCTGGCACCTCCCCCTCCCCCCGGCACCTATGTTTTCGCGGCCAAGGCCTCTACCACTGGGAGTCAGGTGTCGAGACCTCAGTGACTTTCAGCCTCCGAACGTCAACTTAATTGTAGTCAAGTTGATGAATTCGCGAAAATCAAAGGCGAGTTAACAATAGGCGGAGTAAGAGAGCAAAATTTATGAATACACTCAGTTTGGTCATTCCCCTCGGCCATCTTCCACCCCCTTGACATTTCAAGTGGCGACATTTAACTTCACTATATTACTTTTGCTTTTGACAAACTTTTTCAACATTGGGTTTTACAAATGTGAGAAATCCAGAGAGCTACGAATGCCATAGAACACTAGTTTTCGGTCGGACCAGGACTATGGTCGTCCCACCGAAAGAATAGGCTATCTATCTCTCTCGCACTCATGGGAAAGCGTATTCTTTTCAAACTCTTGGCAGGAGGACGATAAAATAATAGGTAGAGAAAACAAGATAAGGAGTACTCACCATTGATGAACAGCAACAGCAACAGCTGATCGAGTCTGCCATAACGCCATAACCTCCTTGTCCGGCCGTCCTCGGTGCGGTCTTGCACTATCTTCACAGGAAGCTAACCACATGTTCGACACGACACGACACGACGCGACACGACGCGAACACGATTTGCTAAATATGAAAAAGAGATAGGATTTAAATCGGACAACGACGAAGGTAATGACCGAGAGAGAGCTTCACAGTTCTTCTTGGCGGTAAAAAAGTAACGAACTCGCCGGCTGCCCGGGCTGCCCGGGCTCTCCGATGCTCCGATGTCTCCGACTCCGACTAGAACTGCCAACTACCCCCAACAAAAAAAAAAACAATTGAGACAAAATTATTTTTTTCGGACAACGCAAAGACGGCGAATACCTTCTTCAAATTTAAAAAGAGAACTAAAATTGCTTTCTAGCCCAAAACTACGACTTTGAGTCGGAACTGAGTATGAGAGGCCGGGCAAACCGCTCCCCCAAGTACCTCACCCCTCTCTCGGCTCCTCGCCCCTGCCCTCCACCCTCCCCCCCCCCCCCTACACCTCTAAACCGTCTAAACGCGCGTGCTCCAATTAAATTTGCAAGACCCTCCCGGAAGGCTCGGGTTGGGGTCGGGGAATGCAAGGGGTTAAGGGGTTAGTAACCAAGGAAGCGTCGACTGGAGCCCATCATGTCGCATTTGCGGGCCTGCCCGTAAATAAATAGTAAACGAGTAAATATGTATAAAACTTACACTCCGCCGTATTCCGTCATGTTAAAAGTCGTTCTCCTTCCCCGTCCCCTTTCCTGAGAGCCTCATTACTCAGCAGGGCCGAGGTGCTGGTGTGGCGTCTGCAAACACCTCGCTCCAGTCCTGTAGATGCGGCAGCTTGTTCTTAATGCAAATTATAAAAAATTATTATGAAAAAATAAAACGTCATTTTGAAAACAATTTTATTTAAATTGTGGTGACCAGCACCACTAACATGTGACATGCGACACTTCAATTGAGAATGCAATTACAATGCTGAGGCCGTATGCCTTAATTTTAACAAAGCAAAGACAACCAAAATGGGAATCTGAGCGTTCGGACAAGGATACAGAAATGACTTCCCTTATTGCAAGAATATGTGAAAATTAAATAGAAAATTGTACTCTTTTTGTCATACTCAATCTCTTCAAACATTACAAGGACTAGATTGCCTGAAAATTTAGTCAAAAGCAATAATTCAAGGTGGCCTGCTTTCTGTGTGTGTAAAGTGCAGCCAGTGTTGCACAATAAATTTACAAACTCATATAAAAGTCAATGTTATAATTGACTAAACTTCCAGCAGCATAGTACAGCGTACTATATCTTACCTTACTCATCACAGTTTATTGGTACATCAGGAACATGATTCAATGGTACTTGAAAGAGGCTCACCTTGGAATGACAAACATAGCACTAATCTACACATATTGTCCAATAGAATTATAGGAGGTTGTGGCTATAACAATATTCTCACCTGCCATATTTCTATGTTTTTGTTCTGCCATAAAAAGTAAGGCACATCCTGTCTAAGCAGTAACACAATTATAAAGTACAATAATCAAACAAACAAATTCATAATACTATGATTAACAATGAAAAACAAAGGTAACAGCTGACCAGAATGTTTAAACTAAACATTGCAATCAATATTGGAAATGTGACACAAATTTTCTTCACACAGAAGCAAACTGTACTTAAACAAGCAAGTGCAAACATTTACATTTGATGCAAATAGCAGTCTGTCACCCTGCAAAGTACCTATACTATTTGCATTGAATTGTTACATTTTATGAAGACAAATTTTTCATAATTATTCTTGTTTCTGACCTTGATTAATTTATCTATAGTTTGACAAATACTAAAACTACTTCGAGCAAAAAATATGCTTTGGTAAGAAAGAAACAATGACATCTGATCTATAATGAGAGGATACATTTTTTTTCCTTTCTTTTCAAAAAGGAAACATAAATCAAACTAAAAAGCAATATGTTTTTACACATCTCCAAGAGATGCTCCTACCCACAAGGTATGACATGCATCATAACATATTGCAGACAGATCCTGTTAAAAACTTATTGTAATTAAGTCAAAATGTGACAATTCAACAAAACAAATGCCATAAAAGCACAGAAGTTATTATACCAACATTGTCACAGCCAGTAGCTGAGCTAAATTAACATGATCATTGTAAAAAACACAAATAATAGTTAAAATACGGAACAAACTTTCATATTCCTTGGCAGGGCAAAACACTATGCACCATTCTATATGAAAGCTAACTTACTAGTTCAACTTGCTGCAAATAAAATTCCACGCTTTAGGTAAGCTTACTTGTGCAAGCCCTTAACTTCCTGCCTTGGACAAAACCAGTGATGACCTTGATTTTCACTTGAAAATAGTATTGTTTTTGACTGTATACTAAGACCCAAAGTATGCCACACTATCACACTGGCTGAAAACAAACTTGGCAGTTGCTCTTAAATTAAAGAAACCTACGATAACTTTTTGTATTTTTATTCTTTAAACTTTGAAACTTGAATCAGTCTTTCATCCTGTATTGTGATGAACAAATTTTATATACAAGCCAACCTAACTGGTTTCAAGTCAAAATTAAAACAACTGCTACATAATTTTGTTGTTATCTTTTTAATTTTTGAAAAAGGTCGTTCCTTACTTGTTAAATTTGATACCATATGACTCATCAATGTGATAAGATTGAAAAAAATAAATTACTATATAAAATTTATGATAACAGTTTACAAAGAAGGGATTAATTTAGATCTACCAGCGTACGTGCTCTTTGTATTCTTCATTCACACTTATTCTTTTAATGGTCTCATACCCCAGTATGATAGAGAATGAAAAGCATGCAGACTGCACCAAGCGAGCAGATAGCCCTTTGGTGAAAATGCGCATACGTTCTTCTTTCCACAAAATTCTAAATGCTTTTTGCATTGATTCTAACCGTTGAACCTGTTAACAACCATAAGTACCAGGATTACAAAACTGATCTCCTGAAACGCAGAGAAAAAATAACAGGAAAGAATAATGAGTGACCAACTCACTTGTAACCTTGCACGCACTATATCGAGAGGATTAGTGAGCAATGTTGTGGTGAATCCACCCAAAGTGCCAGCAATGCACTGAATCAATAAGTGGGAAAAGTCGTTAGGTAAAATTCGAAGCAGTTCCTCTGAAAAAAAATAAATGCACAATAAATTTGTAATAGAGAGAGAAATACTGTAGTTTAATATATTCATAATTTCAAAAATATTCACCTTGGTACAAATGGTAGAAAGCCCACCACATGGCGCTATTTGGTACATAAGTACAGAGGGATGCAACATAGCCTCGATAGAATCCTGTAAATCCATCTCTGCGGTAAATAGCTGACATGATATCCATAGTAACCCTAAAATGTGAATTGTTTTTATTTAAAGGAATGCCAAGAGGGTTCATGATCATCTGGGGGGAAAGAAAAAGAAACAACACAATTACAAAATTAACAGCTTCCTTTCATAAGATCTCAATTTCAAACTGAAAGACAACATTTTTAAGGGCTCAAGTTACGGTAAGTTACCTCTGAGTTTGCGTTCACTCCTCGTTTAGAAAATCCTAACACCATGAGATGCTGACTAAGAACATCAAATGGAACAATGATTGTTTGTCCGACTAATGAAGCTGCTCCCCCTCCTGCAAGAGCTCGAATACGGGGATTGAAACCAGACTGGCCAAGCAAATGTCTGACACCTTCATAGGTGGTAATATAAAATACACCAGACACAATCTGAATTGAGCTTATCCAGAACCCTCGGTACAGACCTCCTACTCCTTCTAAGGAGTAGATCTTTTTCCATGCATCAGCCATTCCTGAAAAGAGATATTTTTAATGATTAAGAAAGACCTTAATCAAAACACAAACAGAAAGTGTATGATAATTTGAATAATTCAGAAAACCTAAATACCTTTATACATTTGATCATGACGTTGCACTTGTAGCCTAGTTTTGATGACAGTCAAAGGATAAAGACAGCATCTTACAGTAAAGGAACTTAACATACTAAGAGGAAAGAACTTGCTTTTGTCCATCATATTCCACTCAATAGTGTTGATTGTATCTGGCATTGCCATTTTGAATGCTATGCTTCCCTCTTGTAATTCAATAACATTCATAGCAAGACAAGGATATTAACGATATTAACTATTAAAAAATGTCTCTAGTTGTCAGCCTTTATCATCAGATACTATAGTCATGTCTATGCTTCCGTCAAAGACAAAATAAAGCTGCTACAGCACATGAGTATGGTACAAAGTACCTCATAGCTGCTTCCAAATGATTTGTACTCGACTGTCCAGCATCTGAAACGAGGGACAGAATGATAAACAGTTACACATAGTTTGAAATATAGTACCATAACTAAGTTTGTTGCATTACACTATTACTTGATACAATTGATTTGAAAAGGGGCACATTTTAAGTGTTTCGTGAACTACACGAAAATATTGGAAGATTGCAGCATGAACTAATAGAGAAAGATGGTGCTATAGGGATAGACCAAAAACAAAATTCCCCCAATGAACCCAACGTACGTAATATCAAACGAAACATAACCCTTCTGAGAAATATTCGAGGTCGTTTCATTTGATTTTTTCCGGCCGTAAATGATAAACTTAAGAAAGGTATGGAACTTGAATCCCACAACAAAAGTGGAGGATCTCTAAATTCAAAACCGCTGATGGCAATTCTATGAAATGACACACACACTAAATACCTAGTTTCTTCTCAACTCGCGAGACCGAAGAACACTTCAATTTGGCTGATTAGTGATAAGCAAGACCGGGATCAATATAACTAGGCTGATTCGTAAACGTTACAAAAGAAATTGTAATAATATAAATAAACTCTGTTACAAAACTGAACCTTGACATCAACGCAGGAAAATTCTCAGAAGTCAATATTTACGAAGTGAGAGTAATTTCCTTGCGACATGCCAGACCGTTTTGCAACACTGACCCAAGGGGAAAGGGGTTTCTTAGCAGACGACTCTACATGATATATTCCCATCACAAGTTGCATCATTCTAAAAGATGTAAATAAAAGCGTGAAGTGTATTCAATAGTTCTCGCTTGATTTTAAGATTGGTTGTGATACATTTCAATCACTAGAAAGCAGCAAAATTGTTTTTTTATGATTTCACTAACATTAGTTGGCAAGCATTCTTTCTCGAGAACGCTTATTCACAGTGCGCTGCGAAAGATTTTTCGCATTTTCATTCGTCTTCTGTCATTCCGGTTGAGTGAGTGAAGGCGTGTAAAAATGGCGGCCAGCATTGCCGGTGTGTTTACCGACGAACTTAAAAATGCCGTTGAAACCTCCAAAGTTCTAGTTGTTGGTGCAGGTGGAATTGGTTGTGAAATCCTCAAGAATCTCGTTTTGTCAGGGTTTAAAGACATCGAAATTGTAAGTCAAAATTCTGCTCTCTTGTGCTCAACCGGTCAAGCCTAACGTTGTCATTCTTTCTGAACTTCTGTTGTCATCATCTTAATTTACCTCAATTTACCTATTACTGTTGTCTTTTTTCTCTTTTTTTTCAGATTGATTTGGACACTATTGATGTCAGTAATCTGAACAGACAGTTTCTCTTTCAAAAGCAGCATGTTGGGAAATCAAAAGCTGTTGTGGCTCGAGAGAGTGCTTTGAGTTTCAACCCTGATGTGAAGATAATAGCCAATCATGACAGTATTATTAAGTTAGTTTCACATCCATTTAACATGAAGAGTTCTATGTTCATGATGTTACCATCTAAAAAAATATATTTTATTTCAGACCTGAGTACAGTGTCAATTACTTCAAGCAATTCCGCATGGTCTTGAATGCTCTGGATAACAGAGCAGCTCGCAACCATGTTAATAGGATGTGTTTGGCTGCGGACATTCCTCTCATTGAAAGTGGTACCGCAGGATATGATGGACAGGTAATGTACCTGAGAGTCATTTTGCCAGACCCCTTTCAGCCTTCAAAATTTGACTAACTTTGAAAAAATTGACAAATATTTATGAATTGTAACAGGTGGAACTTATCAAAAAAGGTATGACCAGATGTTATGAATGTACCCCCAAAGCTGCCCAGAAAACTTTCCCTGGATGTACTATTCGTAACACTCCATCTGAACCCATTCACTGCATTGTTTGGGGCAAACATCTCTTTAAGTAAGTGTTTTACATGCACTCCATTTTTGTGTTCTTGCATTCATCAATATTAAATTATCTAATTTGACACCTCAGCCAACTGTTTGGTGAGTATGATGCAGATAATGATGTATCACCAGATACTGAGGACCCAGAAGCAGCTGGTTAGTACTTCTTTCTCTTTGTTTTATTTAATTCCATAGGAGCCAGATGTAACATTTAGACCACTTTATTTTCTTCTGAAGGTGAAGCCGGGGCATCTGCATTGAAAAGCAATGCAAATGAACAGGGCGACATCGAACGCGTCACTACTAGACAATGGGCTCAGCAAAGTGGCTATGATAGCACAAAACTATTCCACAAACTTTTCCACGACGATATAAAATATTTACTGAGCATGCACAATCTCTGGGAAAAACGTCGTAAGCCAACCCCTCTGAAAATGGATGAGCTCCCTGATGCTGGTATATTTTTAAGCCATGATATGACAAAATTTTGTTGTTTGAAATCCATCATGTTGTGTTGCATATCATTATTTCACTTAAGTTGCAGGTAGTAGCAAAGATAATTCTTCTGAAGGATTGAAAGATCAGCGTCCATGGAGTATTGTCGAATGTGGACAAATTTTCTCCCGAAGTCTACAGTCACTGAAGACCAAGTTTGAGGTAAATACCATTAGTTCACATACTATCAGTCAGTGTTATTCATTAGCTTATATTTCATAATTCGTATTACCGGTATTTCTTTTTCAGGAACTACAGTCTAAAAATAAAGATGATCACCTTGTCTGGGACAAAGATGACAAGGATGCCATGGACTTCGTTGCTGCATGTGCCAACATCAGGGCATATATATTTGGTATCCCTCAAAAAACTAGATTTGATATTAAATGTAAGGCACTGCAATACTGTTTACAAATATTTTAACTGGTTCCCTCCCTAAGTTCTACTATGTAATTTCTGAATTTTTCCTCCTAGCCATGGCTGGAAATATTATTCCAGCAATTGCTACTACCAACGCTATCATTGCTGGTCTTGTTGTACTGAATGCCTTCAACATTCTTCAAAATCGATATGAAAGTTGTCCGTCAGTCTATTGTCGGCTTAAACCTAATCATAGAGGTCAACTCATTGTACCTGAACGTAGCCTGATTCCACCAAATGCAAGTTGCTATGTATGCCGTGACTCCCCACAGGTATTTACACTCATTTCAAATATGTGTTGTCCTGCTATTTTTTTTTTTAATTTTTTTGAAGTGTGCCACTGTATGTGAAATATTTGGAAAAAAATAATAATTTTTTTATCTTTTAGATTACTGTTTGTGTGGATGTTAATAAGTTGACAGTAAAGGAATTAGAAGAACGTGTATTGAAGTCTCTTCTTAACATGGTACAACCCGATGCCATTAAGGACTCAACAGGTGATGTAGTTATAAGCAGTGAAGAAGGAGAAATGGAAGGAACATACCATAAAAAACTTGCCGAAATGGGAATTTTGGATGGCACTGTTCTTTCAGTTGATGACTATGTGCAGAATTATAGCCTTCAGGTCATTATAAATCACAGGTATTTAATTTTAGTTCATTCTATTTCTGAGTCTCAAACGTCAGATCATTGGCCTTCACAATTTCTTATTTCTTGACTGCCCCAGGGAAGCTGAACACAACAAGCCAGATATTGAAATAGTTGGAGACCAAAGCCAATGCCAACCTAAAGCAGAAGATAAGTCCAATGGTCAGTTTTCTTTGTCTTGTCTGAATATATGGGCAAAGATGAGTCCCAACTGCTATGTATGCTGAACAAATGAACTGACACATCCTCAACTATAATGCATTCTTAATTTTGTTTTAGGTGGTGCTGGAGAGAAAGCAGAGGAGGAGGATGATGATGATCTGATGTTGCTTGATGAAATTGAAGAAACAACCTCAGTAAGCATAGAACGTAAGCGCAAACAAGATACTGCTGTGGAGTCTCCTGTGTCTAAGAAACCACGAACCAGTGATGTGATTGTTCTATGATGACATAAATTGCCCAATCTTTTGTACCATCTCGGCCAATGTTGTTATGTATAGTACTTGGGTAGTGCTTTGAATTGCTAAGCAAATAATTTTTATAGCTTTTTTCCCCCATTATTCTAATTATTATTTTATACCTCAAATTAGTTTGTTTTGTCGTTTATTTATCTGCCACACTTGGTAAATATAATCAATGTTTAGCCACTTCTAATGCCACCCAGCACTTACCAGGAGTCCTATATTTATTTTGAGAATGAGCAGGTTTGATCTTGAACATTGCTTGTTGAACTGTATGGAGAATGTGTTCCTTTAAAGTGATAAATACAGTTTTGAATACATTAACCTCTTGTTATTGTCTTTTATCCAAAATCTTTTAAAGGACATTGCATATGTTTATAAGTTATAACTTATAACATATGATGATGGAAGTAAACACCAACTGCATACTGAAGCAAGTTCTTCTATTTCTGCTTAGCATTTTCAGGAAACACTTTATGCAAACTGAAATAAAATCCTCTCACCCTTCAAGTTACAAAACAACCTGGTTATAAAACTGTACATTAATCTAGGGAGGAATTCCATAATGATATGCAAGGAGCCAAATCAGCTTTTAGTTTTAATATAAATTAACATGAAAAAACAGTCTCCCTGCCGATGTTTCGATATTTAATTGTAATATTGGTGCTGCTCTTGAAAAATACTGGATTTGCCACTTGAGTGACCAAGCCTCCTTTAATCCTTTCAAAATAGAGCCAAAGCTTTAGATAAGCGAATTCTACTGGAATTCACTTTCTATGCAGTACAAAACCACCACAAGAAATCTTTATAAAGGTACCAAGATGTTCAGGCCAGATTTCAGTATTTTGATTACATGGTCTGAGAAACCAGTACCTGTTAGTCCCTCATATAAAATACTGCAATAATATACAATACTGCAATAATATTTTGTACTATGGGTAAATATTAGACTTATAATACCAGAATATATATCACAAATGTGGACCTCCAGAAAGAATCATACATGTCACAAATGCTTTATTTACCAGCACCATTCATTACTCTTTTATCAGTGCAGATTAATAGAATTTGTATGAAATTACATATAATATGGCAAGCATTTAAGAATACACTTCCTCTCAGAGATACGTATAATAAAAAATAATGGTATTAGAACAATTTATGGCACTGTTAAAATCACAAAATTTATACAAAGAAATAATTCTCCAAACCCATTAGCTATTAAAAGAGTTTTTTACCCCAGCAAAGTATGAAGTATCAAATGGTAACTTAATACAATAAGTACATAACTTTAAGTCATAAATATAGTTACAATGACATGTGAGATTATTAAAAGGACTTAATCTATGAGAAACATACAAAAATTATTACTACAAAGTTTTGCTTATACATAAGACACTAGCTAAATATTAATCTCTGCAAATAAAACAAATACAGGTGAATAGATTCTGTATACTAAAAAATATGGCTAGATGGGCATTACAGGTTCTGGACAATTTTCTGAATATTAAAATAAAAGTAAGTAGTCAATTATATTTTGCCAGCATTGGCAAGTAACAAAAATATCTTAAAATTATAACTACATTTTTCAAATTAAAAGTTAATTTTGTATAATATCTGATACATATGCAACAGAGTGTCATGGAATGTGTACAATTACAGTTTACAACTATGTCAGCTTATTATAAAAACACCGAACTTCTCTACAAAAGGTCTAATGGACTTCCTGGCATGCCAGTTACCTCCCAAATGGTTGCAGCTAATCTTCTTGAATGTTCCAAAACACATGATGATGTTGCCAGCCCCAGATGTATACACATAAGTTCAAAACATCGTATTTTGTTGGGGGATGTTTTGGGGAAGCAGCATTCAATAAGTTTTCTAAAACAGAAAAATCAAATTATTGTGACAGGTTACGCCTACCTCTGTTGGAGTCACACTTATTGTACTTACGAGTAAAAGTCACCACACATAACACCAGGTGGAGGAAAAGTTTTGAGAGCTGAAGTTGGAAGAACTTTGGGTTTCAGAGGAGAACCCTAAACAGAAAAAAGGGTTTTCAAAGTTCAAAAGTCTGCTTCTACTTTTAAAAGTAATATGAAACAAGGAAGAAACTGTCCAAAATGAATCAGTTATTACTTTAGAGTGGAAATACAGGAAGATATTACACTCACAGAAGCATCTTCAAACCAAAGGAAGTATGCATAATTAAATGTTGTGTCTTTCCACATCAGAGCAAAATGACCATCCTGCAGATGAGATCTACTCAGCTCCACCATCCACCATATCTGCAAGTGATTTTACATTATGATTAACACATTAAAAAATTTCAAGACTGTGAAACAATAAAGCAACCAATTTCACCTTTTTCTTTGTGAGTGTTACTGTCTCTTGAGCAGAAAAATCCAAGGAGGGAGCTGTGACTCGATGATTTGATCGGTCAACATAGATAAAGTGAACCAGACCAGGAAACTCTTCTAAATACTTGTTGATGGTTAGGGAAGCTCTCGTAAGGCTTATTAAGGACAGTACCAACACATAAACATTGAACTAAGTTCCATATGCAAAGCCGAAGTTAATGTAAGCACAACATTTTCCAGAAAGCTTAAGAGAAAAGTAATAAAGGATATGATCCTAGCGTAAAGTTGCAGAGAGCTTTAACTTGAAGAAAACTGCTAAAATCATGAAGGCCTTTTCTGACATGTTCTGCTCCAGACTCTATTCCAGAAACAGCAGCACGTAGAGCTATTGAGTCAAGGCATGTTCTCCACAAAAGTTCACATAGCAAAGATTGGAAACCAGCAGAACTAGACTCAATCCTCAAAAGACAATCAGGTTCAGCAGTTTTCATATACTCAATATACTTTCTGTAATAAAAAAAGAAGATAATATGTTTCTTTCAAAGATGTCCTAATAAAAATAATAGTAATTTATTTAAAACTAAAAGATTACCTTTTGATAAAATCCCATACTCCTTGCAATTTCGAACTGCAGGTCTCCACCAAAGAAGCAGTAGCTTTAACTTTTTTTAAGCCATCAAAAGCTCGTTTCATTGAACCATCAAGAGCTTCAAAAGCTAACTTCACACCTTCTAAATCTTTCTGAACTTGTAATGTCTGCAGAACATTAAGAGCTTGCAAAGCATCAGAGAGCCCACTGCACAAAGGACCCATCGGAGTCTGTACCATTAGCAGCAGAGTGACACCAGGCGCCATACTAGCCATATGAACTGCATAAGGGACTCCACTGAGAAGGACCAAATGGCTTATTAGATCATGACTAACAGTGACTCTGATTGGTGAAACCGATTCATTCAATGTAGATGATGGAAAACGTCTGATGGATTTAGGGCTAGCATTTGGACTACTTTCAGCACTACCAGACGGGCTGTAAAACTCATCACTGCTTTCACCACTAACTCCACTGTCACTGTTTTGGGATGGATTTGTTTTGGGTTGAGATTCCTTTTCTTGAACAGTTTCCGTTAAAATGTTTAAAAAAAGGAGATCTGCAGCTGTTAGATCCTGAGTATTTTTGCTGTAAATCGAAAAAATTATTATTTATATACATATTAAAAGTGTGTCCAGTCCCCTGGCTATGATTTTCAAAATAATTTCAAATCTGACAATTACCTGGAATAGAGAGATAAAAATTTATTACGAACTAATATCATTGCATGTACTCTTTGCAGCTCATCTACACTTCTCATTTTGTCCACCGCTGTCTGCAATGTTTTAAGTGTTGCACCACTTAGTTCAGCATTGACAGTTAACTGCTCTACAGCTTCCACAAGAAGCCACTGCTCAGAGTCTTGAAGGGAAATCCAAGTATCCATCAACTGGGTGAGAAGGTCGGCACGACTTTGGTTGATTTTCAGTCTAAAAAATCAAATGGTTTAAGAATTAAATATCTTTAAGTTAACGACAATTTTCAAATACCTTGATAAGAGATTGTTGTATTATATACGAAAACATACAGTGATACATCTGGTCCACATAGGTGTTTTACAAAAGAGATACAAACACCAAGTCCACGTTTCAGCCAGTTAACTTCCTCACTGCCAATATGAATGAAAAGATAGCCCATATACTGTGAGACAAAACATATAAGACATAGTCATTCAATTTTGGATCAATAATAACACAAGTATTTCACATTACAAAAATTTAAGGAGAAACCTCATCAAAAACCATGTTGGTTCCATCTTGGCACTGTATGAAAGTGTAAGAATTGCCAAACTGACAGCTCATCACCCGCTGAGAAGTGACCATGGGGGAAAAGAGCTGTATTATAATGTTCGGACTGAGTTGAGACTCCTCAGCAGCCGTCTCCTAGAAATATACAAGGGTATATGAGTCAGCGTTCAATGGTACTACTCAAAAAAATATTTTAAACATGAATTGATTATGTAACAGAATCGGTAATTTAGTTTTTCTTAAATCTGGGAAAGTTGACAGGCTATGTTTCAAAACTACAATTACTGATAACATTATTTTCAAGAATTCAGTTAAGTCTTCACTAAATTAATAAGAGATTTCACAAATTAATAAAAAAATATGTTAAATGCAGGTTCAAAATTAGACAAAAAAAAAAAGGTTTTTGGAATTTTAAAAATTAAATGAATAAAACCATGTTTTAAGTGGGGAATGTCAACAAGGGAAATAGTCAACAATTTTTTCACAAACCATCAAATAGATAGCAATAACTGACGAATAATATCAACATTCCTAACCTCTAGGGTAAAACCTTAGTACTTACCGTCTGCGGTAAAAGACCCTGACTAGTCGCCAATTTTCTGACATGTTGTATGAATTTGGAATTACACTTGGTGTATAAAATATCGTTTAAATGGTCGAAAATTAGAATGCATCTCATGTTTGTTTTGTTTTGTGATGTCACCACACTAGCAGCCCGTCTCTTTCATAACAGATAGCAGAAGGTGTGGTCGACAGGTCGACAGCTTATTTGGCTTCCCTCCGGCTTTAGATAGAGCAATACAACTGGAAGCTGTGGGTCAGAAGAGCAGTTTACTAAGCAAACTCGAATATTCATCGAAAATTTATTCTTCCTGCTGCCTCCTGAAGAATATCTCATGAATATTGCTAGAAAGAGTTTTAAACAGCTTTGCCGTACTTTTGAATGATTTTGGCGGCAAGATGGTACCCAGACCGATACGTCAGGCCTGCAAACCAACGATGTATTAGGTAGCCCTAATAATGTCTGGGAATGTCGCATTCATTCTCCATGACATTCTTATTTGCAGTTGAAAAAAGTTTGTGACTGTTTAATGTTGTAACACGTCGGTTAACTTTATTTTATAAACAGTTTGAGATAATTTTTAGTAAAGCTGTCAGTTTGGATCCTGTCTAATCAAACCATAACAAATATGGTGCCTCTTGCAGGTGTTTTTTGACATTTCAGCGATAAAAAGGTTTTCAGTCTCTATTTCAACAACAACAATAATGGTTGATAATGTTTCTCAAGATTCAAAATCACAGCGGCATGAGTTGCTGCTGCAAGAAATTGAGGGCATAGATGAGTACTGGGGCCCCACTTTCAGGTGAGAACCTGGGGGCAAGGGGGCAGGCGAGCGCCACCCTCCATGTCAGCCCTGTGAAGGGTGTAAAATCAATATCATGCCCCACCCTCCAGCCCTTCTCCTCCTACGACCCTTCTCCACCTTCCACAAGCCACCCTAAAATCCGCACCCCCTCTCCTTCCGCCTGGTCGGCACTGTGTCCTCTGTAGAAATCCAAGACCATTTCACTGTGAAAGTAACCTTCACACTTCAGAGCACCTGTCTTGAGCTCTTTGACAGTTTCACACCTAGGTGTAAATGTAACTATCCCTACTCCCTCTCTGACACCTATCATATGACTGCTGAGGGTAGATAATAGTAGACTAGAAAATTGTATCCTCTTTTAAATAAGGAGCAATAAAGATATGAACTGGAACATGGCTCGTTCGGAAAGGAGACCAACATTATTCAATCTTAGTTTACAACCACAATTTGAACATTTATTGTCAGAGTTAGAATCTAATGAAGTCAGTGGTGTATCTGTTGTTGTGAGGTGAGGTCTGAAAGTGGAAGGTTGTTAACTTTACATTAGCTCATGTTTCTTTTCAGGATGTGTTTGCATTTCATTTTCTTTGCCACTGTTCTCTGGACAATATATACTTTACTGTTTCCAGAGCTATCTATGATGGAGACGAGCATCAGAAGTTTATGGAATGCCTTGATGCCCGCATCAAAAGCCATGACAAAGATATTGAACGTATGTGTAATTTTCATTACCAAGGATTCATTGATTCTATCAGAGAACTGCTACAAGTTCGAACTCAAGCCCAAAAACTTAATGTAAGTCAGTCTTTCTTCATCACAGTTGTAAGCTTTAAATTGTTCAAAGTTTAAAATTATTCTTCTGTTTGTTGAAAAGACCGAAGTTGTACGCCTTAACGAGGAACTGCAACAGTCAGCGAACCGCGTCATTTCTAAAGGGGAAGAACTTGTACAAGCAAGGCGTGTAGAGAGCAACATTGCTTCAGCCATTGATAGTTTAACAATATGTCTTCCTGTGTTATCTACATATGCTAAACTGCAGAGACAAATGCAAGAAAAGAGGTATTAAGGAAGACCTCTATATTTTATTGACAATGAACTACCATAACTTTATCTGAATGTTATCTAATCTTACAGATACTATCCTGCTCTGAAGACATTAGAACAATTAGAACATCTTTACCTTCCAAGAGTTGCCAACTATCAGTTTGCTCATCAAATGAGGGATAGTATACCCAAGTATGTATTGAGGTTTAAGATCTAGATTTCAATTAGCACTTGACTCTCTCCACTGACAAATTTTGTTTCATCCTTCTGTGATACTCAATAGGCTCCGAGAAAACATTAAGGATGCCTCAATGTCTGACTTAAAAGACTTTCTTGAAAATATCAGGAAGTTTTCTCCTAAAATTGGTGAAGTGGCAATGAGACATGTATGTAATTAATTATTTTTAATTATTTACGCCTTTTTTCCCCCAAATCTAATTTGAGTTTTTACCTCTTTTGTAATCAATCTTGAAGACTGCTGAGCAAATGGGAGGAGATCCTGGTACAGTGAGTGGAATAAAGAAACGGAATGCTCCACCTCCACTTAATCCCTTCTCTGGTTTGTATATTTTGGGCAGTGCGAATTCTGAAATGAAGTTAGTGTTGTAGTTTTGTTTACCTAATAATTCATACAACAATTCATTTTATAGGAAAAGTTGAAACAAATGAAAATGATTATGATGAAGAGGATCTAAGTGCACAAGATCTCATTGATTTTTCACCTGTATACAGATGTTTACATATTTTCTCAGTGGTGGGATCAAGGGACACATTTGAAACTTATTATCGCCAGCAAAGGAAACAACAAGCCCGACTTGTCTTGCAGCCTCCTACTAACATGGTACAGAATTCAATTACTATAGTGTTATACAATGCTATTAATGATACGCTTAGGGAACAAAAGAAAAGACAGGACTAATTATCATTGTACCACATATTCTCTCACAGCACGAATCTTTAGAAGGATACCGTATGTATATTTACGGAATTGTGGGTTTCCTAGTGACTGAGGATCATCTTCTCAATACTGGAAATGGACTTGTGAGCAGGTCCTATTTGGATGAACTGTGGGGCATGGCTCTGAGTAAAATAGTTAATGCATTGCGGACACACTCTGTAAGTATTCTTTAAAATGGACAAAGTTTTAATTAACAATCAACTCAACATTTTGCCACTTCTCTTTTTACGATTCTTACCGGTACTTAACAATGAACATGTTTGCAGGCTTATTGTACTGATGCAACATTAATGCTTAAGATTAAAAACTTGATAATGTTGTTCCTCACCACCCTGCAGGTCAGTCCTAATTTTTTCTTTCTCCAAGAGTTTCTTCATTCTCTATATTTGCATTTTCCTTTCTCAATAATCTTTTATGTCATTTTCCTTTCACTTCATCAGAATTATGGTTATCCAGTGAACCAGCTCTTAGAGCTTCTTACTGAAATTCGAGATCACTACAATGAAGTGCTTATGCAAAGATGGGTACAAGTGTTTCGTGAGATACTTGATGAAGAATGTTTCTTACCCATTGAGGTCAGTATTTTGATTGTGAACACATTCTCTGTCTCTCTGCTAAAGATGTTCTGTTTGAATTTTTAGGGATTTTAAACAATGCAAGTTAATGATTTCAGGTTGAGACTCAGGAAGAATATGACAATGTTCTGAGTTCATTTCCATTCCATGATGAATTGCTGGAAACTGCACCCTTCCCAAAAGTCTTTCCGTTTTCATCAATGGTACCCAAAGTTTACCAACAAGTTAAAGAATTCATTTATGCCTGCTTGAAATTTTCTGAGGATCTCAATCTAAGGTATGTCTCAATTGTATTATTTTATTAAATTATCAAAGCACATTTTATCTTACACGTTCAACTGTGTTACCTTAAAATGCTTTCAGCCAAAGTGAAGTGGATGACATGATACGGAAATCAACAAATCTTCTACTTACTAGGACTTTTTCTGGTTGCCTTACATCCATTTTTCGAAAACCAAGTTTGGCGCTTTTGCAAGTTGTGCAGATCATAATTGACACAGGATATCTTGAAAATGCCACTGTATTTCTGGAAGAATTTGTATCCAATATATCTGGGTATGAATAGGTTTCAGGTTTTCCTTATTTTTGTCTCTTATCATAGATGTTCAATTGAAGTATGTTTTTCATTTTAGATCTAATCGCTCAGATGGCCATTTGACTCTTCGATCACAAGGCCAGTCTGCCATGTTTCGCGTTGCACGAGATGATGCTGAGCGTCAAATTTGTGACAAGCTTCGAGGCAAAGTCAGCGAATTTCTTGAACTGGAAAATTATGATTGGTTACTTGTAGAACCTCAAGGCCATGCCTCTTCATTTGTAACAGATCTTATAGCATTTCTTCAAAGCACTTTTCTTTCATTCACAAACTTGCCTGTAAGCTATGTTTTCTCTTAAAGGAACAGCATTTGCTGTCAGATATTAAAAAAGTAAATTCACTGAAAGTTTGTCTTGTATACAGGATGAAGTTGCTCAACAAGCCTGTTGTGCAGCCTGTGAGCACATAGCCAATTCTTTGATGGGTTTGATGCTCAGTGATGATGTTAAACAAATATCTATGGGAGCTTTACAGCAGATCAACCTGGACACAATTCAGTGTGAACGTACGAAATTGAATGTTACAGCACTCCTTATATCTATTTATTTTTTAAGTCAGAAATGAAAGGTTTTTTTCCTGTTGACAGAGTTTGCAGCTTCTGAGCCTGTTCCTGGTCTAGAAGAACAAGTTCTTCTGAGATACTTTGCTGATCTAAGGCAACTGCTAGATTTGTTCATGACTTGGGACTGGCCTACGTACTTTCATGACTATGGTCAGGAAAACAGCAAGTATCAGCTTGTGAATCCAAGCACTGCAATAATATTAGTAGAGAAGTAAGCTTCAGCTTTTCTTTTGATAACCATTCATTAATTTTTTGTTGCATCTTATTCTTTCTTCTTTCTTTTAAAGATTGCGGGAGGCTGATAAGAGAACTATGTTTTCTGTGCTGAAAAAGAGTGAAAGAGATAAGAAGAAACTGTTGGAGACAGTTTTGAAACAACTTCGTCAACTGGCTCAAACACAGCAGCAGCAGCAGCAGCAGTCCCAAACTCAACTACCGCAATCTTCTCAACTCCTTCAGCCACAGCAACAATTACAGGCACCTGTTCAGTGACGGCGGCTTAGCGCTGTGTAGATATGTTTCACACAGTGCTAGAAATTGTTATTCTATCTCACAATCTGCCATCTGATTAAAATAAGGAGTAGCAGAAATCAGTTTTTCAAACTGTGATTGCCTTGTACAGTGATTTGCCGATAATACGAAAACTACCCGCCCTTGTCTTGCCATCATGTTGATGTGAATGAAGCATTATTTTTATAATACCTGCCAAAGACTCATAGACTTGCTTTGACAAGACGAGTCTCTCCAAATTGAATTGCAGTGCATGTCTATTTTGTAGAGTTTTAGACATGTAGAGGTAACATATGAAAGCCACAATGTGGAATGTTGTACATCAAATATTATAGAATTCAGCATATCTGAACATGACAAATAATATGTCTTAGTTATATAGAACTTGTCGGTTTTCTAATGTATTTTTTCTTCTCAAAACAATATTACCTTGTTTTTTACTCAATGTGTGATGAAATTCTTTAAATTTATTTAAAAACTGTTAACCTGTTAAAATAGTGCCTTATTAGGAGGGTTCTCATTAATCGCATGACTTTCTGAGTTTTTATTTAGTGGATTTGATAGCAGAGTGTTTTCTACTAGATATAGAAAGTTATGTAAATTTCTCAAACAACTTTGTTGATTTTGTATAGTCTATTTTATGACATTAAACATCTGTGTCTTCCAAAGAAAATGTTTTGTTTCTTCCTAGTTCTAATTAACAAACCTTGTCTTAGTAATTTTTACTAATACAAACTCTAAAACAGTCTACAAACATATGTACAGCTCTGAGCTCAACATGTTAAATTGCAATATTGTTGTACCCTAGTTATAAAACCCTAGCAGACAATGGTTGCCTGAGATGTTACCACTTCTATGCACTCACTATCCTTTATCGCAGCATCAGTGATATCTTGAAGAGTGCTTTTTAAATCCGGGTCTGGCGCCTGTGGAAACCCATGAGAAAGGGGAAATATATCAAAACCATATTTAACGAAAACTGGCGAATTAAGAGGTGCCCCACTCGTGGTATTTTTTTAACTGGTTGCCTCATTCACAACGCACCTTACTATCACTCTCCTTGTTGGCCTCCACAAGACTGTCGCCGTCCAAGGCTCCGTCCAGGCTGCCTCCCCCTAGCAGCCCCAGGCTGTCTGCGAGGCTGGCGGGGATGTGTCCGTCGGCGGGCAGGCTGATGTGCACCACCTCGGTGTCGTCGGCGTCCTGCTGCACCAGGGTGTTGACGCAGGCCTGCTTGGCGAGCCGGGGGTCCGCCTGCTGCGCCTGCTGGTACAGCAGGATGGGCTGCTGGCCCTGCTGCAGCAAGGTGTGCTGCGGCTGCGGCTGCGGAGGAGTCTGGCGCGGCCGCCCCAGGGACCGCGGCAGGTACATGTCACTGGGGCCGAAATCCACCCCCATCTGCGATCCGTACCACAGGCACAGGGTGTCAACAGGTACAAGTAACAGAGCCCGGCTGACGGGAGGGGCGTTGTTCTGTGGTTTGCCTACATACAGGGGTTTTACAACTCATATTGCCCACATCGCAGGCGGCTTCCTGAGGCTGTCGTACCCCTCCCCCCTCCCCCGCGCCTGACAAGTAACCCATAGCCTGGCCGCGCCCCTATATATTCACCTGCATGTAAGGGCGGCGGGTGCTGCGGTAGGGGCACGGGCAGGGGCCGGTCGCGGCGGAGGAGGGGGCGGGGCCGTGGCCGGGGCCGACCGGACTGTAGGACGGGGACGCCGCCGAGTCCAGCTGACGGAACTGCCTCGCGAACAGCGCCTGGTCCAGGGCGCGCTTCAGGTCGCAGTGGCACATAACTGCGCAGGGCGGGGCAGGGCAGGGCGCTGTTAGGACCTAGGCGGGGCGGGGCGGCGGCGGCCCGAGCGGAGGACCGGACCGGGGAGGACGAGGACGTCCCTACCAAATATTCTGTGCAAGGTCTTGGGGCTGAAGTCGGGGAACATCTTGATGAGGCGATACAGGTCGGGGTGCATCATTGGTTGCTGGTAAGGCTGTTGGTACGTCTGGGGCTGTGAAGTCACCACCCGGTGTCCACTGTTTGGGGCGGTGTCTTGCTGCAACTGCCGAAACGTGGGAAAAAAAAGGGGGTTGGGGATGAGTGGTCCCAGTGGCGCCGCCCCCGTCAGGGCAGTGTTCCCAGAGAAGTAGGCAATAAGCAGCCCAAACGTAGTGGATTAAAGCGGGCTGCACCTGCGCCCGCCTACTAGCCAGCATCTTGGCACAGGTGCGTGCATGTTGCCTAGTAGGCAGGCGCAGATCGTGCCCGCCTTAATCTACTGTGTTTGGGCAACTGCTGCCTACTTCTCTGGCAGCACTGCGTCAGGGACTGCCACGCTGCCACGCCCGCCCCGCCCCGCCACGCGCGCAGCGCACGTACCACGTGCACGACCTCTCCTGAGCTGGTGACGAAGCCCTGCACGACCAGGGGCTGGTACTGCTGGAAGGGCGTCGAGACACCCGCGCCGCCCAGGACCGAGCTGCTGTCGTCCACCACGACAGTCTCCGTCGAAACTACACCCTGAGAAACGGACGGCGTCAATGAGAGGCCCAGCTGGGAAAACCCAGTGAGGAATGGAATATCAGACCGATATCGGTACGATATCAGTTAGCAGAAGTGTGTCAGTTTCCGGGCCATATTTTTATCGATCTGCCGCGTAAACTGACAAATTTCTGGTGTCCGATATCGTTTCGATATCGGTCTGATGTTTCATTTCTCACTGGGAAGGACAGATCTCAAGTGTGGAAACCGACCTGGAAATCCTGGAGCCCTTGAACGAGCAGCACCTCTCCGTCATCCTGCACTTGTCCTTCCTTGAGCTCGCACTGCTGGTCCTGCGCGGCGGTGCAGGCGGTGCGCACGTTAGGTCAGAGAGCGGGTGTGAGGCACGCACAGACATTAATGTCCGCTGCTTACCCGGGTAGCAAAACCAGCAAAACTGCACCCTGACTGCTCATCAAAAATGCGCCTAAAATGCGTATTCAGCGCATGTGAAATGCGCTTACGGCTCCTAAAGTGCGCATTTTAGATGGGACGTATAATGCAGTCAGGATGCAGGCCTGCTACCTGGGTTGTCACCCACCACGTAGGAGACGGACGAAGCCTCGAGGGAGTGGCAGGGGAGCGTGACGACGGGCACCTGGTCGACCGCGGCCGCATCCTCCACCTCGACGCAGCTCGCGTCCATCACGGCCACGGGCACGGCGGCTTCCTCCGTCACTGGGGAGTCATGCGGCGTCGTGTTGGAGGAGAAATAAGGGATTCTTCGGGAGCGAACAGACTCGCAGTGCGAGAACACGAGGACTGTCAACCAAAACAAGGGCGGGGCGGGGGCGGGGCGGGCAACAATCGAGTGGCTCAACAATATTGAGGAGTGACGGTCGGTGACGGTCATTCCCCCCCGGGTCTGTTCCCGCTTTCTGTCGTGGCGGTCGTGGCGCCAGCGGCGCCAGTAACACGCTAGCCGCCGCTAGGTGGCGCTGAGGTCGTACCCATCGGGCCGCCTCGCTGACGCTATTCGCCCTGCGTTATTCACAGTCTGACAGTACAACGAAAACAAATAAACATACAGCAGGCTGACGACAGCACAGCTGCTAGCTGCTTGTCTAGTTCACCGAACAAGTTTCGGAACTTCTCATTTTAGAGTTGGAGCCTACGAAACGCTGTTTCATGGGCTAGACAATTTTTCTGTTTCGTACTTTTGCATGACAACTTGCGGTTTTGTCACCTTGAATTTTGGAGAATTTGCCTCGTCAAGTGGTGACATAAAACTTGTCGTACAGTTCCCAAATCTTTTGAAGTGCCATGAGTAAAATGCAAAATGAACAGTTGCCCTGTGCATTTTCAACCGGTCAAACTGAAAAAGATGATGGAACTTGGAAAATTAATGTTTGTAGGAAAAGATCAACTGCCAATGAGGCATTACCTCTACACACTGCTAGTGGCAATTTTGGTGTTACTTTGCCAGTTGAAGAAAATATTACTAAAAATTCTAGTAGTAAACAGTGCATTGCTGGGCTCGAGTGCAAGTGCCCTGTCTCATCTTATGATAGTTCATGGCCAAATATTGCTGAGGGTAAAAAGAAGCAAGTGCTCAAAAATAGTACATCAAATGAAACATTCGCTCAGAAGCTACAAGTTGGCATGAACTGGAAAAGTATGTTGTGTTCGAGTTCCAATGCACCTGGTCTTCAAACTGAAACAACAAGTTCAGAATATCAGCCAACTTCATTAAATAGCATGGATGATTGCAGAAATATTGTTAGAGACTCTTCAAAGTTAAAACAGGGAAAAAAGATAAAAGGAAAGGATGCAAGTGCATTTAAGTTACCTCCGCAAGATTCTGGAGTTCATTTAATTAAAAGTAGCCTTAAAGATAAATGGGCTCAATCAGATGCTATCCAAAATTCTCAAATTAAACCAAAAGTTTTGCCTCAATTAGATAAAGATTTTCCTGACCTATGTGCTGCATTGAAAATATTATCGAAATGTTCTATAAAGAATGAAAGTCTCGAGTCCACTGCTGAGAGTATGGAAATATTAGGTAGAAAGGAAAAATCAAAGAGAAAATCGAAGAGCAATCAGCCCTGCAGAAAAGACCCAATTTCTGTCAACATAGCAGACTTCCTGAAGGTGATAAAATTTTATCCTCAAATTATACTGTTTCAAATATAAATCTTTTGATCCTTTAACTTTGTTTTCTTCTTCTGCTTCTTCATTTCAGGAAACATGTGAAACATCAAAACGTCCAAACCTAACTGATCGCAGATTGCATATAAGGGAGATAGATAAGAGAAAGATCTGTGGGAATATACTAGATTCTTCTAATCCAATCCGTAAGAGAGGCAAGCACCGAGAAAAGGCTCCTAAGAAGAGACTCTCTAAGCTGAAGCAAGTAATTATGAATGAAAGGAACAAGAAGAAGGAGCAGAAAGAACTTAATTTATGCAATGCTTCTAACAAAAATTTAGTGTCTGACAATGAGTGTGTTGAATCAATTGTTGGATCTATTTGCGACCAGTTTAATTCCCTCCAGATCATAAATGGAAATTATGATAATAAGTATGACTGTTCTGTACCTCAAACTCTTGAATTGAAGCTGGAAAGTGATAAAGTAATTGAAGGGGAAACTCCTACACTTATTCATGAAAATCATAAGGAAACAAGCCCATCCTCTGCTTTCCTACATAGTAGAAAATTTAGGAAGTACGTCATAGCTTATGTGTAGTATTTAGATATTCCAGGTAAAGACTATTAAGAATTAATGTATATTTGTGATTTTCTTTTCAGTTATTGCAATAATATCAGATGTCATGAACTTGATGAGGCAACCTCAGACTTATTAAAAGAAATTTATAGATTCCAAGATCGTCACTATAAGAAGGATCCAATCAAAGCACATGCAAAGCGGCGATTCATTCTTGGGATACGAGAAGTAAAGAAATACTTATTGTTGAAAAAGCTCAAAGCCATTATAGTTGCTCCAGATCTAGAACCTGTAGAAGGCCCTGGTAAATGAAAATGGGTTCTTTATTATTATCAATCAATTCACTAATTAATTCATCAACGCTTACCAAATTTCTTTTTGACAATCAACATGGCAGGTGGATTAGATGAGACTATAATTTACATAAGAGAAGAGGGAAGGGCCCAACAAGTTCCTGTCATTTTCGCAGTGGGCCGTCGACAGCTAGGGTTTACATTGAGGAAAAAAGTGGCCATCAGTGTCATTGGAATAATAAATGCAGAGGGAGCAGAGGTTCGTTAGAATTAATTTGGAATAATACAGATCTGAAAAACTTAGTACTCTCTCACTACATATGATAGATTATGATTTTTGTTTCAGGAACTATATCAACGTATGCTGACGATATGGCATGATGCAGTTCAGAAATACCATGAAACAATTTCATAGGACATTGTAACAAATCTATGGAGTTTATTCATTGTGTAATTGCGTCAAAAGTGCCTTAACAAAAGCATGATATCTCTTCTTGTTTAAGATTTCTACCATGGATTTATTATTGTATTTCAATTTGTTTTCAATGGATAAAATTATATATATTTTAAAAATACATTTCTTTAAGGTTACACTTAATGGTATTTTACAACCCCAAAAGAAGTCTTTCCCCTCATAAAGTTGGCCAAACTTGCCCATTCATGAGGTAAATTTGGTAACACTGCGACATCAATACAAACAGTACTGAGAGCGCGGGAGTGGGAGTGCGTGGAAGAAAGAAATCGAACCCAGCCACAGTTGAATGTTGAAACTTTTAAAATGCAACAAAAAATTGTCAACTTAATCAAAATAGGGAAAACGAATGACGCCAAAGCATTGCAGGAATGTGTGGAGTCTTTTGATATCGATGAGGTGTGTTACCCTTTTCCCCCGTTAGCTACCGCAGCCGATTAATCTAACCTCCCACTTGTTGAGCATGTTTTTATTTCTATTTACTTTTCTGCAAGAAAGAGATCTAACTGAACGGCATTAAATTTGATTGCTATTTTCGTCCTTTAGTCTAATTTAGAAAATTCCTTGTCGATAATTTTTTCTTTCATTTCGTTTTATTGTTATAATCCAATGACCATGTATATTCCCCAATTATTGCATAACTTATTAAATTTGCAGATTGCTCCCTTAGTATCCCGTACTATATTAAAGGATGAATTTTCTCAAGTACTTGGGCTGTTCCTTGATGGCCTTACTCAAACTGGTCAATCACATCAACTTCGATATAAGGCAAGTATATAGGTTGTTAAAATATACATCCACAGTTTCTAATGAATATTATTTCCTATGTTTTACTCTTACAATGATTGTAAGTCGATAATCAATTTTAAAATTTTAGATCACAGAGAGGCTGCTTCATGAGTTTGAAAATCATGACATCCCTCTAGCAAAAGCCAATATGATTACAAGTAGACTTAAGTTAGAGGTATCAAATTTTTCTGCTAACAATTTAGTGAAGCTATGTGATTTATGTATAAGTATTGTATGTGATCGTAGAGGCAATGAGAAAAATGGTCGAGACAACCAAACTTCTCAGAGCCATATGTGGTAGGTACCATGTGCAAGTTTGTTTCAAAAATGTTTTAATAAATAATCAGACCTCTAATTTTTCTGTTTTGTTTGTTTTACTTGCTATTTTTAGCTGGAAGGAACTTCTTCCAGCTATGCTGTCACTTTTAATTGAAAGGAAAAAGGTTACTCAAAGTGGGACTACCCTGTCAGGGGAAGAATATAAGTCTCAAATTGTCAAAACCTTATGTCAAGCAGCCTGGAAGCCACAAATTGTTACATCTTTAGCTAGTATGCTCATGTAAGTCAGAAGATTTAAAGTTTTTCCTGTGCTCATTGATATTTGATATTAGAACACTAAAATCCTTTTATAAGGAAAGGATTCAATGCCAAAATTATTATAACATTCCCATATCTTTCAGCAATATTCCATTGGCTCCTGAGGAACATCTACAAGTTGTCAACAAGATGTGTTGTAGTATGGAAGAACTTTCCCCTCAGGAAGTACCCTCTTTAGTCCACGAGATGCTAGAACTGTGCAAGGAGAGACATGGGCTCCAGCTTATTATGAAACTGAACCACTACTTTCATTCTCGTCTCTACAAAAACTACAAGAGCAATGCTGATGATATAATTTCATCACAAATGCTTGAATCTGATAATATAGGTATGTTGATCTTTTGCAGATACGCTGAAAAAGGTGGACTCATTTGAACTTGATGTGCCTTGAAATTCTTTTTCCTTTTTAACTTTAAGCTAAGTCCCATAACACAAATCAATCTGGGTTCCTCTTATATATTTTTTCTTTTTTCTTTTACAGAGGCTGAATCCATTGAGGAAACCAAACAAGCCTTTGGAACAGTCCTTTATCACATACACAAAGTTTCAGGAAGTTACAGTTCCATTAAAGATTTTGTAAACACTATGGGCAAAGTAGCCAAGGGAGCTCCAGAAGCAGTCCTTCAACCAGTTATTGTCAGCATATTGTTTGGTATTGCTACAGTCCCTACATACGAGGACCAGGTTGAACTATTTAATTTTACTTCATTATTATTATACATGTGTCTTAAAGAATCTCTGGGTCAGGACTTTTTTATTTTGTACAATATTTAATGCTTCTAGGTTTTTACTATATTAAGGACAAGCATAGCTAGGGGTGTGCTTGAAAATGAGAGAAAGAAAGAGTCTGCTTGGATGAGGGATGTCAGAATCGATACAGTGAATATACAAGACCTAATTAGCATCCTAATTGATTGCTGGTATTTAGTTTTCTGTAGCATTTACTTATTGTTGTGTTTTATAAATTGTGTCAAATTTTTTTCTTTCTCCAGTAAGAGTGGACAGTTAGGAGCTGAAGAAGGTCTTGTTAATCTAGCATTTGAACTGTTGAGGGTGAACTCTGTACGTGGGAAGGAATCTGCCTCTGCCTCGGATCAGGTGTGGCACTTTGGAACATTTATTTTGCTTAGACTGATGCGCTTCCAGCGCCATGTTGCCAGCTCTGTGTTACAAAGACTTTGTGATTGCATAATTACTGGAGAGGGTGTACAACAATATATCAGTATGTAATCTTAAAGCTTTCAACAACTCTTTTCCATCAAGAAATAATATATGATGGCTACCTATTACCTTTCAATTCCAGAGTGCCTTGGGCAAATGTGTCGTGAGATGCGTGTTCTTGTGATGGAACACCAAAGTATTATCATTACACTGCTGAGTTTTCTTCGAGTAATCCAGTGGAGTGTTGCAAGAGACATTGTTCTTGCCGTATTACCCATTGTACTCCATGCATCTGGTGTAAGAGATAATCTGATATTGGTTCTCCGCAAGGCTTTATTCTCAAGGTAGGAATATCAGTCAATATCAGAATATTAGTCAATTTTAACTTTTGAAAAGAACACAGCAATAATAAACAAAAAAATTGACACCTTTTAACAGGGATATTAGCACACGGAAAGTTGCCGTTCATGGTTTTATAGAAATGTTGAAAAATTTACGCTTAGAAGCTGGTTCATTGGGACATTTAAGCCAATGCTCTAGTTCCAGCACTTTCAGTGGTTTCAACATTCTCAGTCAGGTAAAATTCCTCCTCTTAAAATCCCCTGTCTTCCTCTGAAGTAACTTATGCCTTCTATTTTCTGATAGGTCTCAGTTGAAGTCCATAGCCAGGCTCTAGGGACCAATACAAATACTAAGGAAGCCATTTGCCTTGAGGTTTTGGGTGCACTCCGTGGATGCTTAAATCAGCAAGCAGAAGTTCGCATGTGCCTTTACAAAGGTAATTAAAAATATTCTAAAACTCTCACTTGAACTTTTATAACTTTTAATTTGACATCTTTTATTGTAAAAACGCAGGGCTTATTGAAGTTGTTGAAAGTAATCCCCCTCTCACTGGTCCAATTTTGTTCTGGTTACGTGGACATTTACTGAAGCAGTGTGACTTAGATGTCCTTCCACCTCTCCACATGAACAGTATAATTCACGAATCAGTGCTACTTGAGCCAGTTGGTGCTTTAATTTACCTTCTGCAACAGGTAGTTCAAGTTGCATGTGAGCGCGATGATGAGGTAGATGAGAAAACCTTATCACAAGTCAAAGATATACTTGAAAAACTAGTTGCAGGAATGGGGAGATGTAACCTGGAAAATTTTGAGTTGGTGTGTGACAATTCCTTATAGTTTTTTATGTAATAAATGTTAATGTGACTTTTATTCTTAACTATACTTACCATTTTCTGAAAGGATGAGGATGTTCGTCTGATGGATTCCTCTGTTGAAAATAAGCGTGCAGCTGAAATTCTTCGGCAAGCACTGGCTGTATATGAGGCTTTGATGTGCTTTTGCATTAACTCATGGAGTTTGGAAACACCTGAGCAAGGTGCAAAATTGTTGTCTCTATTTAAATGCTATTCTAGACTTGTTGATTTCTCAAAGGTAATTTGGTTTCTGTATTAATTGTTTTGCAGCTTTACATTACATTTAGTTTAAAAAGCTAACATTCAAAATTTATCTTATCTCTTAGAGTGCAACTACTGGAGGCAATAATAAAAAAGAGGCTGCAATAGCCTCTTCTGCTAAATCTCAGCCAGAGAAGAAGGGGCGTTTTGGCAGACCTCCAGTATTCAAACTTCCACCAACAATCTTGGGCTTGCCATTTTTGTCTCGGGCACTGGACTTGCTACACATGTATGCTTCTCTCCTTTTTTCATTGCCATTTTATCTGTATATCCTATCTTCCATTTTCCATTCCTTCCAGCACCTTATTCTCAGAAGAGCATCTTTTTGTATCTTTGAAGTAAAACAACTAAATTTAATTTTTAGGGAAGAAGTGCCTTGGTCAACAGCTGTTGCGGCAGCGAGTGTCAAAGGAAAGAGGGAATTTCATCGCTTTGTCATGAATGTTGTTGTTCAGAATGTTGCTCAATTAAAAAGTGAACTCCATGCTGGAAATGTGTCTGCACTTAAACCTTGTGCCAAAATAGCCAGGTTTGTTTTTATTTTTGTTTCAAATCATGTCACCCAGAGTTTTAATTTTTCTTCCCCCCCTCACCCCTTCCAATAGTTACCTGAATAATCTTGATATTTTTCTTCTATATAGGAAAATATATGAGCATTGCATTTGTCGTCTATCAGAAATTGATTCATTTGATCGCACTCTTGCAACACTGGTGATGGAGAGTTTCTTAGAATTGCTCCAAATGGTCTTAGCCCACTGCAGGGACAGGTGGAAAGCATTTCTACAAGAAATGAGTAAGATTTCATTAATTTTTTTTTTAAATATTGAGTTTTAAGTAACAGGTTCTTTTGTTTAATTTTGATGGTCTATTTCCAAGCTCAAGTATCTTTAAAGGATGGTGTAGCTCACCAGTTAGAACCAGTTGTGTCAAAGCTAGTAGAACTGCTGGAAGAGAACTTAACTGATGAAGATGATACTAATGAAGAAGCTGTTGATAAAAAACTTTTACAGCATTTGAGCTCTGCTCTGTCGGTAGTTGCTCTTCAGCTACCTGCAGAATCTAGCCAATGTACAGAGGTATAAATATTTTTGTACCTTTCCTTTATTAGTCATTGTTTCTTATTTTGTAAATCTTCTTGTGATTATTTATTTTAGATTCTGGAAAAAATTCGCTCTTTTTGCTCTGAAAAATCAGTTAAAAATGTTGTAATAGTGAAAACACTTGCTCAATTGTTAATGCATTTAACAATTCGTAGCAAATCTGAAAGTCAGTTGCTCCTTAATATGACAAAGCAGCTCCAAGAGGAAATTGGCGTTCTTCCAGATGCAGTAAATATCTCAAAATAAAATTTCAAAACATTAATTTACCACAGCTACAGTATCCACGGGAATGTATACTGTATTTTGGTTTTTCTATTGAAAAAGAAAATTAACTGAATGTTTTTCTTTTAGCAAGTAGAAGACCTAAATGCTGCTCTAAACTTACGTATCTTAAACTCTGCAACAAAACAGGCTGTTCTTGCAATTGTGTGTTCAACTATTAAAGGACGCCTGGAAGAAGTTGAGTGGATGACAGTAAGACTAGATGCAGAGCTGACTATGCTTAACTTTCCATCAGATGACGATACTTATGAAACAAGTATATACACTTTTTA
The DNA here is from genome assembly GCA_033675135.1 of Frankliniella intonsa. Lineage (NCBI taxonomy): Eukaryota > Metazoa > Arthropoda > Insecta > Thysanoptera > Thripidae > Frankliniella > Frankliniella intonsa. Next base: position 13,007,609 of record CM066256.1, on the reverse strand, counting down.
TAATTCTGTTGGCTTTACTCATTTATTACTGTTGTTCTAATAACTCTGCTTCTTTAGATAAAGAACTTCTTAGAACAAAAGAGAGAGAAACAGTCTGTCATATGGCTCGGTGCATTCAGTGTGGTGTATCCCTGAGCATATGTGCCCCACAAGCAGGGCCCCCTGCTGATGTTATTTTAAGACTTCACTGTGATGCCTTTGACACTCTTTCTCGCATGACAAAATATTTCACAAGAAGATCTTCCAAGGAAAACAAAGTATTTGAAGCTGCAAGGTAAAACAATACATTTTCAAGGACTTATTTGATGAAAAATACTTTGTTTATCAATATCTTAATTATTCCTCTGTGTTTCCAGATTTGATAAAGTGATAAGAAATGCAGGAAAATATTTGGCAAGAAATATGTTTGCATTTGTGAGCCACATTGGGGTAGGCAACTCTGTTGCAAAAACTACTCAATCTTTCATTTTTGTTATTCTTCATTCATATTTAAATTATATTTTCAGGAGAGAAAAAATGAGGAGGGGACAAGAAAGAAAAAGATGTACCCAGCGCTTCAAAAGTCAAAGGTGCTAAGGGAGACTCGTCTAATTCCTAGTCTAGTTCGCAAAAAGGAAACTTTTGATCAGTGTGTAATTAAGCTCTCCAAAGATTGCAAGGTCAGACTTTCAATCAATGTCACTCAAACATACACTTTTATCAAAACTTGTTTAGATGGATTAATTTCTGTTTTTCTTTGCAGGCCCCTGAACTTGTGGATATTGTTAAACATAACTCAGCAAGAGATTTCAGCTTAAAGCCACAGGCTATTAAAAAAGCTTTACGGGATAATGCCGATGAAGCTTCTGATGAGGATGAGGAAATAGGTGCTGATGAAACTGATCATCCTGTAAGTATTAATATATCTCTCACCATTGTAATCTCTCTCTTCAAATCAATATCATTTCAACCACATAAAATTGAAGACAGTTTAATTAATCTTCAAAGTACAGTAATTAGATGATAAATGAATTAATACTTTGCTTATATTTTTAACAGCAGTCACCAAGAAGCAACAACTCTACCCATGAAAATGATGAAAATGATGAAGATGGTGAAAACGGTGAAAACGAAGAAGACGGTGGTCAAGGACGTCAAGAATCAGAAGACATGTTTAATTCTGATGAAGATGAAAATCCACCAGCTAAAAAGCCAAAACGCTCACGTTAATGTACTTTTCAGGTTTCTTACAATTTTTTATTCTTAATAATATATTAATTTTATTATTATAACTGTGTCACACTTATTTGTTTCCTCACAATATCACAGTAGGAAAATCCTCTAAAGTTTATTAAGTTGAGCATGACGAACTTTAAAAGCATCTGACACTGACAAAACACAGCAGAATCATTTGTATACAGTTGTCACTTTGTGTTATGCGTTTTAACCTTTTAATTAATGACATGGCTTGGAGATGACTCAACTCTTTTGCTTGCACCAACTGGCATTGCAGCATTAAATATTAATGGTTCAACAATTCACAGTAAACTGAAAATTCAAGTGCAGCAACCATTTGGACCACTAAAAGGAGAAAGTGCTAGATATTTTGAAAATACTATGAAGAACACAAACATCTCAGTAGAGGGGGCAAGAGCGCCGGGATGGCAGGCAACCCACCCTACCTCTGTGTCGTTTTGGTTGACAGTCCAGCAGTAGAGCATACCGTCGTCTTCCCGCTGGCCCCCAACCATGTGTTTTTCAGACCTAGACCCAGTGAGTTTGGGCTATGGAGAGGATCTCTTTTTATAACAAGGAAATAAGAAAAATTCACTCATTCAATCTTATATATTTCCTTATTAAGAAAATATGTACACATACTCTGCATTACATTTTTCAATAAAAGAGCTATTTAGTTGATAAGTTGGGGTGCACTGTGTTTTTTTTCCTGTTGATTTTTTATTTAAATCTATTTTTATCTGTTATTATTTTATTTGCACCTAACAGAGTCTGACAGTGGAAGGCAAGATTTTTGCTACAAAATATTTTGCAGAAGTTGGGTTTATTAAAGACAAGAAAATGAAAAACCTCCTTGGAATATATTGATGACATTGCACTAAAAGCCCAAACTTCTAAAGTTGTAATGTAAAGCAAGCAATAGGCAAATCAAAATTGATTACAGTACGTATATATATTTGACCATAAGTTACAGAGCACTCACATGTTCTATAAATCACAATTGCAATTAAATATCAAAAAAGATGAATGAACTAAACCAAGAGGGGCATTCAATTATATCTAATTTTAAAATGAACAAGCTTTTCAAAAGTTTAGGATTTAAAAAAAAAAAATATAAAAAAAAATATTACAAAGCGCTCTCAAACGATTTCATTGAAACAAAATTGAGACACTTCTTAAAGCAAGACAATTCGATTCCTTGGCCAAATATGTAAGCCACTTTACAGTGTGGCTAAATGTTGGTCCCAGCTATCACGGGCATCATATAGAAATTTCACTCTTTGCCAAGAGCAAATTATCAGTGCAAGGTAACAAATAGCTTCAGTATTGTTGAAAATTAATAAGAAAGGGTAAGTATTGAAAGGACTAGTTCTTTTCTTTCTTCCGCATTAATAAAAGCCAGCCATGAGTAAGAAACAACACATGACTAATGAAACCAACCCTTCAATACAAAGCACTTCGGGGCTCACCTAAAAAAATCACACTTAACATAGACACCAGATGGGCACAAAATGCTGTTCTTTGATGCACTCTTTTTGTTGAAGGGTTGATAAAATTATTAGTACAAACAACTAATCAGAACTAAAAGCAATTAAAAGTTGAGATGTAAGTGCACACAGTTTGAGTGGATGGGAATGACTAGTGGTCTCACTGCAATGCAATTCAAGTCTACAGCTAATCCTTCCTTCCGGTCATTTATCCAACAATACCAATACTGATAACTAGTTTATACAAATCACAGTATACGTTTTCCCGCTCAGCGAGAAATATTAGGAAATCAACTATTTTAATTATGCACAAAATCAAGAAGCAAATAACGTGAACTTGCCCTCTTAACAGACCTTAGGAATATATAAAAGTAATAAACAACAGACTTAAAAGGGTCACTTTTTAAAAAAACATTTAACAACAGCCCAGTCCCCCATTGAAGAACACTTATTACAAAATAAGATTCAAAAGTTGAACAGATCAGACAACAGGAAGACTCTTATGTTGGCATTTGCCGCTTATTGCTTTTGTATACATGCAGACACAGTACATGTACCTGTAATGCAGCTCCATATAAATTTTGATAAAATGGCAGTTTTAATGGGGGAAGTGGGAATAGTGTGTTGTAATTCAGGTTGTTTTACAACTAAAAGAGAGGGATGGCTTTCATCCTTCAAAATTGCACTGCATTAAATTTTCAATAGATACAAAAACTCTCACAAGATAGAAAAATATGTTTTCCTTGATTTAATGTTAATGGGCAAAATTACCAGCTTCAAAACAAGTATTGTGAGGTTCCTGTCCATCAATCCTGTGAGGTAGTACATCAATAATCACAAATCTACACAAAATTAAATTTACACTACACTGTGATATTTTTTTTTTACCAGCTTTTGCCATCCCTAGCCTAAATTTAAGATATAATTTATGCTTTCTCTTCTTAACGTACAGCCAAAGGGTCTAGTGAATAATTAACAACTTTTGGGTTCCATCTATATTGGGAATAACTGATGTACATTTAACAAATCAAAACATGTTGTCCTGGACAAAATAAAATAAATCTGGAAAAATATAGTCTATTTACATACATATTCATGGTATATGTAGGTACCTATTCACCTCACTTTAATTTCAACTAGGATTTCTGAAGGATTAAGTTGAGAAGGTGAAAATATCTACTCACTCAATCGGATTGGTATCTGTTAATTTGGGCGGACTTACTCAAAGTATTCCCACCATTCTCGCTCATAGCCCTCATGAACGTGTTCCAGTAGCACCTTCCGCCTACTATCACAGTATCTAATGGAAAGAAGTTAACTTATTGGTATGGGTGTGTCGGTATGTTTTTGATTTTAATATCTGAACAATCATTTCTGCATGAATAATATACAAGAATATAGAGAGAATCATACCTGTACTTGTCCTGCACCTTCTGCTTTATATCTGCTAAATTTCCTGACGTAATTTCCCGCTCCAGGTATTCAGACAAAGTTTCTGTGGCACTTTCTAAGTCTCTTTGGTTATCCTAAAAAGACAGATGATTCACACTGTTTATTTTGATACTTCAAAATACATCCAATGAATAAGTTAAACTGGACAAGACGTACTTCAAAGAGAATTGATTGATTACTTCTGCGGAGATAATACGCAAACACATAGGTGTACATAAGTGTTTGCCTACACTGGCAGAGAATATCCACTGCTTTCCTCAAAAATTGAACCTACAATTATAATTTAAAAAATTTAGTTTAGAAAAAGAAAAATTGAACTTACGTATTAGAGCATTGTGATGAGAATAAGAAAACCTATCACTATAAAAATACCTCAATCCAAGACATGTTGTGTTGCTGCATTTCTTCCATCTTTTCTTTTACTGAGGCATAGAGTTTATTCTCAAATTTCAGAGATTGCATATGGTTCATGTAGCGATTACAATAAAACAAGTAACGTTGAAGGGCGGCTCTAGATCGCTCGTGGGCATCTCTTGCAACTTTGGCTTCTTCTTCATCATATCTGTTGCAATTGTACCTAAAGAATATGTTGAAAGCATTAGACTATTACAGTTAAATGATTATACCAACAGTAACTAAAATAAACAAGATATCCTACCATGATGAACCATGAGGTTCCCATGGACCTAGACAGACCCAGCAAAATTCAGCCTTGCAGTTTTGGTTTTTGCAGACCATATGATTGCAGCCCCCATCTTTTTCAATAGTGACGTTACATTTAGGACACTCCTGCAATCAGGGAAGTTTCACGTCAACCACTATACAAGACAATTATCCACCCAAGATATTTTGTTTACCTTTGTGTTGGCAGCAATCCAATTAGATGTTTCAGAATCATCATCACATTTTTTTATCCACTTCTTCAAGATATCACACTTTACAGGATCATGCCAATTCTCACCACATGAGAAACAGAATACATGTCCACATTTACAGTTTACGGGGTGGCACTCCTTGTATTGAACTTTTATTACATTGTTGCAGTCTGGTGATGGACACCACCTTAGGAGGCGGTTGCACTGCAAAGCAGATATTTATTCAACTTGAGTCTCTCATTAAAGGAAAATAAGGTAACCACTAGGGACTATTTACCTCAACAAAACTGTTTGTGATAAGGTGTTGATATTTCAGACGAACTTTTGAGTCTTTAACAAGTCTCATGACGGTGGCATCATCGACCAATATGTCACACCCATGAGCTGCACAGGCAATCGTTTGTCCTACTCCCTCCTCCATTATTTTTGTAGTAAGATATCCTCCCCAACATTGAGTGCAGAATCGATGACCACATTCTAATCCAGTCATCATCTATAGGAACAAAATTGAAGCAGATATAATTCCACATAGGGTCATTGAGCAGTATTGATACAATATCAATTCTTATTGAATAAAAAAAAAATTAAAGAATTTACTTACACTTGAAGGCAGTACCAGGAAACATATTTCACACTCTTCTGTGCCAGATGGAGAAGTTCTTTTGAGTGGCTGTTTGACAAACATAAAACACCATGAATACATTTTCATATTTATCAAATAGACAAGGTGTAAAACTAAAGAAAATAATATTTTTTAATTTTTTTACCTTTGTTCTAATTAGAGCTCCTTTCTTGAAAGGGTTAATGACTCTTGCTTCACTGAACAGCTGATCTTGATCCGTATCATAAAATCTTTCCATTAATTTCTCTTTGTCCCATTTAAAATGATTTAAAAGAATCCTAGTAGTAGTAGCCGGAATCTAAGGATGATAAGAAAGACCCACAGATCAGTGTAACTTCAATAAACTTACAAAATAAAAGCCTTCAAATTGGCCTAAAACATTATATTCACAAATTTTGACTAGCAAAGATCATATCTAATTAAACATAAGAGTTTGGGGTTAAAGAACAAATAAAAAACAAGAAAACAAAAACAAAACAAAAAAAAAAAAAGAATTAGAAACAAAAAATGAAGAAAATAAACATAAAGGCTCCCAACATTTCTAAATGGCTTACATGGCCCATGACCTACATTACTGAAGACACTAACAATTCGATGTATCCAAAGAGGAGCCATTTAACTTTATTACAATTCATACACAAATCTAGATAGAAGAACAAGTAAGTTAATTACAAAGTATGCAATAATGAATGACTCATTCAATGTTTCTGCACTCCAAAGAGGGTTGTACACAAACAAACAATACCTCAGCTGAGAGGGGAGGAAAGAAGGCAGTATCTTATCAGATAACAACTGATTTGAAACAATGTTTTTTTAAATTTAGAATGAAAATGCAAAACCAAGGTCAAAGCTCTGACACTTTTCTAGAGGTTAAGAATCGGGTCTATGGTCTTTGTTGATGGTTAGCTTGGATCGACATACTTAACCTCCTTACCTCAACAACAGTGTTAACTTCTTTGATAGAATCTATCATATGTTGGACGATTTCTTCTGTGGTTAAAACTTCGAAAGGGTACTCATCAACATCGAGGGGTCGTTCTTTAGTAGTGTTACTGTCCGTTTCCATTGGAAAGTCTTCATCATCCCCACTTGACTCATTTCCCGAATCACCTTCGTCGAAAGGGGTTTCGTCTTCGGAGTCCATGCTCACGGTTCTCAAGGTGTTGAAGTTTCCTTTAGTCCACTCACAAAACGCTGGAATCCAATTTAAGGGAAATTTATTCGCAAATGACTTTGATTTGGATGCAAGAGCAACACAGCACCTGTGTTTCTAGCGCTGTTTTAACACATGACGTCACAACTGTCTACCACCCAAGGGCAGCCATGCACTATCGTCTCACAGCTCAATGGTAAACTCCCTCTTATTTTAATTTGCGTCCGCTATGCTTTAAATATAAAGTGAGTTGGGTTTAATTCATAATACAGAGGAAAAATAACTATTACCAGCGATCTTTTGTTAATAGATAAAATACTTCGAGGGACCCATCTTTCTCCGTCAAGTTGGTACTTGTAGGCATAAAAACCAAACTTGTAAAAGTACACTGTACGTGATATTTGTCATTGTTTGGTAATTTTCATGAAGACAAACCGCAGTGTGAGGATCAGATACTGCCATTTCATTTAAGTTTTAATTAATTAAAATCATAATATGATCGATTGAATAAGTCAATTTAAATATGACAATTAAGTGTAACTTTTTTAGGAGAAAATCAAAAAGAGTGAAAATGAGCGGGTGAGATTTAGTCACGTAAATAGAAAGGAGAAAGGATGTATTGGCCCCTCACAGATTTGCCATGTATTAGTGGTTTTAGGAATTCGTACCTGCTCTACTTATTAAAGATTAGGCCTTTAAAGATGTAAACGGCTAAACTAGGCGGTACCACACCTTTTATTTGTGAATATTCTACAACCCAATAATGACTACTCCACATGTAGAAGGTTATGTTATTGTTGAGAAGATAGGCGCTGGAAGTTATTCCACAGTTTACAAAGCCTTTAAAAAGGTAACTGTCATGACATCCTTGGCAACACAATACTTGAGTAAGGTATCTTGTTTAAAAGAATAATAATTCTGCTTTTGGTTCTAGGATGGTTGCCGAGAAGCTGTTGCTATCAAAGTTGTCGAAAAGAAACGACTTTCCAAGTCAGCCGAGGATAATATTGTAACTGAAATTTCTCTACTCAAGAAACTGAAACATCCCCACATTGTCAATATGAAAGATTTTCTTTATGATGGCAGGTTAGTCTCTGTACTATATATGCTCTTTCAAAAGAAATTTGTAAAAGTAGAAAAATTGTATTCAGAATACAAACCTAAAGTAGTTCGAGCCATTGCCTCTGCTGGAAGCCAATACTGTTCAAGAAAAAATGTTCATTTCTACATTGGCAAGCTCAATCCAAATGACAAGATTTTCTTGTTTGTCAAAGCTTTTAAATTTTATCCCCTCCAAACTCAAAGTAGTATCACACATTTTGCTCTTGGTTTTGTGCTAAGAGAAATGCAGCTTGGAGTATTGACTGGGCTGGGCTCCAAGGCAACTGGCAACAGTAACAGAACAACAATCAGTGCCCTGTTTACCTCAAGAACTGTGTTGTCTCTAATACACTACTTTTCTTGTTCATTAATAATACTTTTCTATCCATCCATTATGAAGGTGCATTTACATAATCATGGAGTGGTGTGGTGGTGGAGATTTATCTGGTTTCATCAAAAAGAGAAGATGCCTCCCTGAACCAGTATGTCGGAGGTTTTTACAGCAGCTCTCTGCAGCTTTGAAGTACCTGCGCTCCCACAATGTGTGCCATATGGACCTCAAGCCATCAAATTTATTGCTTGGACAGCAGCAAGTTCTAAAAATAGGAGGTTGTATTCAACTTTGATGACAACATGAAAATTGTGTTATGAAATATTGTGTTGAAATATGTATCTTTTCCATCAGATTTTGGGTTTGCCCAGTATTTATCTGATGAGGACAAAAACAATTCCATTCGTGGTTCTCCTCTTTACATGGCTCCAGAAATGTTATTGGCTAGAAAATACGATGCAAGAGTTGATCTCTGGTCTGTCGGTGTAATTATGTATGAGTGCTTGTTTGGAAAAGCACCCTACTCATCAAATTCATTCCAAGAATTAAGTGACAAGATTCGCCAGAAAGCACCTATTGATGTAAGTGACATGCCGTCTTCCTTTCTTAATTTAAGGTATTATTGTTTGAAGCTTTAAAGCTCAGGGGATTATAAGTAATTTTTAATTTTCTTTCAGGTTCCTAAATGTGCATCTGTTTCTGCACAATGTAGAGATTTATTAACAAGGTTACTCAAACATGATCCAGAACAAAGAATTGACTTTGAAACATTTTTTAAACATAGCTATTTAGACTTGGAACACTTCCCATGTGAAGAATCCCTTCAAAAGGCTATTGATCTTGTAACTAAGGCTGTGAACCTTGATGCTGAACACAAAGAAAGAGAAGCTTTTAACCTTTATTGTGAAGCATTGCTGTATTTTGTACCTCTACTTAATGGTGTGCATTAACTTCATAATCCAAACTATTGACCTGTGGATTATGTTTCCCTTTTTTATTAAGTGTTGTAATCTTATATTCCAGCTGAAATGGACCCTAACAAGAAAGCAGCTCTACGAGTCAAAGTGGATGAGTACATTAAAAGAGCTGAAGAATTGAAAGATCCTGCTTCTGCCCGTTCCTCTTCAAATGACTCATCTTTTAGCCAGCTCTGTGAGACTAAATCATTCAATTTTTCTGGGTGGAAAATCATTCTGCTAAAAGTCAATTAATAATTACATTTTCCTTCCCTAGTGAAAATGTGCACTACTTCAGAGAAAATGTGCACAGCTTTAGAAATTGGTCACACTGGAGAAATGTACATGACTGAAGGTCAATACAATCTTGCACTAGGAAAATTTGAATCCTGTTTAGCTGCTTTGATGCCCTTATTAGCCCAAGAACCTCGAGGACCACGTAGAGATTTGTTACACAAACAGGTACTATATTAATCAATCAATTCTCTGGCTTCATGTAAACTAATTATCTGTTTCTAATGAATATCTTAAATCTCAATCAGGTTCAACACTGGCTTTTATTGGCAGAAAGCTCAAAATCCTTGGCTGCCCTGCCCACTATAAAGGAAAGGAGCACTATTTCCACTACTTCAGTTAAAGGTAAAAAGCTTGTGCGGTCTCGTTAAAACTCTTTGTTTGTGTTTGGTTTTCCTTTCGAGAATTCAGCATATAGATCACTGCAGTACTTTTTTAGAGATCCTTTTTCCCCCCTTTCAACTGCTAAGCCCAGAAATGTATTAATCTTCTGATACATTGTCTCATAGATTTTAATTTAAATTTCTTAATGCATAGATCATTGTGATCATTAGGGATAAAAAAAAAATCTCTTTTCTTTTTATGCTGAGCTGTGACTGCTCTATAGAGCGTTGTAATTGTTTTAAATTCTGTGATAAATTTGTTGCTGGGGAATTTGTTGCTGGGGTTAAATACCTCCATGTGCCTTTTATGTGTGAAGTACTTAAGCAAACTTTTCTGTTACACGGGTCGTTACACGCAATATATGCAGTCATATCATCACAGAAAAATTCAAAAAAAAATTCTTAAAAAAATAAAAATATTGGTTTAAATGTTGAAAGACTAATACATTATTAAATGGATATGTGAAGGGCCTGTGATTGGACGCCCGGTCATCCCCACCACCTTAACGGAGTCGTGAGGGATACCGCTCGGCGAATCACGGTCCCTTTTCTTCTTCCGTGGAGCCTTCTCCCGCGCTCCCGCGGGAAAAGTCTCTTGTGATGCCACTTTGCTCAAAGCGCCAACCTTTTCTCTTAGTAAATTATGTCATTGACATATATTTAGAGTAAGCTGAATGTTTTTGCTGTATTGCTGCCTACTTAGGAAATCTGTTTTGTAAAGAACGTAGTTGATAGAGCTTACATGTTATTCCTTCTGTCACTGCCAATCCCATTTAGATAATATTGTTACTTTGAATGTGATCTCTTAATTATTAACTGTAACTTATTTTTATTACATAGAGGACTGAAGACCATAGAGATTTAGAAAGTGAACATTCAAAAACTAGTTTTCTGTATGTAACTTTTATCCAAGATCAATAAACTGTTTTTTCAATACCTGTAAATATTTGTGATGCAATTAACTACTAGCAGAACTAGCATCTGTGCATCTTTGACACAATTTCATGCTGTGAAAGGAAATTTTAACCAATTGGCAACACAGTGTTGCAGAGACTACAGTCTGAAATTGCGTAAGTCCCTGACGCATAGGCACGCAGCATACTATCGTGTGCCCGCCTAACAGAGTCGCAACGCGGGTTGCATACCCTTCGATGCGCAGGCGTTCCATGACGCGAGAAGCACTCCATCCCACGTTTACAACGCCCTGCTCCTTGTAAGCGGCACCTACCAATGTCGCGCACTGGCTGAGAGCTTGAAAATTTAAAGAAATGCCAAGCAACGAATGAGCGCTTTAAAACCAGAGCGCGTATAAGATGAGTCATTGTGCTGTTATCATGTTACAGACATGTGCCTGCTACAATAGACTGCATCCTATTGGCTGGCAGTGAATCTTCGTAGTCGTCTCGTTTGGGCTCCACCATCTACGGCAACATACGCCGAAACCAAGGTCACCTAAACCCTGCTAACCGAAACTGATTGACGCCAACTTTTCAGCAAAATAAAATGAAATGCAATACGATTTCATCTAGTAAGGTGTTCTAATTTCCCTCAGTTTTCATGAAGTATTTTTTATTCGCATGTGCCACATTGCCACATCTAAGCGAGATTGGGTAAGCATTCCATTCTACACTCGTAGTTATTCATTCCCTGTCGAAATAATTTCGTGGTGAATTCCCTGCCCTCTTTCCAAGAAATTCCGTTCGTGTGGTGTTCCAGAAGGCCCCAATCCTCTCCAATCTCGTATTCTCAGTAAACCTTGTGAAAGAACTGGCGAGTCTTCCCCTATAGCATAGCCCCCTGGAGGTAGGCAACCCATTCTGCTCCAGCGGGGCGCCTGCTCCTGTCCCCTCCCCTTCCTCTCCCTTCCCTGCGCTCTGTTCGGGAAAATAAAACGTCTTACGCAAAAAAAATTGGCATAACCAGCAATATTGGCAGTCGGCCAATTTATTAAGTTTGCTCGAAAATTTACTTGCTCCATTTATTTCATAAACGAAATGTGTCGTATAACCACTCGTGGTTACTTTTAGGATTGCGTTGGGTTGGGGGCGGGCGGGAAGGTGCAGGGTGTGGCGGCGTCTGTTTAGGGAGCGGAGAGCGGCCGTCCTATTTCCCTCCGCTTCCCCCTCTCTTTTCTACGGACCGCAGCCCCCCCCCCCTTCCCCTCCCCACTCCCAGACCGCGGTAAAAGTATTTACCCCCACCACGCTTACTAAAGGTTGAGAGCCTCGGAAGAGTGGGTGAGCCTCGCGCGAGACTAGCGTGCCGTGGCGTGGCGTAGCGAAAAGGCGCAGTAGGCCACACCACCACTACGTCGCGCCACGCCCGCGATGTAGGTGGGGTTATGAGCAGTAAAATTCACTCAAGAGTGCTGTAGCTGAGAGTAAATGGGCGAGGACCATGTAATAATGGCTACTTCCCTTAAAATTGGACTCAGTAAAGTCACAATAAGTCCCAAAAGATAAGGTTTCCAACGCAGAATGTTAAAATATTGAGAATATATGATGCGATTTAAAATTTATTACGACATATTTTTTTTTTTTTTTTTTTTGGCAGTGGGCTGTAGTAAAGGGCTTCAGCATTGACAAATATTTTCACCCTGCGATAGCGGGTGCATTCTGAGAGGCCTGCTTACACCAGTCACAACTGGTTGAAACCGGTTTCGGTGGGTTTCTACCGTTACAGTGTACGGGATGCGCCCGAGGTAGACGTCGCCGTTCGGGTCTTTCCGTCGCGTCTCGGCTTCGGTTCTCGTGTCTCTCTTCCACTTGCACGGACCCCTATACCGAGCGCTAGGCACTCCCCCCGCCCCTCAGGTGCATGTCGGTCACGTGAGCACCCCCTCCACACTGTGTCGCTTACCCCCACTCTTGCTGACCGCGGCGGGCTTTCTCAGCTTTCCCCCCACTCCATTGTGCAGTTAGGCGGGGCGGCAATAAAGTTCCGAGGGTTGAGGCGGCGGGGAATGGAGGGGGGATAGTTTGGGGAATTTCGGCAGGAAATAATGGCAGGCATAGTTTTGACACTAAGCGTACACGTTTACAATTTATCGTGTGGCATGAAATGAAACCTTAAGAGAGGGGCATTTGATACACATACATGCCACCATGGATAATAGGGCATAACGGGTTCATTGACCTCATTTGACCCCTGCGAACCTACTCTTACTAGCGTGGGCATTGGGAATCGGGAATTGGCATGAGGGAATTACCAGAAAGCAGAAAGCGCTGACAGTGACATGCATTATTGCGAAACTGGTGCGACCAAGCGCAACTCAGTTACGAAGTAGGGTTAGGTGGAAAATGGAATGTCCCAAGCGTTCGAAAGACCTTGGAATTTCTAACCTAGCCTCTGGCAAGGCCTCTCTCCCGCTCTAACGCTGACGTCATCCAAAATGGCGTATACCCTTTGTTGTATCCACATGGCGTGTTACCATTGGTTGGGACGGAATAGCCTCGCGCGAGCAGTGCTAGTTCGGTAAAATAATTTTAGGCAAAGGAAAAACTGCCATGCTGAAACGGGGAGCCTGGGTAAGAGGCTAGAATGGGATTTTCCATCACAAGTGAGTAGCTGACGAAAAGACGAGCTGAAATGGAAATGTGACTACTTGTACAGCCTCGGACACAAAACGGACGAATAGTTACAAATTTTTCAAGTTTAAATAGAAAACTGTGTTTCGGCTTAGCCGCAGATGTATGCGTATCGTGGATAAACAAAATGCTGTCTTACTTACGCATCATATTTACCATCAATACCAGAAGTCGGTAAAGCTATATGTCGTGAAAGAAGAAAACCACAATGGCGCTCCCTTCGACGGCTGCTAATAATATTGCATCTCAATCAGGTACTTATATTTGGGACAAATCACCTTTCGCATTTTTAAATAAATAATGTCTATTATTTTTGTGCTTTGTGGTTATGTTGTGCGGCGTGAAGCTTCTGCAGACTGTACACTCTAACCTCCCAATAAACACACCACCCCGTAGTACAACTTAAGAAACACCATAATCCTAGATTTAAAAAAAATATATCTTGAGCTAAATATTTTTTCTCCAAATTCGTATTTAATTTTACATCCATTCACTCTGAAGTCATTACGTACCGTCTGTCATGAAAGGTCAAATTTGTTTGTTGACAAACTGTTCACCAGAAACGTTTGATGTTGTCTTTCGCGCGAGTTTGTGAAGAAAACATAGGCCACCCAAATATTCACCACAATAGATAATTGATGAGTTACCACATTTAATTTCAGTTGCTTATTTGTATTAGTGTGTCCTAATTGTGTTTGTAACAATTAAGGTTAAGGAACTTTGTTCCAATTTCCAGAATCCATCTTTTATTCTGTAACTCAACTCTGTCCAATTTGACAACCTTAATTTCTAGCAGTAGTTTCACTGGTCTAGTATTTTCATTTTAAATTCTATTTTCTATGTGAAATTCGTATAAGTGTTGATCATGTGATTGCTTAGCAGTTGAAAAAATGATACTGTCTATGTTACATATTTGTTATGCCAACAAATTTCTATACCTTTACTGAATTATTACTGTCTATACTGTATATTGAAATTTTAATTACAAATTATTTTGAGTAAACATAAGATTTGACACATTACTTGTTTTGTATTTTCACAGGCTCTAACGTGAAGCAAGAAAAGCGAGATGACGATGAGGAGATCAATGAGTTGGCGGAAAAGATGCGGGAGGCCAACAAAGCGAAGATGGCAGGAGGAGCTGCCAGGCCTGCAGGAACCAATGGGACTCCCGGACAGCCTGTTCAGCCCCAGCAGATGGTCAATTCTACACAACCTGCCATTCTGAACTTTTTAACTAGAAATAACTCAGGTGCCCCGGCATCTAAAACTCAACAATCCCCACCATCTACTGGTTCTAACCAGAATTCTTCAGAAAAACCACCTTGTGATGCTGACAGTGTTAAAATGCATTTTGGTTGGGTGACACTAGGGAAAAGCCATATACCATACATTTTACGTTACGGTTCTGAAAAGTATTGTGCTGTTAGAATGGTAGGTTTCATCTGTGATTTTATTTATCTTACTTATCCTTGTTAAAACTAAAACTGATTAAATAAATCTTGATTGCAGGTTGAAATGAAACTACTTAGTAAATATTTAACATATCTTCATGCAGATATTTATAGCTGCACATGTATTCGTAGCTATTACATCACAGAAGCTGAAGCAAGACTTCTAAATGACATTAATATCAGACATTGTGATTACCAATTTGGCCGTGAGCCATTCACCACAAAAGATTTAGTAGTGCGCCTTCAAGATGCTGATGAGTTTTATACATTTTTGGATGTGTGTTACAACAAGTTGTTGCCTCAAAACAATTCTAACTCCAATAAGTGTGGTTTTATTAGAATAGATGGTGAATCAGTAGTACCTTATATTCTAAGAAATGGCACAAAATATGTTCCTGTGTTTTACTTTGAAGGTGATACATGTAGCCTCATCCAAAAATCTGAAACACTAGAAGGATGGGATTTAGCGTATTTGAAATTTTGCTGCAAAGTGCAAGGAATCAAAGCTGAACTCTTTGAAAAGGATAATTGTTCTGTGATTAGCTTAGAAGATATCAATGGCTTTTTCCCAGCCGATACGAACTTTGAAGATTATTGGCCTAGTAAAGTAGTGGATAGACAACTGTTAGTTTCAACTGCAAAAAGTGATTCAAGTGCAACATGGACCATATCTCCACCTGTTAGTTCAAGTGCTGTGCCGTCTCAACCACCACCAGTTAACAAAGTTCCCGGTGCTGTCAGTGCTATGCCAAGGCAAACTGCACATTCATCCCCTTACATGAATCAACCTATGACTAACGGCTGGTCGGGCCTTGTTGGTGGACAACCAACATACCACTCCTCTTCCAATCGTATGATGCATAATGTGAGTATTGCACAAGAAATTTCCCTTTCTATGGCAAAAGGGCATGATGAAATTTTAATTACCTTTTGCTTGTTTTTATCAATCATATGTTTTAATATAAATGTTAAAGAACCCCATTTATTTTTGTCTTTATGGATTGACTTTTGATTTGATCATGGATCAAAATATTTCCATATCACTATGCTTATGTCATGCTGCATTATAAATGTTCCTCATGGGGAAAGGCTCTAACAGGGAAAATAATTGTATTGCCCCTGTCAATGAGAGCAAGTTGTACATGTCAAGGTTTTCAATAACTTGTTTGCAAAATCATTCACTTCAAAAAGATATAGTTCTGTTTTATAAGCAATCTTAAAATTCAATTTTTTTTTTTTATTGGCTTTTAATTTGCTATATTTTAGTTGGAAGGCTGAAATTTGTTCTTGTCAGTCTTTTATTATTATTATTATTATTTATTTATTTATTTGTTGGAGAATGTAAGTCTGTTCTGTAGTTTACCTCAAAAGTAAACTTCATAATTTTTTCTCTGACTCAACATGAAAAGGAAGGGTGTCTTTAACTGATCTGCCTCGGTTTCAGGGCTCAATGCCAATGGGCATGGTTTCCCCTGGATCAGCGGTCCAGCCACCTCCGCCTCTAGTCAGAGTCACGTCCTCCCAGTCTGCCATGGGGTGAGTATGCGCAACTTTTCTGTCTGTCATTGCCCCTTTTATTGGAAGGGAATCCAGAACTCTGTCTTCTCTCCTTCCAGAAGAGCGAATGCGGCCGCAGCTATGTATTCCTCGGCTGGCAGTGGCATGCAGCATATGATGAGTATGGGCCAGCACGCGTCACAGATGTTGCCACCACAGCAGCCCCATGCCCACTACCCTTCTGCCCCTGCCAACAGCAAATACCCGCCTCCGCTCGTCTCGGTAAATGGGACGAAAGCGTCCTCGAGTTATTCCTCTATGTCTTCTAATGGAATTGATGTGATAGACCTTTCATCTTCACCCCAGTCACCGCAGATGAGCCAGAGACAACACCACGTTAGCAATGGCAAGACCCCATCTTCTATGGACCGATTAATACAAATTCAGGACTATCATACTTCAGGTCCACATATACCATTTAAGGTAGAGATCCCAACCAATTTGCGCTTTACATGATTTTCTACCTTTACCTGACTGACTTTTCTTTTGCAGGTTCAGAAAGCTCTAGTTGCTGGGAAAATGGTCCCCTGCATTAATGCTAAACCTTATGTTTATACTGACCTACTCATGACACTGCATGACCTCAATGCTCACTTTTTCCCTGACTTATCTATCACAGCTTGTAAGCAAGGTATACAAGAGGTCCTGGGAATCCACCTGTTTAGAGGGAATAGGTAAGTGTTGCATCAACGTTAGCAATCTCTAAACTCCTTTTTGTTGTGGGACTGTTTGTAACTGAAGATTCTGTGTACAGGCAACAGATGCAGATGCTGAAAGAGGCAGGAAAGTGCTCGTCGACCGGTGACAATCTGCCATTAATGCAGGTCAAGGACGTGATGCAGTACATGCCGCAGATGAAGTACATGTTCACGTCGCGCCGGCCGGCCGGCCCTCACGGAGAGCCCCCCGCCAAGATGAAGCGCACCAGCTAGGATTGGCCCCCCGCCCCGTGCGGGGCCGCGACCAACACCACCCCTACACCCCCGTCCCCGTCCTCGTCCTCGCTCGCGTACGGCCACATGTCCGGCCTGGCGCCGGGCCTCGGCCAGGGGCTCTCGGGCCTCCCGGGCCTCCCGGCCGCGGGGCTGTGCCCGTCGCCTGCAGCCAGCGCCTACGGCGGCTACCCGGCCTCCGTGCCGTCGACGTCCTACAGCCGCGTGGCCTCGGCGTCACCCGCGTCCTACGGCAGCCTGCCGTCGACGTCACCGGCGTCGTACCGCAGCGCGAGCGCGACGGGCTCGAGCAGCAGCGTGGCGGGGAGCCTGGCGGGCAGTCTGGCGGGCAGCCCCCTGGGGCAGATGCATGGCGCGCTCTCCAACGTGGCCAACATGCACTGGGACTGTGTGGTTCGTGGCGTCTCATGCGGCGGGTCTTGTGGTGCGTCCTCGACGTCCGCGTCTTCGTCCTCGTACGCGGGCTGGCCCCTGGCCATGCCCACCTCATCCCCCGGCGGCGGCGGCGGCGGTAGTGGACTTGCGGGATTGGGGCTGGGGTCGGGGTCCGAACCTGCGCCCCCGAGCCTCTCTCGCCGCGATGCCCCGCCGGGGCCCCAGTCCGGGGCCCCGCACCCGCACGCTGCCCCCGCCGCGCCGTGGCTGGATCCTTTAGGCTGTGATAAGACTGGTATGGATTGGTACCTTCAAAAGTCCATGATGAGTAACTGGGGCCCCTCCTCGTCCACGGGGTGGCCCCCAACCTTCATGTAGTCCTTTTCTGTCCCCTATCCCTCAGTCACCCCGTGCTCTGCTAGATTAAGTATAAAAAATGGGGCCTGTAGTCTGGTGTATTTGTGTGAGCAGTAGCAAATGGCAGCCTTTACCGGCGTAGGCCAGTAATTGTTTTGTCCAACAACACTCTAGAAATCTAGGCATAATGAATTTTGATGCAGGCTTCCAGTCTATTTTGTTTTTGTGTTTTCGTGTCTTTTCTTGGATCAGACATCTGATGCGCTGTCATGAATTTCTGAAGTACAGCGAAGCCTAGATTTAGGCTAATGTAGACTGGGAGTCTTTCTTAATTATTATGTCTGTGACCTGTAACTACCTCCTAGCCCTCTTTGCACAAGCAGCTCCTTTCAGTTCGATCCCAGTTATATACCATTGTATCATTTAGAGCTGTATGATCATTCCATTCCAAATCCAGTACATGTTATTATTTAAATCATGGGAATCTTTTGTTTTGATCTGTCTGACCTTGAATAGTACTTGTTTCTACTTACAAATTTAACCCTTTGCCAAAAGTAAAATGTGATTTTGTTCAAAGAATTTTTAGAAATTTGTTATAACTTCATCCTTGGACAGATCTGGAAATACTAAAACCATAAGTGTACTGCTGCTTATTTTTTCTAGGTAATCTGATTTAGTGTTGTTAAACATACATATCATGTTATTTGTCACAGCAATAATTTATGTTCAGAATTTTTGACACAAAATTGTATCTCACGTCCATACAATATATTTTGGTTCTCTTTGATGCCTGCTTTCATTTTGAGACATGCCTATATTATTAAATTATGCTGAAAGCATTAGCTGTCTTATTTTCCTCACCAGTTTTAAGTTTGCCTGAAAAAGTTTTGTGTCAATAGTCTTTCTGAAGTATTTTTGTAATAATACAGTGCATTTGCTTCTGATTTTGTGGCAAAATTACTTTTGTGTTAGGCTACTTACCATTTACTCCATCTGATTCTTTTTAAAAGTCTTTCATCTCGCCTTAATTTTTTTCATCTATGCTTTCACAGTAGCTGTGGAGGTTTAATTTAGGGCTGGACAACTTAAGCACTATGTGCCATGTTGATGGTATTCCTTTGCTTTGGAATATGTGATTGTCATATAATCAAGGTGTTCACCACGGTATATGTTGATGTTCAATGTGTCTTATATTCTAAAAAAAAGAAAAAGGAAAAATTCTATGTCAAACCAAGTTCAGCTGCATTGCAGATCGGTCATCTTTTTTTTTTACATTGGTGGTGAATTACAGTGTTGACAACTTTTTGTGCCATGTAACATGTTGACATAAATTGCCAAAGTCCTTTCCTGAATTTTTAGAGTGTCAAAACTAACTAATTTCACTCAAAAACCATCATGTGTCCTTCCTCCTCCCTCCTGGTATTATTGTTGATCTCTGCTTCATAAAGCTTATGACTGGTTGTAGAACAAAATTGCTGTGACAAATTACATGCTTAATAACTAGTGAAAAGAAACCAAATGGTGTTATGTATTTCAGTGATAGTATTGACAATTTGCACCTATGTAAATACTTTTATTTATTGTCTATCAATATACATTGGAAAATTGTACCTGCAAGTACACACATACTCGCAATTGTATTTTTTTAATTAAGGTATTAAAATCTGGATGGGGAAAGCTTTTAGACTGTTCTCAATCTCCAAAAGTAGATTAGTTTCTTTTTCATTTGTACAGTTATGAATATCTCCATATATTGTACATATAATTTTCAAATATTTGTACATACATTAAGATGTATGGAGTTCCATTTAGCATCCAATTTTTATCTTTGTTGAGGTGCTGTATCTTAATTTGCAGAAACTTGTACTGCAATTAATATTTCCCTTCTGGAAAAAGGGAAGGGGGGGGGGGGGGGGTCGAAAATGTTTACAGACATGTTTGTTGATTTTGTCAATGTCTTTGTAAGTGTTTCCTATTGTATCTTTTCATTTAAACTTTTATTGTTACTGTTCTGAACAATTTATATTGACAAATTGACCTGCTTTTAGTTCCCATGTTCTGTACAAGTTATCTATAATTGAATTATTGCCCAAGAAACAATGCCAATCTTTTTTAGGATATGTGAAAATTTATGTTGACATATAGAGATAACCTGTTATCAAAGTTATATCTTCCTTTTTTTTTTTTTTGTTTTTTTGTTTTCTTTTTAATTTAATCAGTTGTACATCAGCTTCAGTAAATACCCTCTGCTTAGTCCACTTTCAATATGTTTCATAACTATCAATTTCATTTAATTAACAACTCATGATTTGGTGCCTTTTCTGAAAACCATTTATGTTGTGGTGGACTGGATGTAAGACTGATACTTTCTCAATCTGTATGGATGGCAATAACTAGGGCCATGTTTCCAAGATTGAATATAGATAAATAATGCCCAACAATTATCAAACTGGGCATGGCCTGATACTGCAAAGCTACCTAGGTTGATAGTTGTTTTGAGGCCAGCTTAGTTAATTTCAAGTTTTATTTGTGATCCTACCACACTCTGCGCTGTGCATATATTGGCATGATACTAACTGCATTTAAATTGATTTAAGTAGTAAAGCTTCCCCCTTGCACAATTTAGATAATTTGTGTGGCATTTTCCTACAGTCCTAATTTTTTTATTAGCAAATTATGTCATTCACCTGTTACATCATGTCATTTATCCCTTTGTGGAAGTTCCAGTTAGGTACATCAGTTATATTTTAAACTGAATCTGTTTTATATTAAAGTGTACATGATCTGTTAATAAAGAAGATATTCTTTTTTTCTAATGAACTTGTAATTAATTTTTCCAGGTTCAGGATGATTATCCTGTGATTGTATTGAAAGGAGGTTCAGAAACAAAAGTTGAAATTGTCTATAAACAAAACATTTTATTTATTTTTTTTCAAAATAAAATATGAAAACTATACATGCTGCATCAAATGAGAGATAGTGAG
The DNA here is from genome assembly GCA_033675135.1 of Frankliniella intonsa. Taxonomy (NCBI): domain Eukaryota; kingdom Metazoa; phylum Arthropoda; class Insecta; order Thysanoptera; family Thripidae; genus Frankliniella; species Frankliniella intonsa. The sequence continues at coordinate 12,986,473 of CM066256.1, read as the reverse complement.
AAGAGTTCAGGCTTCATGAGTCTTTACATTATGTACAAACTAGAGCAGTAAGTACAGGTAGAACCCAAGATTTTCTTTAATTTGGTATAAAATTGCTCTTGTGGTTATTGAAATCGACTGGCCAGGGCAAGAACAGTTGTGATCATTGCCAAGATAGACAAAGAAATTGAAGAGGATCCACTAGTTCCGGAGCACTCAACAGGTTTAGGAGAGGATATGTATTTGCAGAGAACTCCTTTGAAGTTGGTCTGAGCTGATTTAAAGTCATTTTCATCATATTTCTGCAAAAGAATTTGATTTTATAAGAATTGAACATTAAATGGGAGAAGAAGTGCAAAGTCAAATAATACAAAGCAGCTTACATTGTTGAATACAACTGTTGGCACACTCTTGAGAGGAGGCTGCAACATATCGGTCTTATTTCCCATCTCAGCCAACAAATCATCTGCCTGTGTGCTGTTAGCACACTGAATAATCTGGACTTTTTCGCCTATATTCAATTCATCTGCACACTAAATTTGGAGCGAGAGAAATTAGGAATCAGGTAAGAGACTCTCGCACACTTAATTTGAACTCTTTAAAGACTGAAATACCTTTTCAGCGGGGAACACAATTTTACGGTCTTCTAGCATGGACTTCAGAAGACAGTTGAGATAAGTAAGACGTTCATTTTTACTTGCCATCAACTTCAGAGCACAGGCATGAACCTTGTTGCCATAGCACTCCCTCTCTCCGTGGTGACAAGTGAAGATCCAGGATCCATTATCTGCCTTCATATACTGCACATGTAAAGTAGATTAATTTGTTAGTTTGAGAAAAGCTAAATAATTCAGATTTAGTGACAAATTTTTACCGTTGACTTGCCGTACGGGATCAACTGGAGATCAACATTGGTAGAAATATTGGTGACCTCCATGGTGGGGTAAAGCTGGTTAATGTAAAATTTAATGCTGTCAGGACACAGCGATTCATAATAGACGGTGACAGACACTGGGTTGGCGGCCTGCAACATGAACAAACCACTGATGTAAGACAAGTTTCTTTTACCTTTTTATTTTTGTTTCCCCCAAGGCTCGTCCAATATCATAACATCCAACGGAGAGGCCAGAGGGCAAAATTCTGAACACATCACTTGTGTCCAAATGCCTTGGCCAAGACTGACTTGATAGGGAAGGACCCCGCCACCAACGTCAATGCAAGAGAATGCAAGGGCGGCGCGGCGGCAGGAGTAAAGTGAAGTCTCAGCCACCCGCTCGGCGTGCAGTGCGGCCGGCGGTGCTGCCGCCTCAAGGCCCAAAACCTGACGAACCAGACGCAGCATGATGTCAACCCCCGCCCCTGCCCCTCCACCCCCTGCGCGTTCACCCGGAGTCAAGGTGAGTGCGTCGAGCGGAGTAGATGAAAGGTATACCACCGGCAAGCTAGACTAGTCCTCAAGACTGCCTCGTCAGAAGCGGGTTGTAGGAATGTCGATTTCAGACATCACGTATCTATTTCGTGCTATTATTCTTCGCGGCGAGCAAACTGGCGCACGCTGCTCGAATGTCCAGCTGATGTCAACATAACAGCCGGGCGGGACATTCTGATTGCGTGGGCATAGCTAGGCCCTGTGCTCCAGCTCGCCGTGGCGGGCGTGGCTGGTTGACATTTTAACTCTCCCTCTCCACACTTAAAAAGATAAGGGCCCTGCTGGTTTTGGACTTCATGTCGCTCAACCCCTCTACGAAAGACCGTGCCCCCACCCCACCCCCGCCCCCACCCCCAAATCCTCTCATAAACTGCAAAGCCGTTTTCGATCTAGAGTAATCCCGCCCTCTCTCCCTCCGACGACCGCCTGGATCTAGAGTCCTAGAGTCGGACTCAATAAGCACCACCTGCCGGATGTTGGGGTTTGAATCACGGCTAGCCTTGACTCGGGCCCCACCGATAAGGTCGAGAAGCGTGACCGCACGTCGCGGACGCGAGGCGAGGCGACGCCCCCGCGGCTAGAACGGTATGGAGATGGCCATGGGCAGGGCCCGGTGGGGCCGGGGGCCGGGCCGGGCGTCGGGCGCTCCTCCGGACGGGCCGGAGCTGGAGGCGTCGCGTCCATGCGGCTCCAGACCCCCCCCCCCCCCCGGCCCAGCGCCGCGGCCGCGTAAAGGTCAAACACCCCGCGCCGCGCGCAGCACCGGGCTCTCAACATCGCCGTCCTCCAGGGGGTGCGGCGCGGCACCCGGGACCTTCGGCAGTGTATGACGGGACCGTACCCTAGGACATGACCTGGGCCACCACGCCGGCCGGCCGGCCGGCCGACCGCCTCAAGCACCCGCGCCTCGCGGGCCGGCCCAGGCCGGGGGGACAAAGCATCAAGTCCTCGGACCCGGCCTAGTGGACGGGAGGAGGGGGCTTATTGGGTGGGTCGGCACTTGCTGAGGAGACTGTACCAGCGGGGAGCCGATAGCCACTCTACTGCGCACCTTGCACACTAGCACTCGCACATGCAACACAATCGGAGGCTGAGAACACTTTGCGTAACCCGACCCGGTCTGAGAGTATCCAGAAGGGATGAGCGCGCGCGCACACACACATATACACACGTACCTCGGCCGGCATGGCCACGGCCGTCGCCGCCAGGCAGGCGATCAACAGGTACATCATGATGGTGGAGGAGGCCTGCGTTCCGTGCAGGCAAGGCGGGGGTGCGGGCAAGGCACTGGAAGTGTGGGCCTGGAGTCCAGGAGGGATCCGCAGGTGTCGCGGCGACGCGGTGGCGTGGCGGAGCGTTCCCTAACAGACTCCTCGACCGCGGCCTCGTCCTCGTCTAGGCTCTCCTCTCCTCGCGACGCCGGCACCGGACTCAACTGACTCGGCACTCGGCTTGGACTCGGCTGGCTGGAGGTGAAGTAGAGCCAGCGCGGGGAGGGGCGAAGGGGGGTGGGGGGGGGTGCGGGCCGAGCCGGAGCCGAGCAGGGGCCCGGGGGCCGGGAGGGGGGCGGGGGGTGGAGGAGAAGCACAGGTGGGGAGGTGGGGCCGGGTGAGGTGCAGCCGCACTCCACAGGCTGCGTCCGCGACCGCGACGGCCCTCCCTGCCGCTCCTCATCGCCCACCTACCTGCCCCGCCCCCCACCCCGCACATCACAGGGTGGTTCAGCTCTTTCGAACGCGGCCACGCTGCTGGAGAGGGAGGTGCGGGGCGGGGCGGGGCGGGGCGGGAGCTCTCGGGTCTCCCTTCTCTGTCCCACCAGCGCGCCGGCAGCGGCGGGGCGGGACGCCTCCCCGCGGGTGCGAGTGAGACGGGCGATGACGCCGCGCCGGGTGGTGCCGGCCGGGCCGGGCCAGGCCACCTCATGGGCCTCATGGGCGGGACCGCGCTCCAGCGGGAAGAGCAGGGCGCGCCGCGGGCCCCGCCCCGCCCCGGGCCGGGCAGGTGCCAACGCCCTTACACACTCCAAAAAGCTTACGGTCAATATTCCCCATAAGCTACGCAGAATGCCGTTGTAAAATCACAGTGTGCGTCACCGTAGGTAACAGTGGAAGTTCACTGTGCCATGGGTTCGGGAGGGGGCGCGGCACGGAGCGGGGCGACGAGAACAAAATCCAGAGCGCAAGCAGCGTCGCCAGCCTGCGCCCGACCGCCGTGCGGTGCACGCTCATGTCCATGGGCACGCCGCCAGAGCGATAAAGTGTTCAGCGTAGCGGTGCCCAAAATGTTCGCGGCCGGCCGGCCGCGTGAATTTTCGGTAAGATAGTGTACTTTGTGGCCAGAATACACATTGTTAAAAAAAAGTTGTCACCTGATGACATTTTGTGTGATGAGACTCTTGTTTTAAAGCCAAAGAATTGTTTTTATGAAAATCCTCTCGAAACTTTTTCTGAATTGCCCTCATTAACAAATGTATTATTTTATTCGATAAACAGAAATATAAATGAGAATTTATAAGGTATAGGGTAGACTACAAAAACATGCTTCGAAATGCTGGGTTCGTTTTTTATTTGATAAACAGAAATATACATGGCAATTTATTAAGTAGACTGGACAAAACATGTAGGGAAGTGCTAGGCTCATTTACATCAGTAGCAGATTCGTCGTGGTGGGAGTGCCAATTACTATTTGAACCGCAGAGTCAAGGCAGCCCATTATCATATCAACCGCATATGGGGAGGCAGCTTGAAAATCGGTCCACTGTTTACTGTAGCGCAGAGTATTGAAATTGTCCGCCACAATCTTAGTGAGCCTGCGCCGCAGCGGGCTGCCAATGATGTGACTCAGGCGGCCGTCGGCGTTGGCGGCGTCCGCGTAGAGGAGCTCCAGGGCGCGGGGGCCGTCGCAAGCGGAGAGTCTATTCAGGCACGCCGAACGCAGCTCCGGCACCATGTACTTCTCCGCGAGCTCCATCAGCTCCAACTCACTGCTCCCCCAGTCTTGCACCTGATCCATGTAGATGAACTCTAGAAACTTCTCCAAAACGTCTTTGGGAAACTCCAGCTGCACGCGACCCTCGCGCGCCTCCTTGAAGTCGCTGGTCATCATCTTGTGCATCACGGGGCTGCGCACTCCTAAAACGGCGCGGTGCGCGGGCAGCTCCTGGCCGTCGACCGCCACCAGCGTCATGTCGCAGAGCGTTGCCCCGTCCAGTCTCGCCTGATTTAGGCGCGGGCTGGTTCCTCCGTGGGGCTCATACACTCGGTATATTATATTAATTACATCGAATGGGTGTGTATTCGCATAGCGCATCGATACAACATTTCTAACTTGGATGTTATTACTATTTACGCATACGACCGCTTCGTCTTTCAGCAGTGGTGGGGGTGGTTCGGTGCTGTCGTTGAGCCGTGGAATGCCGCGGAAGCTGCATACCCCAGTCATAAGACAGCTGATCATGAATGGACAGGTGGCTTTGATAGCATCAAACGAGAGGTGAATGGTGGAATGACTACTCGGCTTTACACCACCACTACTACTGGAACTTCCGAAGGAACCTCTAATTTTTTTACTAGCAGTACCGCTAGAAAAGAGTGTATCTACGGATGAGTAGACGATCGATGACCGGAACAACAGGCGCCCGTCTGGAGTCCTTAAAGGGGTGAGTGTCGTTTCGGCCTCTCCATGATACACATTGCGGAGGACGCTCTGCTCGGACAAGAGCAGCAGGGGGGCCATGGCGAGTGAAAACTAGCCGGTTGAGTCGGGGATCTGCATCAGGAAAAGAAGAGCGTGTCAGGCAGTCCCGACTGGCGATCCAAAATCGAGAGACGACTTTAGGCGAATCGCTTACAGCGATTTCCGTTTGCAATATGTAAGTAATAATTTACTGAGATAATGGCACGGACTGGTACTCCGAGAGTTTGGGGTTATGTGTCGGGCCACTCAGCCGCAGCGGGTTTTCTCGACCGACACCCTTCTGCACTAGCACCAGTTACCGACCAACATATCACTGTCAATAGCTTCAAACGTGGCGAGCTTACCTTCTATTCCTATTTCGCGATTAACCACCTGTTCACAGTCGGTATGATGTGAGCCGGCCGGGTACAAGCGTGTCTAGCAACAACAAACAGAGTGCAGCGCCTGCGCCTGCGCCTTCCTTGGGCTGCGCTGCAGTAGCCCCCTCCCTACCCCTACCCCCTCCCGCTCCAGAGGCCCGTGGCGCCTGCGCAGGACGACGGCCCCTCCGTCGCCAGAGTGATGTTGGCTGCCTACCCTCCGGGCGGGAGTGCTCCTTATGGGAGCCAGCAGGCAGGAGGCGCAGAGGTACAGGTGCGGGCGGCTGACCGCCAGAGCCCGCGAATTATTAGAGGATCCACCTGGTATTAAAACCTGCCTGACTAGAGAGTGACGGGGGGTGGGCTTTCCGGAATATAATGGATACGAGAAAGAAAGGAATTGCCGAAACGCTGAACTTGACACGCAAGCACTGTGTTGTTACAGGGACACCGACCAAACTGTAGTTCGCCCAAGTGGCGTCCTCACAAAAATTGTCCCTCTCCCAAAACGCGCCCAGTGCGCGATACTGTGCGCGGCTGCGCGCCCCCGCGTTGATTAGGACATTTAAACCACGTGATTGAAGTCGCGTGGGTGGCAGAGGAAGGTAGCTTCCGAGATCTCTTTTCGATCTGTTTGCCCCTTCCTGTACCCTCTTTTTCTCTTCGCTCTGAGGTTTATTCATGTTCTGGTGGTTCACACTCTTCTGGCAGTGAGCCAGTGTGTCAAGGTACGACGAAAGACAGTCGAAAACGATTTCGCAAATGGATTTTTAGGGTAATAAACAGGGAGATATTTGGACAGCTTGTGTTAACAGACGCGTGGCGCGGGCGCGCTTTCGCTCCCACGAAACAAATATTAATTGTACGACAAGGTTGCGCCCCAGCGGCGCGGCAGCCCCGCGGAAAGGGATATAAGGCAGGTGGACGGAAATCTTCCCTTGCTGATTTAGTGCACAGAGGTGTTCTCGTCAGGATGGCCTCTTCAAAAACGGTAAGCAGTCTTGGTGTGATTCCCCCATTACTATTTTTTTTTTTTTTGGGGGGGGGGGGGATACTGATTAGAAGGGTATTATTGAGAAACGATTCGGCGATTCGCGTTTTCTGGTGTTGGTTTATAATTTTACCACTTTCCGAAATCACAATTTTACCTTCATTCCAGAATGAATTTTATAAAATCTAGAACTACTAGAGACTTGTTCACAACACTCTTCACTGCACTCGCGCGGCTGCTTAAATGCAACGGTACCTCGCAAACCCATCTGTTTTATTTCGCGTGGCTCAAAACTTTCCACAGTTTATTTAACTGCTTTCCTCTTCGGGTCTACAGTGACGTGACGACTGTCTTTCCAAGAGAACCGTATGTAGGAGAGACTCCTCTAGACGAGTGAGTTCGTCCGGTGAACAGGGCGCTGACCTTACTCTCGCTGACCTGCAGGTCGTCCTGTGCGCTGCGGCGGTGCTCGCCCTGCTCGCCGTGCTCCGCACAGCGGACGCCCAGTACGGCCAGAGATCAAGATCAAGGTCGCAGCAGCAACAGCAGGCGTAAGTTAAGTAGCGCCGCCCAGGGCCCACCCCTCAGACGAACAAACCCTCGCATGCGGCAGGGCGGGCCGGGGCGGGGCGGGGCGGGGCGGGGCGGGGCAGGACAACGAATGGCATGGCCTGCGCCTCGTGGTAGATGCGCGCTGCATATGTGGCTTCAATAACATCCCAATTTCCTGTTTCCTGCCTGTTTGCAGAGCGCCTTCCAGCAGCAGCAGCAGCGGTAACAGCGCCTCCGGGGTGGACACCTCCTGCCCCGCGGCGCGGTCCCCGCGCTGCCAGGCCGTGCCCCCGCAGTACCGGCCCGTGGACGGCTCCTGCCACAAGGCGGACCGCGTGCTCGGCATGTCCGGGACGCCGTACACCAGGATCCGCAGGCCCAACTACGCCGACGGTAAGTCAGAAGCTGTCGTCGCGTTGCGCCGCACTAATAAAAGCTCACGGTGAATTTCACTGAACCCTGCAGCACTGTAGCTTACGGCGAATTTTCACCGTAAGCTACAGCGAGTTTTACTGTAAGCTACAGTGATGCAACCTGATTCACCGTAGCCTACAGTGACATTCGCCGTATCGTACGGTGAAAATTCGCGGTAAGCTACAGTGCTGCAGGGTTCACCGTAGCTTGCAGTGAAATTCACCGTAAGCTTTTTAGAGTGCGGCCAGTCTCTCTGGGCGCACCCCAGTGCCGCCAGAAAAGTCGCGCAAACACCGTAGAGTAAAGCGGGCTGCATCTGCGCCTGCACATTCGCACATTGGCTAACACATTCGCACCTGTGCTAGTGTGCTGCCTACACTGTTAATTAAAGGTGCTCAGTAATTGTACGCTAAGGCGTACAGTAATCGTACGCCAGAGGCGTACTGTACGGAAAACTGTACGCCTGGCGTACAGTGACAGCACACCTTCCTCAGACAGTGGGACAGGGGGACGCCAAGGGTGCGTGCTTTCGTCGTGCGGTTTTGCGTGGAGTAGGCCTCTGACGTACGATCACTGTACGCCCTGGCGTGCAGTTACTGTGCACCCCAAATTAACGGTGCAGCCGGCAGGCGCAGATACATCCCGCTTTACTCCATTGTGTTTGGGCTACTTTCGCCTACTTTTCTGGCCGCACGCCGCACCCCCCGTGCACTCTGACTGACCGCTCCCGCCCCGCGCCTGCGCAGGCGTGCACGCGCCCCGCGTGAGCGTGACCCGCGCCGCGCTGCCCAGCCCCCGGGAGGTGGTGAACCGCCTGCACCCGGACGTCGACGTGCCCAACCCCGTGGTCAACCACTTCTTCATGAACTGGGGGCAGCTGGTGGCGCACGACATCACCCTGCTCGACACCAACTTCCCGGAGGGTACGCCACACACGGAGATATAGAAAAATCACGTGACCTTGACATGCTTGACATAAGCGTCTTGCTCGTCATGGTCGCCTCCCTCTATCAACTGTGATCGACAGCCAACTCGGCGTGCTGCGCGCAGGCGGCCCGCGCCGCCAGCCGCGCCACCGACTCGTGCGCCCGCATCGACATCCCCGCCAACGACCCCTTCTTCCGGCGCCACGGCGTCACCTGCCTCGGCGTCGAGCGCTCCGGCTCGCAGATCTGTGAGGCGCCCTACCACGACCAGGTACAGTATGTAGGAGAAATATTTGATTTGTGATTTGATTCATTGTTTTAGGTATTACAAAGCTCCGCTAGAATGTAAGCCCACTCTCTAAAATTACTCTGGAAATCACAGTGTGAGACAGTCTCACACCTTGTAGTGCGAGGCCAAAATGTCTCACACCATTTAGCTCGTGTTTTGTAGTGACTTTAAAATGTTTGCATTTTTTCGTATATTCATATTGTTCGTCGAAAGAGTTTTCAAACGAGCTTCCATGTGATGGGTCTGAAAGCATTTTCTCTCCGGCCTCTGTCCTACTTGAAATAAACAAAGCGACTGGTACTTCCGTCAGTAATCAGCCTCACCACACAAATCGAGCTGAATGGTGTGAGACATTTTGGCCTCGCACCAAAAGGAATACGACTGTCTCACACTTTGATTTCCAGAGTACACAGTATTTGTAAAAATACAACACTAACGCCGGCTGCTTCCAGAGGAACATGGTGACGCACTACATGGACGCGTCGCACGTGTACGGCTCGGACGCGGCCAAGGCGCGGCGGCTGCGCGCGGCGCAGGGCGGGCTGCTGCGCGCGCGCGCCCTCAACGGCGAGGAGCACCTGCCGGCGGACGAGCAGGGCGACCTGTTCGCGGGCGACGTGCGCGTCACCGTCACGGCCATGCTGTCGGCCGTGCACACGGTGCTGCTGCGCGAGCACAACCGCCTGGCGCGCGGCCTGCAGCGCCTCAACCCGCACTGGGGGGACGAGCGCCTGTACCAGGAGGCGCGCCGCATCGTCACGGCCCAGTGGCAGCTCATCACGTACCGCGACTGGCTGCCCTGGCTCATCGGTACGCACCAGCACCAGCACCAGCACCAGCACCAGCGGGCCGCTGCCTGCAGTGTCGCCAGAAACGCAATAAGTCGAGGGGGTGTTCACTCTTAAAATCCGTGACCCGACTATTGCGTCTATTACGCTGTAGTGCGCTCCGAAATTGAACAAGTTTAGCCAAAGATCGGCAAAATCAGCCCAAAACGACCCAAAAATTAGTAGGAAAATGGAGAGTTTTGGCTATTACACGCCTTCATTCCAGGCCTAGAGTGACTCGACAATTACGCGAGTGCATACCCCCTCGCAATAAGAACACTGTTAATTTCGGGAAATTTTCCGGCAACACTGGCGCAAATGTTTTACTATGAATCTCGTATGAAAATTTCCCCTCGAGAAACAAATTCTCTCCCCTCTGCGCGCAGGGGCGGACGCGGTGAACCGGAACAACCTGCGGCCCGTGCAGAGCGGCTACAGCCAGGCCTACAGCGCGCAGACCGACCCGAGGACCGCCAACGACTTTGCCGCCGCGGCCTTCCGCTCCTTCCACTCCCTCATCCAGAACAACATTTGGTGCGAATTGACATTGACACTCGCGTTGACATTACTCGCCTTGGCGCACGCGCGCCGCGCCGCATGCGTCCCTGGGGCCTGATGCCATGTGCGTGTGTGTCTGCGTGTGCGTGCGACGGGAAAAAAAGATTAGCCAAAATAGCTAATGCATTAGCTGGTATGGTATGGCCTTAGGAAATAATATTAGTTGCCTTAGCTAATTATCAGCTGTAAGAGCTGAGATATTAGGTCTCACAGCTGCCTAGGAAAAGGCGCATAAGCTAATATTATTAGCTAAGGCCGTTCTAGCTAATGCATTAGCTATTGTAGCTAATCTTCGTGTGTCCTGGATGCAGGTTTGGCCGGAGCGGGCGGCAGGGCGGCACCGTCGTGGACACCCCGGCCGACATCGTCCTCCGGTCCGGCATGGTGCAGGCCGTGGTGGAGGGCATGCTGTACCAGCCCAGCCAGGAACAGGACCAATTCATGGCCGACCAGGTCCGTCCCATCTACGCTCCTTGACTGTGTGTGTTTTTTTGTCAGTTCTTTCCTCGCTAGATAATGACACGGTCATTAACGGCTGCCGGAACCTCGATCGCTTCCTCCTCAACCTCTCTCTCACTTTTCTCTGCCTCCCTCCAGATTAAGAACCGCATGTTCGCCAACGGCAGGGCGTTCGGCGGCGACCTGATCGCCACGGACATCATGCGGGGCCGCGAGCACGGCCTGCCCAGCTACAACGACTACCGGCAGACCTGCGGCCTGCGCAGGGCCAGCAGCTGGCAGGGCTTCTCCGACCTCATCAGCCAGCGGGTACGGCGTGGCGTACGGGAACAGGACAGACACTCAAGGGAGAGGGGGAGGGTCAGCAGGAGCTCCCCGAGAGGATCGGTTCTCGACTGTTCAAGTTCGAGACACTGCAGAAACTATACGGGATTCCGAACTCAAACGATCGAGAATCGACCCTCTCGCGGAGCCTCTAATGACCCTCCAGAGAGCTCCCCGAGCCCGAGAGGATCGATTCTCGACTGTTCGAGACCCCGCAGGATTTATACAGGACCTCGAACTCGAACAGTCGTCGAGAATCGAGCCTGGGAGCTATCCGATGACCCCGTTGGCGCGCCCCTGGGCTCGGAACGACTCTGAAAACTCAACTTTATCTTCATTTCTTTCCCGTATTCTGCGCCCCACAGAACATTCAGATCCTCCAGTCACTGTACGCGCACCCCGACGACGTGGACTACTACGTGGGCGGGCTCCTGGAGCGCCGCGGTGACACGTCCGCGACGGCCTCCATCACGTCGCCCGTGTTCCAGTGCATCGTCGTCGACCAGTTCCGGCGCTACAAGGAGGGCGACCCTTACTTCTTTGACTTGGCCGGCCCCGCGCAGCGCTTCACACCGGGTACGAAACAGAAACTGTCTATAGTTGCATCGAGAAAATGCACGGAAAAATGCACTCGGGAAAAAAAACACACACAAGCAAACTAGATATATTGTCAGACCTTCTTCAATCCCTGCAACTCGACTGTTCTTGTGTGCCGCAGCGCAACTCCAGGAGATCCGCAAGCAGACGGCGTCCAAGCTGATGTGCGACAACATCCCGGCCCTCAACGTCGTGCCACGCAACGCCTTCCTCAAGCTCGGGGTGCAAGGGTGCGTGTCGAGTGCGGGCGGGCAAGCGCTAGCGCAGCTGCGTACACATTTCATTCACATGTTCTTAGTCGACTTAATTCTTTACGCATTCATATTCTTTTCCGGACGATCAGAAATAGCAACGTGCAGTGCAGTCAGCTGCCCGGCATAGACCTCACACCCTGGAGGGAGGGTAGCAGCGGGTCCAGCGGCCAGCAGAGGAGCCAGCAGCAGCAGCAGCAGCAGCAGGCGCAGCAGCAGCAGGCTGCTCGGCAACAGCAGCAGCGCAGGAGCTGGTGGGGCTAAGGCCCGAGACGCTGAATAAAGTTAGTGTACATCACTGAATCTTAATATTTATTGTATTTAGTTTCGATTAGTCGTAAGTTTGTTCCGAAAGAGGTTGCCAAAAGGAATAATAAGACAAATGTGGCTGTGAGATTGTATGGTCGTCATCATATACATTACTAGTAATAATAAACGATGGAACCCCGCAGTGTCGCTAGCTGTCAGTAATAAGTGGGGTGCCGCAGCGGCGGCGGGGGCGGCGGCGCGGCGACAGTCGCGTCGCTGGGGGCGGGCGGGGCGGGGTGCGGGGCGGGCTTGGCCAGCCGACTGGTGACCGGGTAGCCGGCGACCACCCGTATTTCCTCGATCTTGCACTCGCTGACGCCGCGCCTGATCTTGAAGAAGCCCCTGTCCCCCCAGTCCGTGCCCCAGGTGTTGGCGGCCAGCCAGTACGGCACGCCGTCCTCCGTCCCCCAGCCGATGAGGCGCACGGCGTGCGCGCCCGTGTGGTTCCCCGACACGTGCTGGTACACCCCTGCCGGCCGGCCGGGAGGGAGGGAGGTCCAAACTCATCATTCAGTTACACCAGGAAAGACCGGCGGGTGGCCGGACCGGTGGTTCAGTTTCCCTACCTCTCTCGTAACATCTGAAGTCCTCGAACACCTCCAGGATCACGACGATGGGACCGCCGCTCATGATCTCGGCCTGCATGTTGCGCGCCTTGTTGAAGGGCAGCAGGTGGTATCTGTCCCCTGGAAGTGGGGAGTCGAATCACTTGCCGAGCCGGCCCGGGCCAGATAAGCAGGAAATAATTCCCACGAATGTACCGGTGAGAGGCAGACGGTATCTCCGCCTCCCTACTAGGCAAACGCTCCACATGAGACTACCTTTTGCCTAGTTGGCAGGCAGAGATACATGTCTGCCTTTGCATTACACCGATGTATTCGTGGGGACTTGTGTGGCAACACTGTCCCAAGCCGACACAAAACTGTCCTCGCCTCGCACTCGCACCAAAGTGACGGTCAGCCTTGAACGGGTGCGGGTACGGGCGCTGGCAGTTCCTCAGGCACTCGGCGGCCGAGTCCAGGCGCTGGCAGTGCGGCCCCGACGGCGGCGTCGTGTAGGGCGCGCACCCCTGTGGGCACAGACACGATGGAGGCAATAAGAAATTCCATGACAGTGCTGTCAGATGACATAGGCAAAAACCGCCGCGGGCTGCATCGCGCGTGCGCAGATATTGCCTAGTAGGCGCCCGTTGAACACGGGTGTGTTATCCGGCGGTTTTTGCCTAACTTTCTGGCAACACTGAGTCCCGCACGCCCCTCGTGGTGCCCCACGGGCGCGTAGGCAACCCTCACCACCGCAGAGTTGTAGGGCCCGCCGGACACGACGCCCCGCGTCGTCCAGTAGTCGAAGGCGTCCGCGGGGTCGCCCCCGGTGCAGCCCGAGCTGTTGGTCCCCGCCCCCTCCTGCTTGCTGCAGTGCAGCAGGTGCTCGGCCGAGTACTCGAAGTGCTCGTGCGCGTGGATGCACTGGCGGTCCGTCATCGCCATGGCCGAGGCGTACGCCTGCGGGGCACCTGGGGGGACACCCCGCGACCGTCAACGCACTACACGCACTACACCGCGTCCTCTGGGGGCGGCGCGGCGGACCCAGCCCAGCCGACTGATTCAGAAGATCGCTCCCCTGCCTCTGTCCTTGTCGCACTCATAGAGCAGCTCCACATCCTAGCGGGGACACCTCCGTGAGTGCAACAAGGACAGAAGCATGTGAGCGGTGTTCTGAATGATTCGGAAGCCCACCCAGCACGAGCCGCAGCAGCCCTGGTTCACGATCTTGCCGATGGAGGGGCAGTGCGGCCAGGCGCGGCGCGCGTCGAACGCCTCGGGGAGCTCCCGCGGGTCCGCGTCCTCCGCGAACAGCCGCGCGTCCAGCATCATCTTGGGGACGAACGCGGGGTTGGGCTTGGCGCAGGCGTAGTAGTCTGTCCGTGCCATGCCGGTGCGGGCGTACTGGCCAGCAGAGAAAGCCACATGTTTTTCCCCCTCACTTTCGATGTCGCGAATCGTTTCCCGACGAGGCGCGACGTACCTGCCAAGTCGCCTGCGTGTCCGCCAGGGACGCGCAGGTGAAGCCGGCGGCGGCGGCGGCGGCGGCGGCGGCGACGGTCCTCAGACAGAGCCAGACGCTGCAGGTCACAATGAGCGCGGCCGCAGACATGGCCGGCCGGCCGCGGCGTCGGCGTCGGCGTCGCGTCGCGCCACGGGCGCCGCTCTCATCTGTCGGCAACTGTCGATCACAACGGGAGCGGAGCGGGCCCCGCGAAAAGCGTTCCTCACAGCCGGAAACATCCGCCAAAGCAAAAGCTCGCGGCGGCAGTAGCATAATGGCATTCCCTTCACGTACGCGCGGGGCGGGGCGGGGGCCCTTCTTCACGTTCTCGGCCCGACAAGGTCGGGGCCGCAGAGATTCCGGGTCATTCTGTATGCGGGGCGGAGCCGGGCCGGGCCGGGCGCGGGAGGGAGCTGACAGACTGGCCCGTGCCCGCCCCGGGCTGGGCCGGACCGGGGACCGGCCCCCGGCCCGCCGGCGTAGCATGGCTTCGCGATAACAAACCAGGCACAGTCCGCCACACAACACGGGCGGGGCGGGGCGGGGCGGGGCGGGGTGGGGCGGGGCCAAAGCGCCAGGTGGCCCAGTCCCCCGGTCCGGCCGGGCCGGGGCGCGCGCCAGCGGCATCACGCTGCGGTTCCGAGAATCGCCGGAGGGACAGATTTCCGGGGATCTGCGAAGGTTATAATCGTTGATCCGGAGAGTTGTGGCGGTCGCCCCGCCCGCGCCGCTGGGGAGATGGTCCTGCCCGTGCCCCGCCGGGCACCACGGCGTCATGGAGCCTCCTCACTCAACCGGTCGGGCCAGTGTGAGCGGGCTGGTGCGGGCGCAGGCGCGCGTGCGCGCGGCGCGACGTGGGACTCGCCTTGACATTGGCACTCGTCGCGCCTAGCGCTAGGGGTCCGGCCCGGCCCGGCCGGGCAGCACCATGGCGCCAGCTCGCGCTCGCGCTCGCGCCCGCGCCGACATCCTCGGCCTGCTTCTGATCATCCTCTCTCTCACGCTGCAAGGTGAGGAGGAGCGGCGCGGGGCGGAGCGCTCCAGCAGCCTGCAGCAGGTCAGTGGGGCAAGCAGGCGCAGCCAGGGTCCTGCCCGCTGCCCGGCCCGGCCCGGGCCGCGCCGCCGCGCGTGCGAGCTCGTGGATAAGGTTGCGGTCACACTATCCCCGGATGAAAAGCGTGTGTTTGAAAAGATTGCCTACCCTTCCGGCGCCGCTGGGGCCACGGTGCACGCAAGGAAATGGCGGCATGATTTTATACCCGGTTTAAAAAAAAATTAAATACAGAGATAAGAACGTGGACCACGGAGCCCTTATTCCGCTTTTCTGGTAGGCAAACTCGCATACAGGCACTCGTCCTCTCAAACACGCCGGTGCTTAGTGCATGAGTGTGGGCGAGGGTTGTGCGTACATGCAGGTTTTTCTGTTATCACCTGTGTAATAAAACCCTCATGAGTATGTGTGTGGGGACTTTCTTCGCCTCGCCCGTGTGCCGTCCGGTCCGGACGTGATCGGGGAGGCGGCGCCCTCGGAGCGCGTGGACTACATCCCCTTCCCCGTCCGCGACGTGATCCACACGGTGGGCGCGCACTGCTCGTCCGAGGAGGCGTGCGCCCGGGAGGCCGTCGACATCCAGAAGCAGCACAAGGCCTACGGCTGGGGCGACATCGGCTACGGGTAGGTGCGCGGTGCGGGCCGGGCCGGGCCGGGGCGGCCCCATTCGCTATCGCGGACCTAAACTGCCGAGGGAAAGCCTCCCCTCCCGACCCACAGCGGCAAAGCAAAGTGGGCCATTTCACTCGCTCCTCCCCGTTTTCCCGCTTTTGTAGGGCCGTTTTATCGCCTCATGTGCGTACACCGCATCGGCAATACTCGCGACTACATACATTAACTGTTGTCTACTCCTGTTTTTCAGGTTCCTGATCGGCGGCGACGGCCTAATCTTTGAGGGCCAGGGCTGGCACAAGGAGCGGGCGCACACCTACGGCTACAACACGAAGTCCATCGCTTTCATGGGCGACTTCTCGGGTAACGTATAACACCCCTCTTTCTTTCCAGCCCGCCCTTCTGCTTTGCAATACAAGCTTTGTAATCTACCGCGACGTTTCTCGGGGACTTCGCGCGTCGTCCACGCAGAGCGGCGCGCGTGGGGCCGGGCGCGCAGGTGGGCGCGCTGAGGGCGCTGCCCCGGTGCGGCGTGGAGCTGGGCGAGCTCTCAGAGGACGTGCGGCTCTACGGCCAGCCCTGGCGGCGCGGCGCGCTCTACAAGCACATCAAGGAGCTCCCCGAGTGGGTGGCGGTGCGGTGAGGGAGGGGGACAGTGGGCAGCATGATGAACTGCGACGAGATTAATAAGCATGGAGCGTAATTTTTGAAAAGGACGTATATTTTCATACCGTGTTACACACATATTTTGTACCATTTTTTTTAGCAACATTACAGGAATTAAACCATAAACTCCTAGAGTCGCGACATTATTTTTGCCTCGGTGCGTTATCATGGGCACCAAGGACAATTTAATTAATGTTTGTCTATCTAGCCATCACAGCCATTGTAAGTGAGCGCGGCGCGGCACCGTCCGCCACGCCCAACACGCTCAACACAGTTTCCTTAAACTAAACCGAAGGCGGTGTAATATTTACAAGACGAACATTATGTAACGCTGACGCTGGGCTGGGGTCAGCAGTGCAGTATCATGACCCCGTCCAGGCCGTCCGGGTTGTTCCTGAGGGACAAGAGCCCGACGATGTCCTTCTCCCCGGCGATCCTCAGCTCCTCGCGTATCGGCATGGTCCTCCTGTGGTAGAAGGAGCCGCGGGTCCTGCAACACCAGATCAAGGTTTAGTCCTACCCTCAAAGAAAACCACTTCTTTCTGATGACAAAATTAGCTGAAACCAACGAAATTTTTGTAAAAATAAAGAAACATTCCCATCAACCCAATGGCGAAATATGTCAAATTTGTCACACAGAATTCTTCAACTTCAATGTTTTCGTAAATCCAAGGAAAACCATTTCTTTTGATTCTGGCGCGAAAGTTTCGTCCCGACAAGTAAAATTTCTTCACCCCAAATAAACGGTTTCCTGTGTGATACCGCGATCACACTTCTTATTCACTCCCGCGAGAACTCCTTTTCGAGCGGAGGCGTGGCTGGGTCGCACCGCGGGGCCGGGGCGGGGCGGGGCGGGGCGGGGCGGGGCGGGGCGGGGAGCGGGGGCCTCACCTGGGGTCGCTGTAGATGCCGATGACGGCCTTGCTGCCGGCCTCGCACTCGCCCTTCTGGTACGCCTGCCACGACGAGCAGCTCCGGAACTTGGTGGCGCCGGGCCTCTGCAGCGCGTCGATGATGATGTCGTAGGCCAGGCAGTGCGAGCACAGGCCTGCAAAGGACGAGAAAGGAGGCAATTTTATTGAAAAGAAGAAAAGAAAAGAGAGTTTTGCGTGGCGGTGCAAGAGCGCCGAGGTGGCGCGGGTGGGGGCGCCTTACCGACAGAGTCCTTGCCGCAGCCGGGCTGCACGTGCATGCCGCCCTCCGGGTAGAAGTCCACGTGGCCGGTGGGCCCCGCGTAGCCCAGGCGGCCGCCGTCCGTGTGGATGATGTCGACGAAGGCCGCGTCCGTCGGGTCGAGCCGCTGGCTCGGGTCGCGGTTCTCAAAGAGCGGGCCGGCGGGGTCCAGGCCCGTGATGCGGCCGGCGGCCGCGGGGCCCAGCACCAGGCTGCCCGCCGCGCCCGCGATCTGCCCGCCCAGGCTGTGGCCCACCAGGTGCACGTCGTCCAGGCTCAGGCCCCGCGCGGCCAGCGTCCGCACCAGCTCCGCCACCTCGGCCGCCACCTTGGGCACGGCCAGCTTCACGTTCGAGGCGTACTCGCGCATGTCCGCGCCCGACCAGTCCACCGTGATGACGTTGCAGTCCTGTGCGGCCAGGAAAGCTGGAACACATACGGTCGGTGATGATGATGATTTTTGAAGTGGTTCATTTTGTGACAGGCGTGTCAGGTTCAGGCCGGGGCCGCAGAGCAGACTTGGTCTCGGCCCGCCCGGGCAGACCCTTTGCGAGGGCAGGGCGGGCAGGAGACGCACACGCACATCTTGTCGTGCGCAAGGCCGCCCCGCCCCGCCCCGCCCCGCCCCGCCCCGCCCCGCCCCACGGCCAGTACTTTGAGGCCCCTCCAGCCAGGACGGCGGGGCCTCCTCGTCCTCCAGCCCACCTGCATCGCCACTACTTACCATTCTTGAGCCACTCGCCGCCGGAGCTGGGCCCCTGGTGCGACAGGAAGCCATGAATGAGGATCTTAGTCGGCTTGCTCGGGTCGAAGGTGGACTGCTCCACGGAATCCTGCTTGCGTGCGTAGATTCTGGTGGGGTTCGTCGGCTGGTCTCTGACGTCAGAACAGAAAAGCAAGGAATTGAAACCAGAGTCGAGTCTTTGGGCAGGGTCAGTGACGCGCGTGCCGCGCCTGTTAGAAGGACGGCGCGGCGCGCGACGGTCCTCCGTCTCTCTCTCACCCACCTGACTTAGATGTGAGGGAGAGAGACAGACAGGTAGCGGCTTCGCTCAACCCGACCGATCCGGAACACTGCGGCCCGAGGGGTCCTTCACTATAAATTCAAAGCTTACACCGATTCTTCTGGTTTTTGATTTTTAAAGGATGTGCACTGATTTGTTTTGAGTGAAGGCCCCCTCACTCTGGCTTGTGTCGGGTGTATGCAAATTGTCCGACCTGGCGATTTTCTCGAAATCCGAAAAAGCGCTGTCCGGCCTGGATTTTGTCCGACCTTGTTTATACGGATAAATTGGAGGTAAAACCAATCGGAACGTCGAAGCCACTGGATTTTTCGAGTCGTCCCTAGTCAGGTTATGATGTTACAGTCATCGCAGCAGACTATCCTCTTGATTCTTGTGATGGATCGAGAGGATCGAGAGCCCCCCGCCCCCCCGCCCCGCCCCCCGTCCTGAACCGACCAGGCTCAGTAACAGCTTCCAGATTTTCAAACTTCGTCAAAAATTATACAATAATAATTCACGAAAAAGTCTGTTTTCCGGCACGCTAGCTGCTTTCATTGCCACAATAGCAGGAAGCACGTCCGCTCAAATCAGTATTTTTTTTTAATGCATCAGCAAAGAGTGTGGTTATGTTGGATTGAAGTTGGCAGCCCCGCAGTGACCGTTGCAGGGACAGTTGAAGAAATGAGCAGCGCTCAGTGACGCCGCGTCTCGTTCGGTACGGCGTTTTTAATCGGTTTTAATCGCGGTTTGAACAAAACTTTTAGCATCTGTGCAAAGTATCGGCGTGAACATAAGATATTCAAGTAGTGTCAGATAAGACTATTCCCTGGCAAAAGTCATAAATCGGGACTGTGTGTGATGTCAAGATCGCCCACGTCATGCCGCTGGTTTCCGAAGCCAGGACGCATGCGCCGAAACGGATGTAACCCTGCCCTGCAGACCTCGACCTCACATACGAGGGAGATGCATCCCTGTCGACAAGCCAGCGTCGCGAAGCGAGAGGCAACGGAGGCAACGAGGGCCGGCCGGCCGGGCCCGGTGCGGCAGTTACTCCAATGTGATGGAGCGACGGGCTACGTCCTAGGGAGAGCTGCGTCAGTCCCACGAAGCGAGCTGACGTGGCCAGGCCATCCATGTGTAGTGATAAACTGAAAGTGCGTGTGTGTATGTGTGTGTGTGTGCGCGTGCATCAACCTAGTGAAACCAAGTGAAGTGAAATGATATGTGCATCAGTGTGGTGAAAAATGTGTGCAGCATTCTACTTGAAAAGCACTACCCACCTCCCCACTCCTCTTCGAATTGCTGTGGCTGTTTTGGAACGCGACTACATGTGTATCCATGGCCATCCATGTGTAGTGATAAACTGAAAGTGCGTGTGTGTATGTGTGTGCGTGTGTGCGCGTGCATCAACCTAGTGAAACCAAGTGAAGTGAAATGATATGTGCATCAGTGTGGTGAAAAATGTGTGCAGCATTCTACTTGAAAAGCACTACCCACCTCCCCACTCCTCTTCGAATTGCTGTGGCTGTTTTGGAACGCGACTACATGTGTGCAGCATTCTACATGGAAAGCACTACCCACCACCTCGAGTTACTGTGGCTGTTCGTAACTCGACTACACTGGTGAGTCGACTCATGGTTGGTTGAAGGTTTGCTAGGATTGCAATAGGGTATTTCACTGAACCCCGGGGCCGGAAGTAGGAAGTAAAATGGGAGCACTAAAACGGAACCAACAGTTGAATGCGATTCATTCTTGTACGAGAAATTTACGTGGCGTTCCGTCGTTGATAGGGTGTTTTGAATGAAACCACGTAAGTTTCCGCGGACGCGGCCCCTGTGCCTACGCCGCCGGGAAGTTATAGTGGAACTACCGAGAGGGTTTTGTACACCAAATGAGTGAAAAGAATACGCTAGCCCATGAGTGCGAGAGAGAGATAGTCTATTCTTTCGGTGGGCTGACCATACCTTGTGAACAAGTCGAAGCGCACGGACTCGGCGGGGCTGGAGCTGAAGGCGCGGAACGCCCTGGCGAAGAACTTGCCCGCGCCCTCGGCGAGCGCGACCACCGACGAGGGGCGTAGCATCTGCCACGGGTTCGCGGGCTTGGTCGCCGACCCTCCCGACGGCGGCACGGCGGACGTGAGCTCGGCGGCGGGGCCCGTCCCCACCGACGACGACCTGGAGCGCGTCGGGGACCCCGGCGAGGTGAGCAGCCTGTCCGCGAACACGGACGTCCTCTGCGTCCCGGACTCGTAGCCGTTAGACAGGCCGGCGAAGGTGCTGCCGCCGCCGCCGGTGTAGCCCGTCGTGTAGCTCGCCCATGCGGCCGGCGGGCTGAGCGACGTGCGGGGCTCCGACAGGCCGCCGCCGGGGCCGGGGTCCACGACGGGGCTGTACAGGGTGTTGAAGTAGCCCACCGTCCAGCCGCCGGTGGCCGCGCGCGCCGGCCCGGCCCGGCCCGCCAGCACCGCCAGGACCGCGAGCACTGCGTCAGGGAGACGGGGAGAGTGCAGTTGAGGTGCAGGGTTTAACGAGCTGCCGAGGCAGACGTTGACTTTGCGGGCGGGGGGCATAACGCTCATTATTCGGGAGAAAGGCGGCGTGTGGCATTAAACGCGAGCGACACGACGCCACATAATTTAGAAAATTTTCCTCGTTGTAAAAGTACCAATCGCGTAGCAATTTTTTTTTCTTTTTGAAAGCGGCGTGGCGGCAGCCGTATAAGCCGACCGTGTGTACTTGAGGATGAGAAAAATGATTGCTCCTTCACTCACTACCAGCCCCACTACTTGCACCGGCGCGGCGCGGCCCAAGGCCTCGCTGCATGGCCGGCTGCTGCTGGCCGATAGTAAAATAACAACAATAATAATAGTAATAATAATAACTCGCTGCTGGCGGACGCGACGCGGTGCACCCCCTTCCTCTCCCCCGCGACCAGGCTCCGCGCTTTTACTTTTGTCGGCGGGCGGCCGCGCTTTAGGGAGGGTCCACGTCCCACGCGTGGGTCGTTCTCATCCGGACGAGGCGTGGAATCCGCCAAAAGCCCGCAGCACGCTAGGCTCGGCTCGGCTCGGCAGACCGGAGGCGGAAGAGCTAGCGTCAGGGTGCGTCAGGAGCAGCAGGGGCAGGTGGGGGAACGCGTCGCGTCTCGTCGGGCAGCGGGAGACACCGTGTGGAACTCTCTGTCCTTCGATACAGCTGTCTAGAGTAGCCACTTCCGAAACCGTAAACCTAGGCATGAGGGCATGCATGGCAAACGCCAGCCGATTTTTTTCACGGCGTAATGTTTTTTTTCTTTTTTGTTTGAATAGGGGGATGGTCAACTATGTTGCATTGGCTTAAATTACACAAACACTGTGGAAATATGCGTTATGTTCGGGAAGTTCACCGTGGACTTTTTTTCTAGCCGCTGGCGTTGCATACTTTCAGGGCGCGGGGCGGGCGGGCGCTACGGGCCCTACAGTGTATTGTACAAAAATGTTTGCTCTACGCGTTTAAAGACAGAGGTGTAGAGCGGACGCGGGCCGGACCCAGCAACCAGTCCCGTCTGTACCAGACGCCTCTGTGGCTCGCTCGCGTCGCCTAACGCGTAGGCAACGCTACCGGGGTATCCGGAGCGTGCTGGAGCGGGTCCGTTTCCATGTAACCAGAACCAGAGGTGCACCTCTGCCATGGTCTAAGACAAGTGCAACTTACCCGAGGCCCTCAGGGTCCGAGATTGGTCCATGCCGGCGCGGTGTGTCGGCCGCTGCTGGTCCTGCTGGTCCTGCTGGTCCTGCTGGTCCTGCTGGTCCTGCTGGTCCTGCTGGTCCTGCTGGTCCTGCTGGTCCTGCTGGTCCTGCTGGTCCTGCTGGTCCTGCTGCCGCCGCGCCGGTCACTGCCGCGTCTCGCGTCGCGCTGGTCCTCGGCGCCGCCGGCGTCAGTCTGGAGACCGCAGAGGACGGCGCGCTTCGTATCACTCCGGGATGTGCGCGCGTGGTAGCGCGGCCGGGCCGTGCCGGGTCGGGCCGCCACCTCTGACACACGGCACGGGCGCCCGTGGACACGGCAGCGGCGCGGGGCAACGGGGTTCAGGGAGGAGCGGGGCGGGGCGGGGCGGGGCGGGGCGGGGCGGGGCGGGGGGCACGGGTCCAAGGGGCGGGGGGAACGGACTCGCTCGCGTCTCTATACATTAAACACAAAACCGGTGCGCGGTGCGCGGCGCGCGGTCCGTCTGCGTTGGTGCGTAATGACTACTGCCAAACCGTGTACACTGACGGCCTGAAACCGCAGGAAATGAAGAGCCAGCCGTGCCGGTCCGGGCCGGTCCGGGCCAGCGTAGTGACGCACAGCAGGATCATGAGAGACGGAACAGCGCCCGGCCCGGCCCGGCCCGGCGGCGATTGTTCCAGTCCAGGTAATGCCGGGAGGGAGCGAGCTCTACTCGTGATTACCTAGGTGTAGTCCCTGGGACAGGGCACGACGACGCCCGGGCACCATCTGAACCCTGCGGCCCGTCCCGTGCGGCAGGCCAGCCGCGGCCGCCGCGGCCCGACCGGTCCCTCACCGCCCCGCCCCGCCCCGCCCCGCCCCGCCCCGCCCCGCCCCACCACAAAGCCGCTATGAATGGCAGATAACGCGGTTCCGTTTCCAGAGACGACGGCGACGACGGCGACGCCTGCGATGGCGGCGTCGGGTCGGACGGTCGGACACACAGCACCGGAAATGAACCCGCACGTCTTTGGCAGAGTTGGCCGCCAGCCATTCAAAGGGGCAACAACCACCCAGAAGGTAATCCCGCCGGCCGGGCCCGGGCCGCCTGCTGCCTGCCTGCCTGAGACAAACAAGCTGCAGGGATAATAAATTCAGTTTCGGCGAGACCTCCACCCGCCGCGTGGCTGCTCCTCCTCCTCCTCCTCCTCCCCCTCCCCCTCCTCCTCCTCCTCCTGCGCGCCGCGCGTCCCCGCGCACGGTAATGGCGAGTATCCTTGTGCTGCACCGGGCTGGCCTGGCCAGGCTCTGGCCGCTCTGAGCCGAGCGCCGGCGCCGGCACCGCGCAGGCACAGAGGCCCGCGCGGTACGGCCACCATGGCCTAGGACGGGACGGACACTGAACGTGCTAATTGGTATGCGCCGGGTCCTTGCGAAGGTCCCTCCCCTCCCCCTCCCTTTCCCGCCGCTCTCCGTCTTCTCCGCGACTCTCTCCCTCTCTGTCACTCCTCTCACTACTTACAATCTCTCACTATACTTTTCTCCTCTTTCTCTCTCTTTTCTCTCTCTCTTCGCCGGTGTTTAACTCTCGCTCACGTGCCGTTTGCCGATACGAGGCGGCGGCGAATTTAAGAACGACATAAATGCAAGATAATTACGGCGTGATCGTTTAACCAACACGCCGCTTTGACGCCGGAATGTACACCGTCGGTATTCCCTCGCGCGACGCAAAATGAAATGCAACTTTTTTATTTATTTTTTTGATTTTATTCATCCTGACAACAACCAGCGGTTTGCAGTTGTTTACGACACATTGTAAAATCGAACGTTTTAGAGACGCGTTGTAGTTTGCGCTGTATTGTGTGGAAGGCGATGGCGCGGCGCACCCTCGCCTCGTCTGCACCTGTGCTCACGGTTGTAATGGAAGGACGTCACCCTCCCGCCAGCACAGCGTGTCAGGAGATCAAAGCCATTAAACACGCTAAGCCGCTAACTCATCAACGCCAACGCCGTCCCGTAGCGCATCAAAGCGCCTCCTTATCAGCCGCCGGGCCGGGCCGGAGCGCGGCCGTCAGTAGTCACCACCCTGGACGCACACTGGGAGGCCTTCCGCTCCAGAGCTGGACGAGCCGACGAACAAACACACACACACACACGCGCGCGCGCGCATACTTATTGATATAATCACACGTGTGGAATTAATCATACACAAAAATAAAACAGCGAGATCGGCTAGGAAACTAGGTCACTGCGCGGCCGCGGCCGGGGCGGGGCGGGCCGGATCCTTGCGTTACGACGATAAGCGAAGGCAGGCGGGGCGGGGCCGGGCGGGGCGGGGCGGGGCGGGCCGCTTTTGACAGTGCGCGCGGGGCGGGGCGGGCTCAACGGTCGTGACGTCGCACTGTAGTACGCACCGCTGCAGCGCAGCGCAGGGCAGGAGGCGGGAGCTGAGCTGCAGGCGAGGCGGGGCGAGGCGAGGCGAGGCGGCCGCGCGCTGACGGGACGGGACGTCCGGCCTGTCCTGCGGTGTCCGCGGAAGTGCTGCCGCTGCGCTGCGCGGAGCGCCGCCGCGCCGGGGCAGGCCGGGCCGGGCCGGGCCGCTGAGGCTGCTGCTGGAGGCCCTTCCTCCCCTCGCTCTGTGAGCCCCCGCGAGCGACTGACGGGGCGGGGCGGGGCGGGGCGGGGCGGGGCGGGGTACGCTGACGGACACTGCGTGGCCAGGCTGGGGCGGGCCTGGCAGACTTACTCCGAGGATCGCTCCCGCCCCTCTGTCCTTCTCGCACTGCAGCACGGTCTCCCTATTATCGGTGCGCGCCGCTCCGCTCCACTGGGAGCGAGAGAGACGGGGAGATCCTGCTCGACGCCCCTTGCGCTTGAGTCTCTATAGGAACCCTGCGCCTGATACACCCCCTGATTGACTCGCAAGACCGTCAGGTACGGCTTAATCGCGGTGGTGGATCAGCCCCCCAACCTTTTGTCTAGTAGGCAGGCGGAGATACCCGTCTGCCTCACACAGGTGTATTCCTGGGAATTATTTCCTACTTATCTGGCAACACTGGCAGCAAGCCTCCTGCCTTCAGGCAACCCACACGGCACATGGTACGCACATCGCCTCTCCCTTACTGGCAGACTTGAGACCACGCAGTCAGGCCTGTGGCCGAGCCTGTGGCACATCGCACTGCCGACTCCCCTGCAGCAGAGAAGGACGCCGAGCTGAGGCCCTCGGACGTCTCGTCTCGCCGCTGGAGGAGAGCTGGAGAAGAAGCTCGGCGGGGTGAGGCGGGGCGGGGTGAGGCGGGGCGGGGCGGGGCGGGGCGGGGCGGGGTGAGGCGGGGCGGGGCGGGGCGGGGCGGGGTGAGGCGGGGCGGGCGGGGCGGGGCATTATCACTCGCAAAGCTCTGCCCATGACGGCGCGCCTCGCCTCGCCTCTCCTCCTCCTCGGCTCGATCGCGTTGCCTTCACCTTTGTCGGCTCCCCTCTTTGACTCTCCCCTCTCTCCCTCTCTTTCCCCATTTCTCTCTCTCCACGTGCTCACGTGCGAGCTCCCCCGCCTCTCTCCCCATCTCTCCGTACACTCCCCGCCTCTCCTCTCTTTCGGAAGCAGACTCGGCCAGGTGCTGTGCGGCCTGTGCGGCAGGCACGCCGGGGCCATGTAGGTGAAGTTGAGCTAGGCCAGAGGTCGTTTCTAATAAGCACCGTGCACTGGGTTTATCTCTCTCCCTCTCCCTCTCGCGCGCTCGCGTCTCGCACCGCGGCCCCCTCTCTCGCTCACTCTTTGGCGGAGTCGTTTTCTCCTGCCAAAGTCGGTGAGAAGCTGGGAATAAAGGAGCACAAAGGCACTTTTTAATGTGCACTTAATTGAAAAATCCCTCACAAAACGCGCGTAACGGTCAACTGCTTTTTTTCTTTTTGTTAGAGTAAAGCAGGGATTTTCTCGAATTTTACCATATTTATTTTGATGAATGCAACTGCAGCATAACGCCGCGTTTCGTAGCCGAGGGGTAATCTGCAGGCGTGTGGCGGCCGTGAGAGCCGCAGCCGCAGCAGCGGTGCCGCAGCCGCCCAGGCGCGGTGCAGCGCTGCGCTGCGCTGCCCCGCCAGGCCCATCTGTAGTCCTCATCTCTCACGACAGCGCCTGCCAGCGTCAGCTTTTGTAAATCCTCGTATCCTGTACACGCGGACACAAACGCGCAACCTCGTCGCAGAAAAATTTCACCCTCGATAAAAACAAAAATATACAATGCCGCTCGCGGTCGTCCTACTTCACTGCTAAACCAGTGGCCTCCTCGAAAAAAAGAAAAAAAAACACGCCAATTTGCGGCCATTTTTAACGCCAAAATTTGGCTCTCTTCCTCTTTGGACGCCAAAAATTAGCGTTCTTTTCGGAGAATGCCAAAAATTGGCATCAAAGTGGCCAATAAATGGCGTTCTTTAGAGAACGCCGAAATTTTGGCATTAAAAATGGCCACTGCGTTTACCGTGTTTCTAGGTGGAAACTATTAAAGCACGTGCGCGCACGCGGACTTGCTTATGTTTCTCACTCATGTCTGTGTGTTCTGCTCAACACGCTCTCCTGTACTGTACTGTACTCACACCGCGGTGAGGCACACTCCTGCCTGCCGACTGATTCAGAAGATCGCTCTCGTCCCTCCATCCTTGTCGCACCTATGGCGGCGCCCTGTGCTGGGCATGGCAGCGCTACATGAGCGCGACAAGGACAGAAGTACGAGAGCGATGCTCGGAATCAGTCTGCTGCAGTGCTCCGTGCTCTGCTCTGGCCCGTCAATAACACATATCTTTGAGCACCCGGCGCCGCGCCGGTAGCCACATCGCATCGCATCACATTCCCCGTGTGGAATGGGCACAGCTACACCCATTACCGCCGAGGCCCTGGGCTGCGCGGCGCTGCCCCGGCCCCGGCCCTGCCCCTGCCCGCGGCTCCTCTCGGCCGCACCGCGCTGGCCTTGGCCGCGACCTTGGCCGTGCCCGGCCCGTGGCACTGACCTCGCCCTCGCCTCCTCGCGGCCTCCCCCGGCCCTGCCGGCCCTGCCACCTGTGGACAGCAGGTGGCAAGCGGCAGCGTAGCAGGCCTGTGGGTCAGCAGGTGTATGTATACATACCTGGTGCGCCCTTTCCTGCAGGACTCTGCAGCAATTTTAACCCGACGCAATGAAAAGTTACGATTTCCGCAATAATTATTACTTAACAATACTATACTTCTTTAAAAAGTTTATTTCTCTTAAGTTAATGGTCTTTTTATTTTTACAAACAATGTACACAGTCTTAAGCTAAGTAGGGGAGGGTATCACAAGTTGCCCCTTTTGTCTTGCTCTAGTTCTATCGCCTCGAAGAGCGCCTTGAAGTTGCCGACTCCGAAGCCCTGAAAAGTTAATCAGGCGTTAGTTCAGTGAGCGCTTTCCAGCAGCGCGGCGGCGGCGGCGCGGAGGGCAGGCGCCTGCGAACCGTAGCGTAGGCCACCCCGCTACACAAGGGTGTCGTGTCGGGTGGCCTATCTTAAACTTCGCAGGCGCCATATGGGATCCGAACACACACGGACGGCGGGGAACTCACGTTGAAGTTGTGCCTCTCGATGACCTCGAGGAAGAGGGTGGGCCTATCTTGCATGTTCTTCGTGAAAATCTGGAGGAGGTAGCCGTCGTCGTCGTAGTCGACGAGGATGTTGAGCTCCTCCAGCACCTGGAGGTCCTCCTTGATCTGGACCTTGCTCTCCGCCAGGCGCTGTCGCAGCATGGTGTAGTAGGAGCTCGGCACTTCCAGGAAGTGCATACCCCTCGCTCTCAGGCCGCGGATCTGTCGGGCGGGGCGGGCCCACCAAACCGCAATAAGTATCCGTCCCACACCGGAACACAGGCGCATGCAACGAGAGAGCGGAGCGGAGCGGGGCGGAGTGCACGACATCCTCAGAGAATCGTGAAACCACTCGATTTTTTTGTTTGATTGTTTCACCGGTAAAACAAAGGTGCTAAGTTTAGTGCCTTTCCTTGCCTCTCCTGGGGCACTAAATCTTAGAGCCTTTGCAAAGGCACTAAAATTTGTTATTGCCTTTTAAAGGTAGGACTTAGCACCTTTGTTCTTCCAATGTTCTGATGGTCTCATCCGAGTCCCATTTCTACCCGTTAAAATAAATTCAGACTTACCGCCTTGACGATGTCCTTGGTGTTGAGCGCGATGTGCTGGACGCCCGCTCCGCCGTAGTACTCCACGTACTCCTGGATCTGGCTCTTCTTCTTGCCGGACGCGGGCTCGTTGATGGGCATCTGGGCAAGAAAGAGAGGGAAATAACGTTAGCGCGCACGTCTCTCTAGTGTGCCCATGAGCACCAGAGTACTCTATTGCACCTTTATTTCTAAAAGAATAATCGAGTGGTAGCATGCACTCGCGTAATAGTCGGGTCACTCTACCTGTAATGAAGACGTAATAGGGCCGTAGGTCACAAGCGCTACAGATCACAACCGCTACAGGTCACAAACGCTACAGCTCGCTAAGGCTACGGGTCGCAAGCGCTACAGCTCGGTAGCGCTAGGGCTCGCTAGCGCTACGGGTCACAAGCGCTACAGCGAGAATCCGCGCGTTAGGCGGAGCCGAGCCGAGCTGAACCTTGAAAAATTACGCACGTGGCGTGAAAACATGGAAAATTTTTGCGACAGTAAACCTCCCGAAGGAGGTTGCGGTTCCCGCCAGGCACAGGGCTTTTACCCCCCGTGGCAGCCAACTACTTCGGTGTTCTTATGGGAACCGGTGCTTTTCTGGCATGCGATCCTGTCGCGCAATTCGACAGATTTGATCCCCGTACTGTCAGATTTAGTCGTACGGTGGTTAACCGAACTGCCCTGTCCCCAGAGCATGGAATAGCTATTTTTGGAGCCAGATTCTAGGACTTATGACCCCACGACCGACCACCAGTCGTGGGCATGGGACGGAACTTCCTGGCAACCCGCTGTCGCTACCAGTGAAGAACCTACCTGGGTTTGAACCAGGCCCCATGTGCCGAGTCTCACAGACACCCCACGGCTTTCGCGGCACCACTAGACCACTAGACCGTCGGCTATTCCACGAGGGAGCTCGGTTGAAATGGGGGGCTTGAATTCCACTCTCCAAATTGTTGTCCTCAGAAAAATTAAATTTCTTGGTAAGATTCGAACCTCCGTCCTGCGACCCTCCGCGCCGACACTATGCCGGCACGGCTACGACGCCACGGTACCAGGTGCCGGACCACTAGGAGTCATGCTGCGCGAGAAGCCACAGTCACCGAAGAAACGAACCCGGTGTCATGAGTGCGCCTGCTCATGATCCGGCAAAAAAAAAAAAAAAAACAAGTACGCTGGGCCGGCCGCGTAGCGTCATTGACGTATCACCGCTGCTCGTTGCCCTGGGTGGGCAGGGGTTCAAACACCGCGTATTGTTTTTTGCTTGTTTTTTTTTTTTTTTGTTTTTTGTTTTTTGTTTTTGTTCCGATCATGTGCTCTTTCCAGCTATACCGTCCTTGTGACTTAGGCAACTTCAAAAAAGGCACTGGAAAGAGCACTTGGTCCAAACAAAAAAACTTACGCGGTTTTTGAACCACTTCCCGCCCAGTGCTATGAGCAGCGACGATACCAATGACGCCGAGCACTGACCGGAGAACAGGCGCACTCATGACACCGGGTTCGTTTCTTCGGTGACTGTGGCTTCTCGCGCAGCATGACTCCTAGTGGTCCGGCACCTGGTACCGTGGCGTCGTAGCCGTGCCGGCATAGTGTCGGCGCGGAGGGTCGCAGGACGGAGGTTCGAATCTTACCAAGAAATTTAATTTTTCTGAGGACAACAATTTGGAGAGTGGAATTCAAGCCCCCCATTTCAACCGAGCTCCCTCGTGGAATAGCCGACGGTCTAGTGGTCTAGTGGTGCCGCGAAAGCCGTGGGGTGTCTGTGAGACTCGGCACATGGGGCCTGGTTCAAACCCAGGTAGGTTCTTCACTGGTAGCGACAGCGGGTTGCCAGGAAGTTCCGTCCCATGCCCACGACTGGTGGTCGGTCGTGGGGTCATAAGTCCTAGAATCTGGCTCCAAAATAGCTATTCCATGCTCTGGGGACAGGGCAGTTCGGTTAACCACCGTACGACTAAATCTGACAGTACGGGGATCAAATCTGTCGAATTGCGCGACAGGATCGCATGCCAGAAAAGCACCGGTTCCCATAAGAACACCGAAGTAGTTGGCTGCCACGGGGGGTAAAAGCCCTGTGCCTGGCGGGAACCGCAACCTCCTTCGGGAGGTTTACTGTCGCAAAAATTTTCCATGTTTTCACGCCACGTGCGTAATTTTTCAAGGTTCAGCTCGGCTCGGCTCCGCCTAACGCGCGGATTCTCGCTGTAGCGCTTATGATCCGTAGCGCTACCGAGCTGTAGCGCTTGTGACCCCGTAGCGTTAGCGAGCTGTAGCGCTTGTGACCTGTAGCGGTTGTGATCTGTAGCGCTTCCGAGCCACTCCGCGTAATAGTATGCGCAATAGAAGCGTAATAGGAGCGTATTAGCGAAAAGTCTCCATTTTCCTACAAATTGTTTGGTTGTTTTGGGCTGTTTTTGCCTATTTTGGGCTTAACTTGTTCAATTTTGGAGCGTAATACAGCGTACTAGACGTAATAGTCAGGTCACAGATTTTAAGATTGAATATTCCCTCGATAATCATTGTAACAATAATGCTCCCTCCCCTCCCCTCCCCTCCCCTCCCCTTCCCTTTCCTCCTCACCTTGACCGTCTCCTCGTAGTTGGTCATGACGATGGAGCGCAGCGCGGAGAACTCGGTGTGCAGCTCCTTGTCGTCCACCGACCAGTAGCGGTGGAACAGCAGGGTCTTCTCGTACCACTTGGCGGCCGACTCCATCTCGTTGTCCGGCTGGTTCCCCACCACGTGGTCGATAAAGTTGAGGCCGACGTCGGGCCTGCGGACGAACGGCAAGAGGGTAAGGGCCCGTGTCAAGTGTACCCGAAGCCTGCTGGGTGTGGCGTCGCCGTGTGCCCGCCCGAGCCGCAGGCAAAGTGTAGCGCAAACACAGTGGAGTAAAGCGGGCTGCATCTGCCCCTGCATACTAGGCAAACACCTTGGCACAGGTGCGTGCATGTTGCCTAGTGGACAGGCGCAGATGCAGCTGAGGTGCACGGCGTGCTAACATAACAGAAAATAATTTCACTTTTCTGGTAATATCTCCTGATCGGTAATATTAATTATAACAAACTGCGGTTCATTTGACAGCCGAGATAGCACTGAATTTTCGTTAACTTATGACCCGAAATCATAAAAACACTCCTTGTGGCCGAAAATAATTTTTGTTATACACGATAACAGGAACGAAAATTAATCTGTAACGAAAATTATTTTCGGCCATAAGAAGTGTTTAAATAATTTCGTGTCACACGTAAACGAAAATCCAGTGCATTCTCAGCTTTCCAACCACCCTCAGTTAAAATTACTCGTACCGATCAGGAGACATTGTCGAAAAAAAGATACTATGTGTCGGTTACATTAGCACGGCCTGCTGAGGTGCTGAGCGCGCTGAGCGGCACTTACAGTCCGCGGGCCAGCTTGTCGTCCAGCAGCGGCTGGCTGTAGCCGGGCAGGAAGCGGCCGCGGTAGGCAGTGCGGTCCACGAAGGTGTGCGTCGTGTCGCCGTACTGGAAGGAGAGGGGAGAGATGAGTCGGGTCTGGTCGGGTCGCGGAGGCGCGTGACCCCTCCACAAACAATCAAAGAGGCGCGGACGTTTATTTTGTCAAAGTCACTTCCAGAGACTGCTCCATAGACCCTACTCATAAGGTTTTCGGATTTCAGTTAGGTACACCTTCGTTATTTTTTTTTTTTTTCGTTTCCAAGTCAATATATAATTTGTTTCTAATGACGCCCCCACAATGGACGTTACCGTGGCGAGGCTAATGAGAGCGCCTGTGACACACTGGATAGGCCAACCCGCCAAGCACTCGTGTGAAGGTGACGGCCTACTCGCAGCGGAAGCCCAAGCGCAGGGGGAAGCAGAAATTAAATTCCTGGTGCCCGAATTTTTCGCGCCGTCGCCTCCCGAATAGTTGATTGTGGGTGCGCCTTACATGACGCGGTGCTTACCGTCTGCACGGTGGCCATCCTCACGGTGCCGAACTCGTCGCTCTCCTCGTAGATGTCGCGCACCACCCTGGCGCCCTGCTCCTTGGCGGTCTGCGGCAGAGAGGAGAGGGCAGCGCGTCAGCGGGATGCCTCATCGCCGTCCTCACTGCTGAGGGCGGGGCGGGGCGGGGCGGGGAGTCCTCGGTCCTTGGCTTACCGACATGATAAAGTCCAGGTCCTCGACGGAAAACGCCACGTCCTTGACGCCGTCGCCGTGCTGGATGAGGTGCTCGCCGAGCTCCAAGTCACCCGGCTCGTACGAGGACACGAACACGAACACGATCTGCAAGGCCAGAGACGGGTCACTGTTACTGGGCTCTGGGCTCCCACTCGCGCTGCCCGACGCGGCGCGGCGCGGCGGGCGTCAGTTGGGTTGCCTGATCACCGGGCGGCGCTCGCTCCTGCCTGTACTGCTGGAGCGGCGCGCGGAGCTCCTTTGGCGGCGCGGGTAGGCTACCCGACTTACACGCGCGCGGACCGACTTAGAGTGCTGCCTACGCGGAGTCTGTTGCGCACGGTAAAAAAAAAAAGGTTCTTGAATTTCATAACCTTTTGGATGCCTCTTGGATGCCATTGGCGTTCTCCATAAGATACAAGACTGGATCTTAAAATTCAGGAAACTTATGTTACCGTGCGGAGGCAGCGTACGGCTGAGCATTTTATTCCAGAAAAGATGGGATTTGCGTTTACGTGGTTGCTTTTTTGTTCCGCTGGCGCGCCAGTAGCAATAGGCTTGATATGTCGATATGTCACTCACCTTGTCCTGGCGCACGGCGTGGAAGGCGTGCTTGCGGGAGCCCGTCTCCAGGCCGCGGTAGGCGAACGGCTCGAAGCCCATCCGCGTCACGTAGTAGCTGGCGGCCTGCTTCGCGTTGCCCACCCAGAACTTGACGTGGTCGAAGTTGAGGAAGCGGCCGCTGACCGGCTGGAACGAGAGGGCGGCGGGGTAACTGCAGTGAGCTCGCCTCGCACCTCCCGAGCACCAGTCGTCTCATTACTCGGAAAACTTACCTTCTGCCCCTTGTCCGTGTACGTGGTCTGTAAGGAGAAACAAGATAACGCTTCGTAAGTTAAACTCTATTTAAGTCACTACTTTTCCTCTAAGGCGAGGCGGGAGTATGTCGTCCCGCGTCTCGGCGCGAGTCGAGTCGACTGCACCCGCAGATAAGCCGGTTCTTCATTTCCTCAAACTTACTTGAAGCCGCGAGCATCTTATTTTTCCTGTCTTAAATGTGCATGCTGCAACGCCTACACTGAAAAACGAGGAGCGAGGAATCTCGCTCTCTGGTGTGCGAGATTGTGAAAGCAGTCTGATCACACTGTGAAAAATATATTTGTAGATTTGAGATAAATTTTGTGAATTACGATTTATACAGCGGACCTTTTTTGATCGTGAATGAATTTCTAGCCGATATGAAGTATTTGTAATTTTACGATTTGCAATTGTAATTTTACAACTGCACTTCGTGGAAAATTTTTCCGTGAACTTACGACTATTTTCTACAGTGCGCTCTCAGGAGAGCCTATAGCCTATGACCCTCTTTGAGCCGGCCAAGCGAACATCACTCTAATTCAGCGAGTTAAAACTACAAAATATGGCTCAATCCGAGTCACTTCAGCGAACTTCACTGTAATTGAGCTACTATTATTACAATTGAGTGACAGTTACATTACAGCGTATTCCTCCCCTGGATCCACGAACTGTATTTCCTAGGTGTGGCTCTACAGTTACAAAGGGATAGATAACACTATAGGAATGCGCCGGGCGGTATCGTCCAAGGACGAGAGGGGTCTGGATCTGGAATCCGGTTGAGTTCAAACTACTGCGTCACGACGCGCCCGTCGCGGAGGGGTCCCCAGGTGTCGGCTGGCCGCCGCGCCGCTATGTTTTCAGAACGCGTCGATAGGGAAAATTATTCCTTTAGGTGCGCCCGTGGGGGCGCGGCGCCGCGTCGAAGCGACGGAGCCCGAGGGGGTATGCACTCGCGTAATAGTCGGGTCACTCTACCTGAAATGAAGGCGTACTAGTATGCGTAATAGAAGCGTAATAGGAGCATAATAGCCGAAATTCTCAATTTTATACTAATTTTTGGGTCGTCTTTGCCTGTTTTCGGCTAAGTTTGTACAATGTCAGAGCGTGATACAGCGTAATAGACGTAATAGTCGGGTCGGTCATCACAACCGCAATTTTGCTGTCTCAACTATCATTTTATGGTTTTCCCTGAACTAACCATGCCGTGGTTTCTACAACTTTTCATTTCTCTGGGTGTAACTCGCGCGCGCGGAGCTTTGTAGTGCGGGGGCGGGGGGGGGGGGGGGGGGGGGGGCAGGGGCGGGCCAAGCGAGGGGGTTAGGACTCACCATGGTGTCAGGGTGTCTGCGTCCTGCTCGGAAGGTGTCACCTGCGGCTGTTGCCGCCCGCCCCAGTCCCCGTGCTTTTATATCTCGACGCCTCAGCGGGGCCGGGGGCGGTGCGGGGTGGGCGGTGGGCGCCTCCCCCGGGGCCGGGCCGGGGCCGGGCCGGGGCCGGGCCGGGGCCGGGCCGGGGCGGGACGGGGCGCGGGGCTGTGCCCGGGTGTGTCTCCGGGAGCAGGCTGGTGATTGGTCCGCGCCGGAGGACGGTCCCGGCCCGACCAATCAGAGCGCGGGTCCGCCGCGTGCGCCCCGGGTGTCAGGCGACGCGACAGGCCTCCGTCGGACCGCGGTACCGCGGTGCCACAACACGGTGTGTTTTCTGCTCGACGAAATCGAAATGGTAATTTTCGTAGTCGGTTACAATGACGCAATGAAACGCGTCTGGGCCGGATCTGGCAGTACGTGACTAAGACAGCTGTTTGCCGCCACATACAGGGTGGCCCACAGACCCCTTCCTTTTTGGTGAGCAGGCAACCCATTGTACTTCAGCTGAGCGAGGGCAAGAGGTCAGGGGGGGAGCAGCCCCTCTAGTTCCCCTCCTCACCTCTTTACCTCGCTCAGCTGAAGTACAATGGGTTGCCTACTCACCAAAAAGGAAGGGGTCTGTGCGCCACCCTGTACATGAATCCCTTGGGTTGCCAACAGTATATTACTATCGGTTACTGTAACTACTTGAAAGCAAAGGAAAGGACCTGGGTGCCGAATCGCTTTCCTTGAACGCGACTCGCCTGTTTCCAGACGCCGCTCTGGAGGAGAAGTTGTTTTTCTCCACGTGGCTGCGCGCGACTCGGTCCCGCCAGTCTGGTCCATTGGCAGCTCTCCAGCTCCTGACATGACAGTAGGCAGCAGTCTCGTAGCAAACAAAATCCCTGAGGCTGCATGTTAACTTAGGAAGTAAATATTTACGCGGGATCGTAGAGAACAATTCGACGCAATCCACCGTAATTCCTGATTTCGCTTAAGAGAGGGAATTCACTATCAAGACCCATATTTTTAACATTTCAGGGGTGGGAGTGCAGGCGACTTCAACGCCTATACGCAACGCAAAGGTTGCCAGAAAAGTATAGGCAATAAGAAGCCTAAACACAGCGGAGTAAAGCGGGCTGCATCTACGCCTGCCTACTAGGCACCATGCTCAGGCCGATGCAGCCCGCTTCACTCCCCTGTGTGTCGGCTACATGTTGCCTACCTTTCTGGCAACACTGGCGCGCTACTAATTGGTGCTTATCCAGTCTCTGCTCGTTACTGCCTGTTCCCGAAATGTTCATTCATGACGCATTTTCCTTTCCGCCGCACCCTGCAACTTTACCATATCTACGACCGGTAAAACTATGCAAATACGCCTCGTATGACTGTCTTAGAACTATTCGGGATTTCGGAATACGAAAACACACGCAAAATGACTGAGTGTGCATTATACTCTTTACGCTGGTGGCGGGAGCGCCTAGTCAAGATCAGTGTTGCCAGAAAGTTAGGCAAAAACCGTCGGAACACGCCCGCGTGTTCAACGGGTGCGTACTGCGTACCTCCCTTGGTACAGTATCTCCCCCTGCCTACTAGGCAATATCTGCTCGCGCGAGTAGAGGCGCTGTCCAGTAGGCAGGCTTTGATGCAGCCCGCTGCGAGTAGGTGTGCTTCGGTGGTTTTTGCCTAACATTTCTGGCGCCACTGGTCAAGATGACAGTCAATACACCGACCCAATCTGGTTCTTGACGTCATTTTGTCACTGAGCCAGACTGACCCAGGTGACGCTACGCCACGCTCCGCTCTCTGTGGCTCTGGCTCCCCCTCTTCCATCCTCCGCCTATTGGCTGGACAGAGAGGTTTATCTAGAGAGCGGTGTCGATTGGTGCAGCAAAAACGTACACGCGACTGCCCAGTGCCCAGTGATGCTCTGAGTGGGTGTTTAGAAGTCATTGTCTCAAAGTACGAGTTATTGTATGTAATTCAAAAGTAGCATATATTTTACAAGCTCTTCAAAAGTCTTTATTGTTTTTAAGAAAACATCTGATGGAAGACAGTTTTTTCAAGGTAGTTGGAAAAATTTGATGCAGTGCTAACATGTAATGCAACCGAATGCAACTAGAACACCAAAATTAGTTACATGAACAACATAAAGAGGAACAAGACAACATTACTATTAACAGTGACACCTGCTCCTTACATCACACTTGGCAGACATACAAAATATCTTTGTCATTAACAAGTTTTTTAAGGATGTGAAAAATTAAGAATTACAAAGCTCTATCTAAGAAAAAAATAGAATGTGATGGAGGTTACAATGGAGCCTAAAAATTACCACATGTTCACATAACAACGGTAATTTTTTAAAAACGTGAGCCCAAGGGAGATGCCAGTTACAAGTTATTCATGACAACCCAGTAGAATTAGAAACGTCATCATTGCCTGCAACAAAATAAAAATATGTGTATGTTAATATAGATTGTCAAAGAATAAATAAAAAGGCATTGAATGCTGTTGACATGTTCCCATAAACCTACCAGAAATCTTTCCTAATGCAGAGTCATCACTGCCTCCCGTGTCTTGAGAATCTCTGCTGTCAGCTTTGGAAACATGATTGTTTTCACTTTCTTCTCCAGAAGTATCAATTGCTCTCTTCTTTGCCAAGGTGTCCTCACTGTCTTGGGTTTCAGTAGCATTACCACTAAGATTATTCTTTCTTGATGCATCCGGGTAGCTTGAAGCACTTTCAGCACATGAGGTCTTCAGTGACGTTACTCTTGAATCCAAATAATTGAAAAGAAAGTCTGCATCCTTTGGACTTGCCTAAAACAATTTTCAAGATGAAAGTGTTTACTGTTTTATTTGAAATATTGGGTCAAATTATGTCATGGAGACCACAATTCACAAAAGGGCAATTACCATGACAAGGAAGACAAGAACTTCTCCACTTATGGCATCCATTGCAGTTAGGCGAACACTCTTACTGCTTACTTTTTCAACCACCATACCGGGCCACAACTATACAAAGAAAGTGAATATGGTACACATTTGTAACGGCATAGCACTAATATCAATTTGTATTATTTTCACAAACCTTGGTATTTAAAATTACTCGGAAACTTCCTGCAGTCCGCATAATAATTCTGGACTGTTTTTGACCTGATCCAGCTTCTTTGTCGTTCAAGCGTAGATTGCCTCGACCACGTTCAGCCCAAGATGACTTTACTTTATCAAAAGCAAAGAGCTTACAATTGATCTACAAAATAAAATTGAAATACTATAACACCTTGTACATGACCACAACAGTAGAGACCTTTTAAGTAGAAAGTAACAGACCTGTAGAATGTTCAGCTCATCCTCTTCACCAGTTACAACTGCAACCTCCTCATATTTTCGTTTTACAGCTCTTGACTCTTCATACTCCTTAGCAGCTTCACTGAGAGATTTATTTGGCCGGTCACCACTATTTTCACCTCCACTGTCCTGTAATTAATACAGCAAGCATTAACAGATTTTTTTTTAAAAATTTTTTTTTTTAAAGTGCTACCAAGGAAATACTTACATTGCTTTTTTCACCCTGTTCTTTTTTCAAAACAGATGTAAACAGGTTCTCAGAGGTGCCATTACTTCCAACTGCTGTGCTGGAACTTGAGGCACCATTCTGTAGGTAAAAGTAGATTAGTTTAAGTTTTCAATTATTCCTTACACTGACTAGAAGGACTAAGACTCACATTCACAGCTTCAGGAACTTCATTTTTCTCAGTGACTGTTGTTTCTGCTGAAGCAGCATCCTTCAGTGGAAAAAAAAATGTACATTATTGAAAATCTGATCAGGAATAACAAATTTTCAAGTCACTCATAAAGAGTACACTTACTGAAACTTTTTCATGCAAATTTTGACCAAATACAAATCCACTTGCAGCAGAGGTAGATGGACCAGCAGGTGATGATGATGTATTCACTCTGTAAAGTGGAATTCTCTATTATAGAAGCTATTTAACTCATATAAGGATATCAGATAAAGAATCATCAGTTCATTGACCTGGGCTGTGTAGGTGGTAAAGGTGATCCCAGCGGAACAAATTTAGGTAGTGAGACAGGTGGCTGAGCAGCTTGGACATTAGAGACAGAGGACTTTTCTTCACTTCCTTGGTTTTCTCCTGGCTCAGTGCTGGTTTCTTCAGTGTCACTTGCTGAAAATGAGAAGAGATTAGAAATGGGGTTCTAAAATTAGTAAAGAAATAAAAAAAGGGAAAAAAACAAACTATGTTTAGGTCAACCTGATACCTTTAGCAAATGGATTATTTAGACGAGCTGGTTTTAGAGCAAATGAATATTTTGTGGCATTCTCGCCTAATGCTGGTGTGGACCCAAATTTGTCTGGGCTTGCAAGTTGTGGTGGACGGAGGTATGATGCTCGTAGAGGCCCCATGGATGCTTGATCAATTTGGATGATAAAAGCACAATTAAATGGTTGAAATTGGTAATAAAAATTAAGTTACAGATCATTTAAAAAGTACGTACTGGATGGTTTATCATTATTCATTTTATGTTCAAAAGAAAATGATCTAAAGTTTGAAGACCCTGCAGATCCAAATGCACCTGGGGATGATAAAATAAGTGTTACATGGTTAAAAAGTCAAAGAATGTCAGAATTAGCTGATAGGACGAATAGTACCTGGCTTAGAGTTGAATTGTTTAGTAAAGTTATTTTTCTCACTTTTGTCGTTTTCAACTACAGGTTCTGGTACATCAGATGATTTATTTTCTGGTACAAGATCCAATTTTATGGCAGGAACAGAGGTTGACTCCTCCTTAGTTGAATCTTGAAAATATAATAAGAGTATAAACAAACTGGAATTCCTCAACTAAAACAACCTCTTCCATAACATTAATATAAGATAGAGGGGAAACAATTGATTGGAAAATGTATTGATCTAGGCAAGGAAAAAGAAAAACGCCCCTGCTAGAGTCTCCAATTTAGGGAGGTCCACCGGGCACAAAAGTTTTTGAAACTGCTGAAGTCAGTCCCTGACAGGTCTGGGAGCACAGTAGTGCAACTAACCTAAAACTGTACATTTGCCTCTAGTTCAACATTTGTGTCAAGAATGGAAGTCAACAATATACAAACAAATAGAAAATTAACAACTTATTAAAAAAGGATTAACAGTAGTAGATGAATACTGACGCAGCAGACTTTTTAAAATTTATGATTGCCAAACAGTACATAATCGAACAGGCTTGATGAGAATGCAAAGAACCAATGAAAAAGAATTTAGTAGGATACCACTTCAAATAAACAAGAAAGGCAGATGAATTGAAATATTTCTAGTTTCTCTTGCATACACAACTGAATTACCAAGAAGAAGCGAGACAGACGATCCAACAAGAACACTCACCACTCGGCTTGTCCGCCATGATGCTAACCGTGCTTTTGACGCTACCGTTCTCAACACTTTGTCATAGTAGTAGAAGCCACAGCAGGCATCCCTATTATTTCTCATACCGTGGGAAAATGTCACGCCTCTGTTGCAGTGTTCTTATTATTTACTAACTAACGAACGAAATGTCAAGTTTCTTATGCATGCCAGATGAAGGTTAAAGTATTTGCTGATTCACAAGTATACTCTTTGCACAAATGTGAAGAAGCCTATTATGTTTAAACGTGGTGAAGGCACTGTGGAAACGTCTGGTGACCAAAATGTCGTTGGTCGGGGAGTCGGGGACCGTTGCAATCAGATGCAGGTGTAGAACAGGTTGCAGTGATGGGAACGTCCGTCAGCCTCACTAATCATGGAGAAAGTGACTGAAATACGTTTGTCAGAACCTTCTGATGCGCCTCCCCTTGCCTTTCCGAGAGTATGACGTGAATTTTCTCTATTCCTGCCAATCTCGAAAACATACGGTAAGTAATAAGTGTCTAGGGTAGGTCATTAGAGCTGTCATCCGGTATCAAGGGGTTACGGGCCCCTCGGTTCTTCACTTGACCATTACATATACACATATTTTCGCCTTCTGTTATTGATCATCTCCTATTTTACCGTATTGCTTTCACAACTATTTATCTCTTCTTCCTCAAGTTTTATTGCTAAATTCCTGTTCTCAAAGGATCAGCTATGGAGCATGCAGATCTTGTGGCCGAAATGGCTCATGTTGAGCATTTGACTACTCAAGAAAGATTGCATCTTGCACGAAAAAGACGAATACAGCAGTTGAAAGTCTGGGCAGCTCGAGAGAAGGACTGGCTACGTCACCAGAGAAAAGGGCGTTCAAATGTCAACAAAAAACAGAAACACATATTTTTCAATGATAGTGTTATGCTATTGGAAGCTGCTGCAAGAAATGACATAGAAGAAGGTAAACACATTTTGTAATGCTCTTTAATAACTTATTTGTTACACGATTATTATATCAATTGTTGCAAATGTTCTAGTTGAAAGATTGCTTAAAAAAGGAGTCAACCCAGACTCTACCAATGAAGATGGGCTGACAGCACTACATCAATGTTGTATCGATGACAATGAAAGAATGATGAAACTTTTGCTAGACTATGGTGCTAATGTGAATGCTGAAGATAGTGAAAAGTGGACACCTCTTCATGCAGCTGCTACTTGCGGCCATTTGCACCTTGTTCGCTATTTGATTAACAGGTATTAATGAGCAATGTTTTCTTTGCATTTGAATTCAAATAACATACTTGTGACTAATGTCCACGTTTTTTTGAAAGTGGTGCTAACTTACTGGCTGTCAATGCTGATGGCAATATGCCATATGATATTTGTGAGGACGAAGCTGCATTGGACCACATTGAAAGTGCAATGGCTGCGCGTGGTGTCACTCAGGAACTAATTGATGATACTCGTGCAGCCACTGAGCTAAAAATGTTGCAGGATCTAGAACAACATGTTGCTAAATATGGCACACAAGGGTTAGAAGAACATGACCATCAAGGAGCCACTCCAGTAAGCGAAATTTCTCAATCAGAAAGCTGTTGTTATTTATTACCCAAAAATATTCTCTGTTTCATATTTCTTTTTGTACTTTTTATTTAGCTACATATAGCTGCAGCTAATGGATATATAAGAGTTGTGGAATTTCTCTTGGATCAGCATGTCTCCACTGATGTTCGTGACAATGATGATTGGCATCCTGTACATGCTGCGGCATGCTGGGGGCATGTATGTATTTTTAATCACAAGATTGTTTTTTTTTTTACAAATTAAGGAAAGTTTTTGCCGAGGAGGCTTGTCAAATCTCTACTTTACTACTGTATTATGCTGTTTTGCAGATTGAAGTATTAGAGCTGCTTGTTCAGAATGGAGCTGACCTTAATGCAAAGACAAAACATGATGAGACTCCTGCTGGTGAGTATAGCATATATTTTGTAGATTTGGTAATCAATGAGTGTTTGCAAATGTCAATCATGTTTCTGTAACTTTTCAGATATTTGTGAAGATGCTGAACTAAGGGAAAGAATCATTCAGCTCCGTAGTGAACAAGAAACCAAACGGGCAGCCGAAGCTCAGAGGAAACGAGTAAGAAGATCACAGTCAAATACCCGTACCCAGTCTGTGAGACGCACATCTATTAGAGATAAGACACTTACATCAAAAAAAGATGCACAAGAGGAAGCAAGATTACGTCTTCAGGCACAAGAAGTGTTCATTGTACCTGTAGATAATGTAGACGGTCCTGCTCCTGTTTGTGCCCCTGCTCCTGCCCCTGCCCCTCTGCCTACGCCACGG
The DNA here is from genome assembly GCA_033675135.1 of Frankliniella intonsa. Lineage (NCBI taxonomy): Eukaryota > Metazoa > Arthropoda > Insecta > Thysanoptera > Thripidae > Frankliniella > Frankliniella intonsa. The sequence goes on along the minus strand of CM066256.1, from coordinate 12,943,996 downwards.
TCCACTAACTTGTCTCCAGTCCAAACAACTGTTCGATCACCAGTACCAGCTCCTGTCACTTCTTCTCCTCACTCGCCAATGAGATCACCACCACAAACTCCCATGCACAGTCCATCAGCAATGCCTCCTCAGGCTGCTGAACAGGAGTATGAGAAACAAAGCATTGCTCCAAGCCCACCAGGAAACAGATCCTTGCCAGAGGGGCAGGATAATGACTCTCAACTTTCATGTGAAAGTGGAAATGTGGTGCCTTCATCACCTACTAACTCTTTGGCGGGCTCTCCAACTCCTTTAGGTATTTTTCTATTCTTATGCCCTTGGAAATCCTATCTACAAAAGTGTAACATGTACCTTTCACTGTTTTAGATCTACCAGCAGAAGCTGCATATGTAACAGACACAAATGGGAAGATTAACATTCATGTGTCTGTCACAATTAATGCTGGAACTTTGGCTGATTTGAAAAAGCAAAGAGCATCAATACGGAATGGAACTGTTCAGAGTCATAGTGCTGCTGCTGCTGCTGCCGCTGCCGCTGCCAGCTCTAATGGTAATCTGTTGACTGTTGGTGATGCTGCTGGTTTACCTCCTCCAGGATGCGTCAAACGTTTTGCAGGTAATACCAGTGATGTTGTTGAAGACGCTCGCTCAAGACGATGTTGTATCATATCATAATTAGAAACATTTTGTAAAACTGTTTCATTCCTTGTAATTATCATCCTCAGCTGTAGTATCTCTTCTCATATCTCTCCTGGATCCTTTCAAAATGTGATTTGATTAGTCCTGAAGATTTTGTTCTAGTTGATATTTCATATTGAGAACTTTTCTCCTTGTCAAATGTACAGAATGTACTTAACAGCCTTGTTTCTTGTAAATGTTTTTATAAATATTCTGGCTCTTCCATTGCAGTAATTGCATAAAGGTTATACTGTTACCTCTATTTTGTTTTAATATTACATGCTTTATATGTGTGTAGAAATTATTTTGTGATGCATGCAATCCTTTTGTTATTGAATTGTTTAGTCAATTCACTTCAACTTCAGAGCTCATGCACTGCAACTTGTTAATTAATTTTAATTTCAAAACCTAATCCCCTTTCTTTTACATGTAATGAAGCATTGTACAAATTTTATATTTTGCCGATCTATGGTGACTGTCCAAATAATGATTTGCTTAAGTATTACTGATTAGTATTTAGTAGTTATTCTATTGACTAATTTTATCAGTGATTGTGATGGGAAGATGGTTATTCGTGATACATCCAGTTTTTGTGATAAGTTTGAGGAATAATGAGATTTTGGAAATTTAATATGTAGTACTAAGCTTCTTTCTATCTAGAATCGTAAAAAGTATTTATTTTTTAAGACTGAGACATGCTTGTTAAGACTATACTCTTATCTGTTTGTTATGCTCATGGTGTTCTGAACACCAAATGTCTTCTGGCAGTATTCATTTATGTCAATAAGAGTATTTGTTCCTCAGCTTTCAACTTCTCTTAAGTAAGTGAATTTAGTGCTTCCAAACTGAGTTTACTTAATTTGTTTATCATGTGTCATTTACATTCCAAAATTTTTACTGTATGTTGAAGATTTATTGCAGTGCTACTTATGTTGTTAGTTGTATTCCTATTATATTTGGAAAAACAACTTGCATTTACCTGAAGAATAATATGGGAGACATGCCGCCATGTCATTTGTGTAGTTGTGTTTTGTAAGCTCATGACAAATTTTGTTGGGCAATAATCATTCCAGTTTTACAGACTTTTTCTGTATGCAAGTTATGGTTCACACTCATGCTATATATTATTATTATTATTATTATTATTATTGTGTTTTACTCACTATGCTGACAAAAGCTGTTTATTTTTGTAATGTGGCTTCATCCATGAGTTTTGTAATATTGTTTTGCAATCATGGTAATTCTCAAGAGCCAAGTTTCTTAGGGGTTCAAAGTGACCTCAAAGAAAGGAACCATGTGGTAACTATATTCTGGGTAGTTTGTGGTGAAATGGAAATGTTGTGCCTTAATCATTTTGCAAATTTGTGATTATTTGCGGCCTTTAACTATATATTTTTTATGTCCTTCTTTAGTATAATCTGACTTCAATGCACTGTGCACCTTTAGTATGTAATTTTGTTGTTGCTGTCCTTGACATTTTCTCATGGTTATAGTAGAATATCTTTGTGATGAACAGTAGGGTTTGACCCTACAGTAGTTCAGGGATGTCTTTCCATGCCTGGCCTAGATAAGTCAAGAACTACATCCTCCATAGATTTACTTTGTTTTACGTCCAGATATGGCCATTACTTAAATTTGCAAAGTCTAATGTGCCTATGGATATTTTTTTTGCATAATCATTTATAAGGGATTCTTTTCAATGATCAATTAGAAAACTTGTGATATTTTAGCAATTTTTGTAGCTTTGTGGGATCTTTAATCTAATGCATTGAATTAGTTGCACCTGTGAAAATAGTTGATAATTCACCATAACTCTTTTGTTTTGATTTCTTTGAGTGTAAGGAAAATATGCGAACCATAGTATGGTACTCGGAGATGATAAATCACACAAATATATTTGACAAATAACATATATATAAACACTAACTTACATTGTAAAAAATCACAGAAAATGAGAGTGGCAGTGCTGCTTCCTTCACATACAGCTTCACACTCACCACAAATTGAACAGTAACTTATTTTCAAGGACAAAATTTTTGCAGTTACAAACAAACAAAATTTATGTTAAGTTTCCTCAGCATTAACACTTAAAAATTTTCAGAGAAAAAATACTCTTTACAATGAAAAACAGGAAAAAAAAAAAAAAAAACCTTGTGAAGGATAAAATTATACACTTGACATAGCCATCTATAACTCTTGAGTACCTGATGAATACAAAGAAAGAAAGGTCCGGCTATGTGCAACTTAATATAATTTCTTATTATAGTCTGAGAATACTTTCAAAGTCCCTCTCCTCCAATTGTTCATTTTTTTTTTTTTTTTAATTAAAAATAAGACACTGTCTCCTATACAATTAAACAATACAATACCGATGAAAAGATCTTACAGAAGCAATACAAAAGCACAATGCTTGCACTAAATATGGTAACACTTTTGTAATACCACCCAACTTCTGGATCAAATTAAATATACATCAGAAAACTTTTTAACATGAATATGAAGAGAATTAGCACTAGTTCGTTGGTAATTTTCAAAGTAAAAAACGGAGTTTTAACAAAAGTTTGATTTGTTACAGATTTGGTTCAGAAGACTGAGCGATGGAAAGTTAAGTCAATGTTTTTCTCCAAATCAAAACATCGAAGCAAGTAATAGTTCATATCAGAACATACACAATAGACTAGCATAAAATAGAACCTATGGAGACAGGTGATAACCCAAACTAGATTTGGTTACAGTTTCCAAAAGAAAACCTGAAAATATGATTGAAAGGCATAACAGGGAACACAACAGATCTCAAGTTAAGTGTTATCACAAAATTGTTCAAATATAGGCCAGTTCGGGAATAAATATGATTTTCTACTTATTTGCTATAATTAAGCCCTCCAGTTGATGGAAGTCAGAAAAATTAAAATGAAGATATCACAACTGGCTGAATCCCTTTGAGCAGAGATATTGTTGGAAGAAATGCAGATGCAGAAAACTCTATTATTTGTAAACAGATTTTCAAAAGTTGAATCCTGTTTATAGAAAATTAATCTTAAGTCATTAAGTTTGAAAACATAGTACAGTATATAAGATACATTAAAAAATACAATACTGGGAAATACTTTAGAGAATAGAATACAATATTGTCCAAGCTTCAGACTTAAAAGCTGGCTCGGAATAGAAAAGAAATACATCACCATAATATTGAACCCTGAACATAAAGATTGTACACCCAAACAGATCAACAGTACACTGTATTAAAGGTGAAGTGGTCCACAAACCGATTATGAAGCATGAAATAGAATAAATAGGTTAAAAATACAGTGAAAATAATTTTCTCATTTTTTCTTTAAATTCAGAAAAATAGTTTTAGCCTTATTCTACTTAAGTCAACCAGGTCCAAAGAGTAGATTTGTTCATCATATAAATACTTTCCAGTACACTACAAAACTGAACTGGCATTTTAAAGAGGGTAGAAATATATAATTTGTCAGTACAGAAATAAATTTTATACAATACAATGAACATGAGTACAAAAAAATACATGATAAACCATTCAAAGTTACCAAAAGATAACAGGTAATATCTTCTTTTTAAAAATAGTGGTCTCTCAAATGTCAAATACAGATATATATTCAAGAATGTTCTCAGACAAAATGTTTAAAAAATATATAACTCAACTTCAACAGTAATGAGAAAACATAAAACTGGATGGAGGTGCAGTAATACTCAGATCTTTTTTTTTCTTTTCAAAAGGCCTGTAGAGCTAATTACAATAAATGCAAATGCGCTGGACATTAAAAGTTGTCAAACCTCTGATGGTAAGGAAAGATTAGCTATAATCATTCCACCTCTTAATATGTATAAATGACTGAACACTGGTATAATTTATTCCATTTTCTATCCTGTGGCTTTTGATTACCTTGAGGGGAAAAGAGATTCATAGGGTGGGGGAAGATCTTTGTCTTCATGCACAGGTGATGCTGTAGATGTAACAGGTAAGAGAGGTGGTGCTGTAGGTTGATTCTGGGCTCCTGATACTCCCACATTGCCCATGGGAGTTGACATCTCAACTCGCCCTGGTTGCTGTGACGCACGTTGTTGTCGCGATGAGCCAGACCAACAAAGGACTTGACACCGCCGACAGACAAATAGACAAAACATGAACAATAAAAGAAGCCCTAGGATAATTACTACTGCTCCAATTGTGACTGTAGTGCCTAAACCAGATCTTTGCCTCTTTCCACCTAGAAACAAAATACAAAGGTATTAGCAACGGTACTTAACAGACAATAAGCCTTTCTGGTGGTGGTGGTGGTGGTGAGCCTTACCTGGCGACATTACAGGACATCCGCCTTCATCAAAACAGTCATTGTAGGGGCAATTAACATTCTTGTCATCAAAAAATCCCTCCCATATACAGATACCATTTCCAATAGAACATTCTTTGAATCCATTGCTATCACCATACTTACATACTGAAAAAGTAAATGTAGATGGTAAATTAATACATTATAATATACCACTTAAAATTTTGATTAATACAGGGATCAACTTACTTTTGTAAGCAGTAAAAATAATAGATATGTCAAGCTTCTCAGAGGACATTAGTTGCTGGCTAGCAACTGAGATTGTCACATCCAGATTCCCCTTATCATCAATGAAGGCATTCTGTGCCACAACATTGTCCTCCAATGCATCCATTTCATCTGGTTCATGAATAGAATTGACAATACCACAAAACTTTTGGCTTCGTTCAAGGTCTGGTCCAAATATTAAGGCCTTTAACTTTGTGTTGCGTTTCTGAAACTAAATTATACTTTGGTCAGTAAAAATGGAAGACTAAGACTAAGAACTATATAGATAGCTTAACTGTTGTACCTGAACATAATCAATGCATTCTTGGGTTGATTCATTCTTACGTAGGTCCAGATTCTGAATGACAGCTATTATTCCATACCCCCAAGGAGCATTGACAGTGAAGGTGCAATTAAATGGATATGCCCCAGACCACTTATCGAAGTAGCGGAGTTCTTTCAATGAGATTGCAGAGTTTTCTTTCTCCTGCAGTTTGAGTTCTCTTTTTCTTGTAATAGAGCATACTCTGCTGTTTTCTAGGTTATCTGGAAATAATTGAGAAAGGATGAAACAAATGTTAAGTCAACAATTGCTTCTTCACAACCTACAACCTACAGATGAGAATAATTGTTTTCTATGTTACATTATCAGAGAAATTGAGAGAAAAGTGAATGTTTTGTGGCAAAGCTGAATATAGAATAGTCAAAATTATTAATAATAACAAATGAACTTGATCTTCAACTGAAGCAGTATAGTCGTGCAATACGCGGGGACTTTTCTTTAGAATAAGTATGAAAGGGGTACATATGAGTCACTTACAATCTAAATAGGAAGTCGACGGTCCAAATACAGAAAACAGTGTACAAAGCAATATAAAACCACTCATAACATATCTCCGTGCCATATTAGAAAGTGCAATGTGTCACAACCGCATAATTTTTTCTCTATCAGCGAGTATTAAACATTAATCCTGACCAAACAAAAACACAAACAAACAAATCTTTTTTTCTTTTAAACTTTAAACAAAGACTTGAACAGTGCAGGTTAAAATCAAGGGAGGAATAGGTAGGCCGACTTCGACGTCATGATCACTCGATCTCTCGAAAGAATCGAAGAAGGATGAAAACTATGAAAAAGTAAAGGGGACATGCCCATGTCCAGCCGCCGCTTGTACCTTTCGTACCGACCGCAGCAATCGCACTGTTGTCGTTAATTCGATCTTTTGGAAATGTCATTTACAAGTGAATGAATGAAAGAAACTTTATCTGCTTTTTTGTAACCGGCACTGTTGTAAAATGCCGAGAGGACGAGCACCTGAAGTAGTACTTTTTGCCAGGAGCAGCCAGGTATGATTTCAGCCTTTTCATTGTTTTAATGTGTCTAATGCCCATGGAATTTTGATTTAATTTGTGTCTTCTACCTCTATTTTTGAATTTCAAGGATGGAGATTCCACTGCTGACGATTGGGATGACACTGAACTGTTGAAAGAATATGATAAAGCGGTTCGTCCTCTAAAAGCTTTAGTAGCCGAGAGAATGGGATTGAGTAATGCTGAATTACAGGAAGCATCAGCCACTGAAAGCTGTGCTAGTTCAGTCAGGGAAGCTTCAAAGGGCCAAAAGAGGAATCAGAAAAAGAAGCGAAGGAAAAATAAGAACAAGCAACAACGAGAGGTACTTTTCCCCCAGACATTTTAAATCCACACATTTGCCTTGCATTATGCCTTCTATATTCTTGTTTCAGTGGGCTGTTGGAGATCACTGTCAAGCAATGTTTTCTGTTGACAATAAATGGTACGAGGCGACCATAATATCGATAGATCAAGAACACATGAGTTGTGTTGTGCAGTATGTTGGTGAGTATACTCTTTGAAATTTTATTGAATTTTATTTAAATTCTGAAACACAAAAGGCAATAAGTAGACTCATGATCCTTGTTTCGAATACCTTATCAGGATATGGGAACTCAGAAGAAAAGCAATTATCCTCGATAACTCACTCAATGGGAGCGGCAGTGAGAAGGGAACAGGGACGTATTGCTAATTTAGAAAAGGTATTGTACTATGCCAAAGTGAGATCATAAAAATAACTAAGGTAAATTATATTTTATAGTCTCTATCATTATATTTATTCCTCTTATTTGGTTTCAGGACTCAGAAGCTGAAGCTAGCCAGAGTGATGACATATGTGATCTGTCAACTCAAGCTAGCCAGAGTGATGACATATGTGATCGGCCAACTCAAGCTGGTTCAACTTTTTCCTATTCAAGAGATCATTCCTCAAATAGAAGATCCAAGTTGAATTCGCCTAACAAATCAGGAAACTTGGATCACACATCTCATCGAAAGGTCCTTCAGCCTCCTGACTTTCGAAAGATTCCTAGTCACAGCTTTCCAAACATCTCAGAGTTTACGTCCGTCCCGGCCATGCATGATGTACGTATTTTCTTTCTTGTGGGGGCAAACAATGAAGATACTGTTCGACTCTCTTAATTCAGATCTGCAATATCATGCCCCGTTTCAGATGGTTCCTCCCCCACTTCCACCTCACATACTGTCTGGTCTCCCAGAAGATGATTCAGAAGCTTTATCTGCAATGCTTATGTCATGGTATATGAGTGGTTTTCACACAGGTATTATTTGTCCTAATAAATTAAAAAAAATAAAATATTTTGATCCAAGAGAATCAAGGCTGTGTTGTTTCTTTTCAGGGTACTATCAAGGAATGAAACGAGCCAAGAACTTCAGCCCGTCCCACCATTGATCTTCCAGATTAATCTAAAAATTTTCAAAATAAGTCACAGTTTTTAGATGTGTTGTTGGTAAGCTTTCTATCTGTAGCTCATCTATGGCTAACTCAGTTCTCTGCTTGTACTGCCTGCATTGGAAATTTTGTTTCATAAATGCCTATTACATTTATTCTATTTAAATAAAAATATTCCCTCAATATTCTTATGAAGACGCATTTGTCATTTAAACGGCGCACATTTACCATGCAAATTATCCGATTGGCCGCAAATCCAAAAATAACAATGAATAATTGGACGAGTTTATATCAACAGGGAACACATAGGACACATACCTACTTGGAAGTTTCAGAGTTTCAGATTCGGTCAATCGCAATACCAAAGGGAAGTGGGAAGTGGAATCACAAACGCTACACAATGTGTAATACTGGATTAGAGCTATGTCTAATTTGTTTCTGTCTTTATCTTTCCTTCCCTGGTTCTTGCAAAATCAATGTACTATCTTCGCGAGTTTTTCGAAAGTACCGCTACTTTTCAAGTGTTTGTAAAGCACAATTTCTCATATGAGCGCCTTCTGTTAGTTCATAAAACTGTCTGAAATTGTTTGTTGCTGCAGCGGTGTCAGAAGTATGGATGTCTGTCTCTAACCGGCTACATCTAAGTATTATTTAAAGAAAAGAATATGATTCCAAACCTTACATCAAGAAGATTATTGATTCTTTTCCACATTTGGGTAAGAATTTGTGGTTTTTGCAAGTCAGGGAATCGTTACAGTAATATCTTCTGGTCATGCCGATTCCTATTTGTTGGCCTTGGACAGAGGGATTAGACAGGTGGGCAAGACCTGCCAAAATGCCACGACTATAGATCCTGGTCGTTCTAAAGGATCGAAAGAAATTCGTGCAGTTTGAATGACAATTAAAATCAATTTCATGTCAAGCAAATAGAACTAACCATTACTCACAGATCTATGCCCCATAATTTTCTGACTTAGCTACCAACCACACATTATTGTTACTCTGCTTCAGTAAAGTTACAATATATAGTGAATTTTAAAGGAGATTGCATGTTTTAATACAAGTTATTTTATTGGTTACAGTTATCTTATTTATTTTACAATCCAGCTGACAGTGGTGCTGTCCAGCTTAGTGCATCCAACATTGACTCAACCTTAGGTAATAATACCAAAATTATTGTCACTTCTTCACCAATGGTTTTTAAAACTCATTTTATATTAAGTTTTAGTGCTTGGTTATCATTTTATAATGTAACACAGTTTTTTTGTTTATTTTTAAATATATGTAGCCTCAAATGAGTTGGTATTCATCAACTTTTATGCCGATTGGTGTCGGTTCAGTAACATGTTGGCACCTGTTTTTGATGAAGCAGCCGACAAGGTGACTGCTGAATTCCCAACTCCTGGGAGAGTTGTCATGGGAAAAGTAGATTGTGATAAAGAAGGTATATTGGACTTCAAAAGTTTATCTCAGAGTCAGAAGGACCCACAATAAACTGTCTTACTCTAATTTCAGGCTCACTTGCCTCAAGATTCCATATAACTAAGTATCCAACTTTAAAACTCTTTCAAAATGGCCAACCAGCTAAAAGAGAATACAGAGGTCAGAGATCTGTTGATGCCTTCGTGTCTTTTGTGAAAAAGCAATTGGAAGATCCTACCAAAGAGTTCGGTTCACTTAAAGACCTAGAAAATTTGGACGTAAGTTTATTCACAGTAAATGTCAAGTGCCTTGCTTAGTATTTTGATGAATAAAATGTTTCTTAACATCTGTCTCCAGGACAAGAAGAGAATGCTTATTGGATATTTTGATCGAAGAGATAACCCTGATTTCAATGTTTTCCGTAGAGTTGCAACAAATTTGAAGGATGATTGTCAGTTCCATGTTGGGTTTGGGTGAGTGCAAGGCTTTTCATTTATGTCTAATTCGATTAATATCATGAAGTGTGTTTCTTTTGTTGTCCTGTGATGTTTAAATATTCCTCCCAATAATTTTACCTAAATATTTTTCACTTTGGAAATTAATTTAACATACTAATCTGAGTATAACACACCATCTAACTGACTCTTCTATTTCTCAGCTTTTCACATGATGCTATTAAATCTGTCATCAAGTGAGTAATATCTGTAGGTTTTCAGTTTGGTGTGTTTGCGTTTTGCTTTACTATAGCTTTTTGTTGCAATTGATCAATTGATCAATCCAAAAAATGTTAATTTCTTCTTAAAAGAAAATTGTGAGATGAAGTTTAACTGTTAAACCTAGTAGAAGTAGAAAAATTTGGATTGTGTCATTTGGGATTTTCTCAATGTATAATTATTGATACACTGTAGTAAGTGTGTCATTAATCATTATCGTTTTTGGGTTTCGTGTAAGCCAAAAAATTCTTGTGTATTGTTTGTGCTTTTCACCCGTGCCTTATTCCCTACTTGAGAAGCTGAAGAAAATGCTTGCATTCTTTCACTTTCCATGGTTGCATTACCGCTTTTTATTGGCGGTAATTGGTTTGGTTGAAATGTGGGACCTACCATTTACATATTTCAAAAATAATTAATATTTCTGTGTTTTTCTCATCTACATTAGCATTCCTCTTGCTTTCACCTCTTTGTTGGAAGGGTATTGGCTGAAAGATTACTCATGCTGTAAATTTATTTATTGTAGAAACTAGTGATTATGATCCCCCCTTCTCCTCCCCCAAATTGTCTAGCCAACTGCCTCTTGATGGCATCAGTGTGCATCTGTAAAACTTGTTTCGTTGTTCATTAATTCTTTTTTTTTTTTTCTTTCTATTAGGCCTGCATCTGAACAGATGCATCCTCCTGGGCAATCAATTGTGGTTTTCCGCCCTGACAAAGCAACATCAAATGAGCATGATGAGACATTTATGGGTGATATTAAAAGTTATGATGAGGTGATCTATAACTGACCTATTGCCATTAACCTGTTTTATGACCATGACTATTTGCATCATTGTATCATGTATTCTATTATTCTGTTATAGCTAAACATTTGGGCAGCTGAAAAGTGTGTTCCATTGGTCAGAGAAATAACTTTTGAAAATGCTGAAGAACTGACTGAAGAAGGTCTACCATTCTTAATTTTGTTCCATAAGGCTGATGATACAGAGAGTATTAAAAAATATAAGGATGTTATCAATAAAGAGCTCATTGGAGAGAAACGTAAGAAATCAATTCTATATTGGTAACAAAGAGGTAAACAATTTTTCTCTATTAACTGAATTTGTTCTCTTGGTGCTTTTGCAGATAGTGTCAATTTCCTTACTGCTGATGGTGGTCGCTTCTCCCATCCATTGCACCATCTTGGGATGAGCCAATCAGACCTACCTTTGATTGCTATTGATAGTTTCCGTCATATGTACCTTTTCCCTAAATTTGAAGACATGGAAATACCGGGTAAACTTCGCCAATTTCTTCTTGATCTTTACTCCGGTAAACTTCACAGGGAATTCCACTACGGCCCTGACACCCCTACGGAAAATACTGTTGAATTAATTGCAGGGAGTGTTGATAAAAAACCAACTACTCCACCGGAGTCAACTTTTAAGAAACTTGCACCCTCCAAAAATAGGTACACATTATTAAGAGATGAGCTGTAGATGCATTTGTTGTCTTGTTTGAATGTATGTGTGAGTGAAAGTGTGTAAAATTGAGAGTGCTCTTGTGATCTGACCAATTTACTTTTTAAAGAATCATGTTCAACTTCTTTGTGCAATATGTATATTTTGTTAAAATGAACAGTGCAAACAAGTTTGCTTCTCATTATAAAGAGAAGCGGTTGTTTAAACTTAGCCAGTCTTAAAAACCCTCCTTTTTTCTTTTAAAGTTTTGTCTCATTTTATCTCCTGTCTCTTTTCTTGTTCTTTTTTTTAGCTATGCCATGTTTCTTGTACCTTTTATTTTCTCTATACCTATTTGGATCCTCTGTATCCTTTGTGTGCTTAGCTTCGTCAATAAATTTGGGCTCAGTTTTCTTTTTCTTTGTTTAAATAATATCAATCTAGATATGTGGGACTGGAAAGTTAATAAATATTGTCTGATGGTAATTTTAATCTTTCTGTTATGGTACTTTTTTTTAATGTGATCAGGGTAGCATAGTAAGGATACATGTAATGTAAGTATCACCATCAGATCCGTTATCATGTATTTGTAGCATACAGAAACTTCTCTCCATCCCCAGATGTTTCTTCCTTTTCCTTTTTTTCTATTTTCTTTTGCCACGGTATGGATTTGCTTCTAATCAAATGCATTTCACTATCAAATCTAAACTGAACACAGTTCTTTTAAGGTCTCTCCCTATTTTGAAATGTATAGGAATGATCATTAATAGTGCTTCCAAAAAACCAACAAACAATATTTTTATAGAGATTTCAGAGACAATTTGTATTTGATGCTGGCTCTGATAAATTTAATATTACTTCTACACAATTTTCAAGTTTTAATGCTCATTGAATCGACCGTTTATCTTTTCTTAACATCACTCTTTGAAGGTGTACCTTTTTTTGTTTGTTTGTTACAATGCAAATTTTATTGCATGTCTATGCATAAGTTTATTAGCGTTATGACTTTTTCAGAGGAAAATTGTGGTTGTTTTCCAGAGAAGTGTCAAATTTTGTATGCATTCTATGCTTGAGATGACCTGAATAGAGTTCATCATTTTCTATTGATTTTGTTGTTGTAATTTTGCACATAAAGAGGTGTCATTTGTGTGTAGACACCATCCTTGACTTGAATTTAGCCTAAATCAAAAAGATGTTGGTGTTGAGGTTTAAAATAATTGAATAATCATAGTGATTCTTTTGGATGAATTTTAAGTAAACAGATTTTCTGAGAATGGAAGAAGTGCTTATCATTGACCATTTACAGCAGGAGCATGTGAAAGCTGTAAGTTCTTACTGTAGGACTGTAAGCTTAAAGAAGACTGTTGTGATTATGATGTTTTTGTGGAGATGATAAAGTAAACTGTCATAACTCATGTTTGTATTGCTATTTGCTCTACTTAGTTCTAATGTATCTTATAAAGAAAAGGCTTTGCCATAGGCACAATGATAATCTGTGAAGGGTTTCCTCATAGAACCAGTTATTACTAGTGCAGATAATTTCCATTCATGAATTTCATTCGTTGTTCATATATGAGTCACTCTGATTCTGTGCTGCTTTCTGCAATCACCTCATTTTCCCTTCAACAGTATACATCAGAGGTCTTGAGAATTCTCAAGTGTCCGTTATAAGTAATCAATATAATTTTTCTTCAATTTTTGATTGAAGTAATAAATTCATGCATACTAACATCAGATTTTTTTTCTTTCCTATAATTATTCTTTGGTCCCATTTTCTTAATCTCTGCTTCACTTCGGTCCCACGGCTTCTCAAAGCTGATCGATAGTGCGTTGAGAGCTTGGAGTGGTATGAAATGAGGGGGTTCTCTGTTGTCTGGTTAACAACGGGAAGGATCAGGATATGTCGAGTTGATGTGGGTGCGCATACACAGTTTCGTTTTTTGTTGAACTTACGTTTATCTTTCAAGTTAACAGACTAAAGCTAAAACCACTGCTTCAAACAACTCGCGCCCTTTGCGCCCACATGCCATACCATGGCTTCCAGCATTCTAATACAGACATAGACTATTGCTTGAAAGCATGACTTTTTGATTTATATTCATTTGGCAATATTTTTGACAATCAATTTCATATTTTTCTCTATTTCTGTTCCTCAAGATTTCTTTTTACCCTGACGACCGCGACAAAACTCTTTGCACTCACCGGTTATTCGCGATGTCACGTTGGTCAGCGTGTTAAGGACCCCGTGTTCACGTGTTTTGTCTCGTCTATCGGTGTTTGTGCTCCTATTTGTTTTGTAAGGTTAATGTTTACGTTTCTCATCAAAAATTACAACAAAAATTTGTAAACAAAACTGTATGGCCTAGTTCTATGTGCAAGTACTAGTTTTTTTATAACTTCAGGGGATACTTTCATAATCATCATCATGTTTAATTGGAATGCAAATGAAAGTCGCTTACACTGCCGGGAAGTTAACCCCCTGTTCTAAGCGTTTTACGTGTTTGCTCTTGAAAAATTGAACTTAAAACGCAAAGACGAGGATGATAAATAAAATGGCAAATACTACCAACGAAAATGGAAATCTAGTTGATGAGTTCGAGGAAGCTTTTCAGGTACATAAATTCACCTTTTGGGACTTAAACCTATAACAGCTTAATATCATTGAACTTATTTTACAATTGCTTTTTGGTGAAATTGGTGAATTTCCAGGCCTGCTTGAATGTCTTAACTAGAGATGATGCCCTCGCTCATATGGAAAAGGATGAAGTCAGGGCCGAAGTTGATCAAACCATAAGTAGAGTCATTGATTTGGCTCGGCAAACTGAAGGCTATTTTCTTCAAAAGCGATTCTTGCTGTCTGCATTGAAACCAGAACTTATTGTTAAAGAGGTATGTATTTTATCTTTCTTATATAGCATGAATAAACTTGTTTTGTTATTATACCCTCTAAAACACAGATAAACTGTTGAATTTTTTAATTTTTTAAATGTTTTGTTTGAAGGACATATCTGATTTGAAAGGTGAACTTGCACGAAAGGATGAATTAATTAAGAAGCACTATGATAAGATCAACCAGTGGCAGAATCTTCTCATGGACCTGCGTACTGCTCAAGGTCAGCCACAGGCAGGACAACCTCCAGGCCAACTCATGGGACAACCTAACGGTATGTAAAAACCTAGCCACCAAATAAATTGTCCACTACACAATTTTTGAAAATCCACCACAAGCTTGACATGAGTGATCTTATCTTAGGAATGCCTCCAGGAGGGCCTCCGATGGCTCCTGGAACTCCAGGGGGCAATGTTCCTGGAAACCTCCAACAACTGCAACAGCAGCAACAAATGCAAATGCAACAACAGTTACAACAACAACAGCAGCAGCAGCAGCAACAACAGCAACAACAACAGCAGCAGCAACAACAATCCCAGCAGCAGCAGCAACAACAACAGCAGCAGCAACAACAAATGCAAATGCAGCAACAAATGCAGCATCAACAGATGCAGCAAATGCAAATGCAGCAGCAGCAAGTATGTATTAGTTATGTACATACTTTTTATTAACTCCTATATCAGTTTACCTTGATTGACTCCGTCCATTTCTGGCTATGCTACAGGTTCCAGGCATGGGCTCACCACAGCAATCAATGTTCATGGGGAGTCCTTCACGAGCTCCATTCCAGCCCTCCCTCCAAGGCCCCCTGGCCTACCTGGAGAAAACCACCAGCAACATTGGAATGGCTGATGGACGACGGTGACGAGGGCGAGGGAGGGGTAGGGGCCGCACACGAAGCAGGGGGCGAGGACGAGGACGAGGCTCTGGCCGTGGAGTTCTTGACTATGACCCCTTGGCCACTGCACCCTAGACCCTCCCACAGCCGGGCATAGCCGGGCACAGCACACAGTGTGGCATGCTGAGTGAGTTGTCTCCCATCTCCCAGAGTGGGCCTGTGCACTGCATTGGGTTCAGTATCCTTGAGTGTGAGAAATCTCTTCAAAGCAAAATAAAAATAACCAGCAACTTGGACAGCTTGTGGCAGTTGTAGCCTATGTGACTGATTTCTCAAGAAAAACATGAGTTCACTCTGGTTTGCGATGGAGAGGGAAGAAAGTGAGAAAGAGAGACTTAAAAATTACTCATGCAACAAAATTCACACACAAGTGCTTCCTAATTGTTGATTATGTGTAGGTTTTTTTTTGTTTTTTTTTTTTAAATGTATTTTGTATTTCTTGTTGGTTTTTTGAGTGATTGTTTTCCATTATTGACTGTTAACTTTCAGGCAAAATTTGGTTGTTTAGAATATAAATTTAAATATTTGCCATCTACCAGTTGATTATATACCTTACATGATTTTTTTACATTTCTGAATTAGGCAATGTGGTTTAATGACTCTGTTTAAGATGGATCACATTTCTTTTAATGATTTTGGATTTTTGCCACGTACAGAAAGTTTATCTTTTGTTTTTGTCCATTTTACTGAGGCGTATGAACTCTTTCATGCTGGAGGACTGTTACTGTATGTGGTCTCTCTTGCTCTCCACTTTCGGATGAGTTTAAAGGAAGATTACCTCGTTTGTTTTGTGTGTCTGTGTTCATCCCCTTTGCTTCTAATTGTCAGTGTGGCCTTGGATCATAGTATTGTTATATGTGCAGAATAATTAGCTTTGGTAAGTATTTTGCTTGTAAATTGTATATTTGTAATTATTAATTAGTATATAATATAATGCAACTCAACAGAACAAAATGGGTATTGAAATGGTATTTGATTTTCTCAAGCACCCTTGTATTGTAATTATTCCAAATACCTATGGAAATGAATTTCATCTTGTCTTTTGAGTTTGCAGAGATATGAACCCATATTCATGAATTGTACAGTATTGTACAGTAATTCTTTTCCCTCCAAAACATTCTACTATTTTAATTTTGTACATTTACAAGCCCAAAAGAGCCTAGACAGTGTTATCGCACCAGTGCCTCTGTACAAGTAACATCAAAGCTGTCAAGACTCTTTGGCTTCTAATCCCGACCAATTCTTTGTGTTTCCTTTTCTTCCCCTTTTCCGAAGAGTATTGAACCCTAAGGAACTCCATAGTTGTTAGTTGATGTCCACTAGCTCACTACTTTGGTATACTTCTTACTATCACTTAGATAACTTTTCATCCAAAGGATAATATCATTTTTGATATTCACAGCTAATTGTGGGTGTGATATAAAATTCTTTTGCTAAATGCTAAATCAAGAAAGATGCCAGTAGCTATAATATTTTGTTTTCATTCCGGCTGTCTCAGTGTTGAAATTCGCTCTGAACTCATTTTGTTGAGGAATGAGAAACTTAATTGCAATACAATTTGCTTGTAAATAAGGATAAACTGAAAGGAGGAATATTTTCTAACATTTATTACTACAAATGCAATCTCATTTTTACAGACTGAAGGCACTCCATGGCCTAAGGTGTACAAAAATCAACATTATTTAGAGGTGTTGAGCGATTGCTGCACTAAAAACTGAATAAGAGTGCGTGTTGGTCTCCCTGACATACCTTTGCCTAAATATTTCATCTGGTTACCATCATCCATTACACCTGCCATGTCAAGATGCATCCAATCTCCTTTAGGAGCAAAGTTCTGCAACCAAAGTAATTTTTTGTGTGAATACAGATATCTTCTGATTGCACAGATAATGGTTTTAGTAATAGAGTATGAAGTACGTACTTGAAGGAATGCAGCTGCAGTGCATGAGCCTCCCCCATCAACATTGCTTATGTTGTTCATGTCAACATGTTGATAATCTGTAATGCATGTTTTCATTAATTTTTTAATTTTATTAACCAAGCCAGAGAAATACACTGGACTACATACCTGTCATATTTTTGTTGTAACAATCCCACAGCGGGAAGCGCCACATGCGGTCACCGGTAGTAATTCCAGCTTTTTCTATTTCTTGCCACTTGGGTGTGGAGCTTGAAAAAGTTCCAGTTGCAGCTCCACCGAGAGCCACTCGCATAGCACCTAAATTATTCAAAAACTCTGTGTAATTACAAAAATTACAAGTATAATAGTAAACCAATATTTCCTAGGTTCACTTTTACAGACCTGTAAGAGTGGCTATGTCCAAAGTAAAAGAAGGATCAAATTGAGCAGCATAGCAAAGAGCATCTGCCAAAATAAGTCTGCCCTCTGCATCAGTATTATCAACTTGAATGGTCATACCATTCATGGCAGTAAGAATATCTCCAGGTTTAATGGCTGAGCCACCAGGCATATTTTCAGTCAAAGGAATCAAGCCTATTAAAAAGTAAAGGAAGAAAAGGGTGACCAAAAGCTACCAACAAGGAAAGATTATTTTTTCTTTAAAAAAGAAAAAAAAAGAAAAGAAATGGGATGGGGGTAAAAAAAAGTTATGTGAAGAAGTACCTTTTAAATTTATGTTGAGTTTTAATTGAGCCACAGCCTGAATTGTAGACACGACACAAGCTGCTCCACCCATATCTCCTTTCATTGTATGCATTCCCTTTGAGGGTTTCAAACTAATTCCACCAGTGTCAAAAGTAACACCCTTGCCTACAAAGATATACGGCTTTTGATCTTTGGGGCCATTTGAGTATGTTATCTCCAGGAAGACTGGGGGTTCAGAGGAACCTTGAGCTACCCCAAGGAATGATCCCATTTTCTTACTCTCTGCCCATGCCTTATCATGAGCAATAACTTCCACCCCAAGAGGAGTTAAAGCATCCTTGGCATTCTGAATTGGGGAAAAAATTGTTTCAGAATACACTAAAAATTAAGAATTAGTGAACTAGAAAATACAGTACTGCTAAACTATAAACTTGCCTGAGCAAAAATTCGTGGAGTCATGAGGTTGCTTGGGGTGGACATCAGTCTCCTTGATAAATTCTGAGCATTGGCAAATATGACTCCTTTCTCCCATTCATTGCTGTGTGCATGATAGACCAGCATTAAGATTCAGCAATTAAATTTTATTTTAATTAAAATAAAGGAACAGTAAATAAATATGTAGAAGTCATACTAACAGCCCATTTTCTCCATAAAGCTGAATTGTCGTTTCTGGCTTCTTCTTCGATCTATATTCGTCATATACCCAATTGCTGAGAAGAGCACCTTCTGCTGCTGACTGGGCATCTCCAAAGCTTTCTACTCTTATATCATGAATGTGTGCTTTCTTCAGAGTAGCACAGCCAACTGAAGATTTAAAGAACACAATTAATGGAAAGAAAATGAAGCAGTGGCATCTAAAAAGAATGTTTCTCACCTGCAGCTGCAGTGCGGACAGCCTCTTTGCCTTCATGAATTGATTCCGATTGGTTCACTCCTCGGTCCTTGTCTCCCAAACCAACAACTGCTATTGCTGTTGCCTCTGGGATTACATCATAGAAAACGTACCCTTCACCTTCCTTAATTTCTGGTCCAGCCCTGAAATCAACAAGAGCTATAAATTGGAAGAAAATTACCAGGTGAGATTGATTGATTTTCGAATATTGCAGCAGATCTTGAACAAAGACATCTTTCATAAAGTGGTATAGAGGGTGTATTTTATAATGGTGTGCGGCTGGGTCATGAAAGGAACGATTCAAAATTACAGAAAGTTTAACTATTTATTTGATAACAACAACAATTATAACAAAGCAGCTTATGTGTAATTCATCTCTAACTACATTAGAAGTCTAAATGGTAAACAGAGCCCAATTAAAATTAAAAAAATGTGGCCTGAATTTTTAAGGATGCTATACAACACTGCTACTTTCAAATTTAAAAGAATTGTTCTAGGCTCAAATGATTGCACAGAATATGTTTGTATTGGAATCAAAACCAGCTAACAATGTGCAAGTTTAAATAACCCACACAGTAACTACTTCATTCTCTTCCCAGCAAAAAAGACAAGTTCTAGAGAGAAAAGAAATAGATACCTCTACTGAGTTGATTGGATTTAATATTTACTTCTAGGCTCAGTATCAAAATTTTGAGTTCTGAAATGTGAGAACGAAAAGGATACATATGTAACAATATTCTACACAGTAATTCCATTTCTGTCCCCTTTAATTATGAACACAGAATTGAGTCATTATTGATACTACTAAGAGAAGAGGACATGTTGAAAACTCAACAAAAACACAAAGTACAACTAACAGGGAAAAACCTTATGAAGGCATTTACTATACCAATCTTTCTACCACATACATAAAGGTTTCCTTAGTTATGCTACCAAAAAACAAAAAATGTGTCTTTTAAAAAAAAATTTCTCTAAGCAAAAAAAATAAAATTAGGCAGAAGACCCATATTCCAGGTTGAATTCATATCTTCTGTTTTATTAAATCGACTTTATAAACAATATGGAAATTCACCGAATACATTCCAACAACATTTTATAAATCAGTAAAGTTTATAAGTATTACTCTGATCCAAAGATAACATACCAGTAACTAATAGAAAAGAATCAATACCAATTTAGAAAAAAAATATACTGATTAATTCAGATAGCATGACCATATTTATTCTAGGACATTTCATTATCAAGAGTTACGACTGAATAGAATGATCTTGAATACTTTAGTACATTTGACAATTCTCGAAGTAAAGATAGCAAGTCACATAATATTTTTTCCAAACTTACATGTTTATATACGTTAAGAATTTTCAATAGATCACAGCAAGCTTCTACATCTAAACATTTAATTGCTACAGGTTGTTGTACACCCATCTACTCAATAGATTCTTTCAGCCTAAAGCTAAATACGCCTGAACTTACTACTTTTGTGGGGAAGGCAACTAAAAAATGATTTTATGGGTTGATGTGACAGTGATTTTTTTACCAAAGCTCCAATATATATGAATATCAAAAAAGGGCCTAGGCTGGTTAGTAGATAGTAGTGTGGACGGTAAATAATAAGTACTTGAAGTCTATGAAACAAATCAATGTTGGCACAATGACAAATAAGTGGGGAAAATGAACTTACTGTGTGTTCAGTTGGACTAATCTCATTTCCTGCTTAAAAATTTGCTAAACAGAACATTGCTAGTTCAAACTAATTCCAGTATTTTTATTATGCCCTGGCTGTTGGCAGAGACAACCACATTTGAATTCTGTCTCCAACACACAGCAGATACAAACTCTTTAACATCATCTTCTTTCCGGTCTTTTTCTAAAATGCTTCGGACAGCATCAAATTTAAAGCTGAAGAGTTGTTTTGTGAGACCCTTATAGTACACATAGAGAGAATTATTTTCTGAGCCACATGCAATATAGTCACCATCTGTGGCCAACCCCACAAAGTTCTTCTCGTTAGTGTGTCCCACAAAGGAACGTAGACAATGAAGATTATTGACATTCCACATTTTCAACTGACTATCTGTTGAGGCTGAAACAATGTCTTCTTTGTTCAAAAACTTGACATACGAAACAGCTTTGCGGTGACCTTTGAAGACCATAAGAGCTTCCTTCATATTTCTCAAGTCATAGTAATGTACACAGTGATCAGCAGAACCAAAGGCTAAGTGATAGGAGCTGCAGGGGTTGAATTTCACACAGCAAACATTGGCTTTGGCTTCCAAAGAAGCTACTGAGTTCTCCATATTTAAATTCCAAAGTTTCACTCGTGCATCATCTGAACCTGATGCAATGAGACGCGAATCCACAGCATTGAAGTCCACACTCCAACAGCGCTTTTCATGTTCCTGAAAAGTCTTTGTCCTCTGACCAGTTGCAGCGTCCCATACAGTTACAGCACCTTCATAGTCACTACTTGCCAATACATTTTTGTGATATGAATTCCATATGATACAGGAAATTTTGGAGGTAGACATCATTTCAACACAAGGATAGTGAATATCCACAACATCTCTGATGACTGATCCATATTCAAACACTTTAATTCTTTTAGTTACACCAGCAATGGCAAAGAATTCATTGTCCTTATCAAATTCAATACTAGAGACAATTGTTGAATTGTTAAAAATGTCACTAGAATAATTAAGGGTAGCAAGAGGTCTCAAATAGTTGTATCGTGAGAATTTGACCAAATTCTCTCTAAATGTGTCCAATCCACCCGCACTAACACTCCCTGAATCTACAGACAATGGAGGCCTTTCGCTTGGCCTTCCAAACGTTACCTCCTTGGCTCTAATATTGAGGTAACATTGCATAAAATCTTCAAAGTGTGTGTGCATTCGCTTTCTTCGAGATGCAAGCCTATTTTCCACAATATTTCCTGAGAGCCTCTTCTCATTAAAACCTTCACTGTCTTGGGGTGCTGCCTCATCCTGAGGAATTGAGCTGTCTAGAGAGTTTGATGCACCAGTCTTTTTCCTTGACTTGATAGATGATGTCCTACTATCAATGCTTGCTGATAACTCTTCTTGGACACAATCCTTCAAAATTCGCTCCACTTCCTGTAAATCATTCTTAATGAGTGAAACCTCTTTATTTAACAAATCTAATTGAGCTTCTTTCAGCCTCAACAAATGATCCAGAAATTCTTGAAGTAACTTATTTTGAGAGTAGGTTGATTCCGCTTCAAGTACACTTTTCCGTTGAGTCAATAACTCAAGAATAACATTAACATCAGGGAGCGTAAGATTTCGAGATTCAGTTGAGACAAATTCTCTAAGACCATCAACTGGACTCTGGGCCCACTCTCTTGAGCTGCTTGAGGTAGCACTAAATTCATTTTTCACTTTGGACTTTGCCTTGAACTTGGAGATCAGTTCATTAAGAAGATAATTTGGAAATACATGGTCTAGGGACCCAACTGAAGAACTGCATTTGGGGCAACGCCCACTTGACTCTAAGGATTTAGAAATACACTGGTGGCAAAATGTATGTCCACATCGGGTGATGTGCGCTTCTTGGATGAGCTCAAAGCAAATTGGACACAAAAAATCATTATTTTTGTCCTCAAAAGATCCACCCACACCATTTAGAACAGCTGGATGTTGACGTTTGGCTGGACGACTCCGCTGAGGAGTTGTGTTGTGAGATGAGGAGGGTGAATTTGATGCCATTGTTCCAGAAAGAGCACGTCACACTCTGATCTCCCTGAAACAACACAAATAATGCTAATTAGCTCAAATGTCATGGTCCGCTATTGAAGAAGTTTGAATTTTAAATAAAACTATTGATTTACGGTTGCACAAGGCCAGTTCTGAAATTAATTTAGGAAAAACCGGGTGTACTCAGGCAAATGTGTAGCAAAGCAGTTGCAATGGAAATGTGAAGTGACACAAACGACTACTATGAAAGAAAATAATATGGGTCATGGATTAAAAAGGGTATCATAGCAATACCATCCAAAATATTGGTTATAAGTGAAAAATTTTATAGTCATGACATAATTGAGCAAGGAGCATTACTTGTGGTTGTTTCAGAGTTAAGATTACCCATGTTGCATAAAATGGCACAAATTAATTGCCCAGCAAACATACAAACCAATTAAATTAAATTTCATTGAAAGCAACATTAAAACATGAAGATTAGCAGCATTCCTGCTGTGAATGCTTGAAGTATTTTAAGGTTGGATGTGCAGGAGTCCGATAAGGAATCTACTACGACTGAAAAGTTATGGAATAATGTGACTTACAAGTTTATAAGCTTCTGTAAACGTCCATGGGATGCAGCATCCACTTTTTGAGCTTCTTCAGTCAAAACACAGCCACCTTTATTGCTGTTGGCTCCCAGCACTATCCCCTTCTGCAAAGAGAACAAATATGGATACCTATGAAGGTAAAGAATACAAAAATAGTTATATACTATAAGAATAAAAAAAAACAGTGGGACTTTGAACAGCAGACTTTGCTTGTTTTGATTTATTTAACAGATATACAGACACAATACGTCTACATAATGTTGTACGGAATCGAAGGATAACATTTTAGAACCATGAGTGACATAGACGCCACTGACAAGCGGAAACATAGCTGAAATCCGCAGGTGTTTAGCAGGTTTTTATGTAGGTTATGGTAGGCATATCATATTCCCATCCCTTGGGCCCACTTCACTACCCACAAAAAGTGAAGGCTGGCAAGGCATCTTCGTTGACTTAACAGACGTTTTTGTATTTATTTTTAAAGTCATTTAACAGCAACTTTGTAAAGAAATCTTGCTTGCCCCCCCAAAATATGACTTTGCGTTCCGCCTTCAGGACACGCAGAGATGCGGGGCGTGACACAGTTCTCCTTTTACCTTCACATTTTCCGCGCAGGACGCCAGTGTGCGAGATGAGCAGGTAGACTTCAACATAAGCAAAGATCGAGAACAATTCAATATCATGTTCAGCACATAAACTTCATGTGCGTGGAGGCGCCACTCAGCTGCTGCTGCTGAAGAGGTAACCACGCAGGCTCAAGGCGCGGCGCGCAGGAGAGGTTCGGGCAAGAAGGGGGGGGGGGGGAGCGGAGAGGGGGAAATCTGGCAGCAGGAAAGGAGAGGAGGGCGCGACGCTCAAACCAGATGTCACATGAGCATGAGCTGCGCCGCGCCGACGTATCGTTCTTTTTGTTTCTTTGCAGTCACGTATTTTCGGCGCCTCTTTCATTTACTTGAGCCCCATTCAAGAGATAGAGAGTGAGTGAATCCCACCACCCCACCCACCCCTTTCTGCGCGCATAGCGGGTGCGGGTGGGACTTGTAGCCAAACTTTAAAAGCAAACAACAGTACTGCGCGAATGTGACTCGACTGGGGAACTCACACGCGATGGCGATGAGTGTTAATTTGGAACAAAGTTTGTCTGTAATTTGATTTAAGCTAACGAGTTCTTGCGAGAAACATTGCCACGCCGCGGCGTCCCGCCCGCCGCCCTCTGCCCTCCAGTCCGGTGATCGTGCACCACCAAGGCGCAGTGCACAAAGAGTGGAGACGTACGTTTTCTTCGCAGTTGATACATTTATTTATAGCTAGCCTAAACTTAAACTAGCACTAGGCATAGCCTATAACCGGGCGAGCCGTGCCTTGACAGGAAATGTGAGCTATTGGAATATATTTAGTTTTGGGGGTATTTGTACAAATAAAATGCAACTATACTGGAAAAGTTTCAAGAAAATAAACATTTTTATGTTTAATTCGAATGGCGCGGGTCGTGTGGTACAAACACATACACGAGCGCCAACGTCCAATTCGCAAAAGTATTCGAAGACTTGTATTATTTCTTACGTGAGTGATTTCAATAGAGCGCATGCAAACTCAATCCTGCGTATCAACAACATAGACCAATTAATATTACAACAATGCATACGGCAATGCCCATTTATACCGTGCTAAATTCGTGCCGCAATGTTGGCCGGGCGGACGACGAAATCTGTTTCAGACCTACTTGTCGAGTGTCCCTTATCCTGGTCGAGCCAGGTTTAAGCTCAAGTTATAGGATAGTTCTGTGGGCCCGCCTTGTCGAGTGTCCCTTATCCTGGTCGAGCCAGGTTTAAGCTCAAGTTATAGGATAGTTCTGTGGGCCCGCCCAATGAACATTACCAAAGGTAAATTAATGTATCAGCTAGCTTGTGCTCTCAGACAGCGAGCGTGGCAGAATATTATACAGGGGGGATTATGTCACGCGCCTCGCCCTGCTGTTGCCTAGTGCCAGCATGGACCAGAACCAGCATGGACCAGAACTAGTCCATGCTGCCTGCATGCTGCATGCGCGAGCTCAGGCCAGGTAGAACACGGTCGTCAAACATGTGTCACGAGACCCTGTCTTGACTTCAGAATGAGTTCTATCTGGCTACCGAGCCGCAGTAAATTTTGACTTTCAACCTCAAAATGGCGTCATTTTGATATCACTTTGAACAAAGTGTTCCACCTGGGAGGCTGCTGAAACCTCACTTCACCGGCGTCCGGTTTCACAAAAAAAACGTTTCTTGCAGTATCATTTGGTCAAAAACGTACTCCAGAGATGTCGGCGGTGCATGACCATGCGTACCGTGCAAAATATCCCCCCCCCCCCCCCGCGTGTACATTATGATGCCTACAGTGCAGAATATGCCCCCCCCCCCCCCGTGATAATTATGATCCCCCCGTGATGATTATGCCCCCGTGCAGAATATGCCCTCCGTGAAGATTGTGCCCTCTCGCTCAGCGATCAAACCATGTCGGCATGTCGGCGGTTCGCTCATAGGCTAGAGCATTGGCCTGAACACCCTTAATGCGGAGGTTGGAATCTCCCACTTGCATGGTTAGTTTTTAGTCAACCCTCCCCTCCGTCGGCGGTGCATGGACATGCCTACCGTGCAGAATATCCCCTCTCGTGCAACCATCGTATGGCAACCTCGGGGACATGGTTGAGGTAACAATGTTGCCGTTGAGTTCACCGAAATTCTGGTCAACCCGACCCCGACCATAATGTTGCTGTCTCAACCACAATGTTATGGTTGTCCATGAGCTAACCATACGATGGTTGTTGCAGCTTTTCATTTTTCAGGGTGCAGGGCTCCACCTGTCCCACCTCACGGCCCGCCCCGCCCCGCCCCGCCCCACTCTTATCATCCCGTGGAATTATCACTGCAAACCGCGCCCGATCATATCGAGATGTCAACTCGCGCCGGCAACGGGAGGGCGGAGGGGTGGGGGCGCGGGGTGCGGGGCGGAGCGGGGAGGGGAGGCGCTCGCTCGCGATTGGCCGCGCACGCCGCCCTTCGTACGCAGGTCCGCGGAGGGGCGCCGGTGTGCCCCGCGCGGGGCTCCCCCGCCTGCAGCCGGCGCCCCAGCCCCGCCCCCGCCCGGCACCACCCCCTCCAGAGACAGGGGTTGACTATGCTGCTACTCATTCGGCCACTCTCGCTTCGCCCCCTCGACAGGCAACAGGCAAACGGACAGACCCCGGCTCCGAGCACCGAGACCGTGCTCCGACCACTGTCGGCCCGCAACTCCTTGGCTCCACCGAGGTCCACGCCAGTGCCGTGACGGTGCCCTGACGGTGCCTTGACGGTGCCCTGACGGTGCCTTGAAGGTGCCCTGCCGGTGCCCTGACGGCACAGCCGGGCTTGACGACACGACCGTCTCCGAAGGGCAGGACCGTCGCGCCACACCAGGCTCCTGAACCAGCTTTCCGGTGAGTTCCCCAAGCCCAGCACCCAGAAAATCGCTTCTTTAAAAATTTTCTTCAGAAATTTTTATTTTAATTCAGAACATACTTCTTCAATCCAAACAAACCACTTACACGATCTGAAAAAAATTTTGCTTGAATCAAAGAAAAATGTTTGATTCCAAACAAAAATTTCTTTGTCCCTATATTGACGAAATTATTTCTTGGAATCAAAAAAAGTCTTTATTGTTTTAAACAAACGATTCTCTGGGAGAGCAAGAGAGCTGTCGTCTTGTCGTCGCGAGCGTGACGCGTCTGGCAGAGTCGAGTCGAGTCGAGTCACCGCGGAGGATGTTAACTTAGGAAAACGGTTAGTGCTTGAACGCGTTGGACGGGCGTTACAATCACTTTCCGTTGGATGCTTGTGGCGACCAGAGCAGAGACGCATAGGGCGTTGGAGACTCTTGGCATAAATATTCTACATCCAGAGAAAAGAATTCCTGATTCGCGCATACTTTTATGCATGAACTGGCAACCGCA
Organism: Frankliniella intonsa; assembly: GCA_033675135.1. Taxonomy (NCBI): domain Eukaryota; kingdom Metazoa; phylum Arthropoda; class Insecta; order Thysanoptera; family Thripidae; genus Frankliniella; species Frankliniella intonsa. Next base: position 12,916,858 of record CM066256.1, on the reverse strand, counting down.
CCACTAATGCGTGCTGTGTCTAAAAAAAGATATCTTTGAATCTAGCATCTGATGCGAGATCTACGTATCAATGCGAAGTCTCGGCATTGGCGTAATGCTTGCATCAAGGTTCGTATGTTTGACCCTCACGCTGGACAAGCCATAATATACGCTTGGCAGAAAAAAACGAGTATCACGCATCAGACGGTCGGTCCAAGCATTCTTTTTTCTGGGTGTATGTTAGTGTTCGTGCCATGAACGACTTATGGAAAAGATTTGATTTGCTCCGAGGATGGCCATGCGATACCATTAGCTCTAAATTAGAAAGTATCTGACTTGGGCAAAGAAACGGAGGGGGGGAAAAGGAACTAATCCAAAGCTAGCTGTTGCAACATCACTCACCTCACCCTCGCGCCAGATATAGCAACGCCTCAAATATCACCCATGGGGTAACCGAGTTCTTGCTTGCTCCGCGAGATTTTGTTACGGCTCCGGTCGCTGCTGATTGTGGATGACGCGCAAACCGATGCCGATGATGATGTCAGACCAGCAGGACGACCATCCCGCCCCGCGCGCGAGCCCTCCCGCCGCGCCCCGCCCCGCCCCGCCCCGCCCCGCCCCGCCCCGCCCCGCCCCGTCGCGCCCCGCCGCACCCCACCCACGCACGTCGCCTGCCTGCTGCTTCAGGCGCGCCGCGCCGACCAACGGCCCGCGTCACCGCCAATTCAGTTACAGCCATGTCATTGCGATCGTGACCACCATGTGGTCACGACGGCGAACACCTTGCCGCCCGCCCCGCCCCGCCCCGCCCCGGGGCAGGGACGCGCCGCCGCGTATCGTTTGCGGTAGAGAGAGGTCTCATTAAACAGTTTCTATCTCGAGTGCGTGCCGCGCCGCGCGTCGCGCTCCCCGCGGAGCGGGGGTCAGCGAGAGAGGAAGGGAGGGGTCGCGGGGTCGGACCGGCCGGGCGGGGCGGTGCGACGCGGGGCGGGGCAGGTCAGGGCGGGGACAGGGACAGGGCCTCCCTGGACACCAGCATGACGGCAGCCCAGAGCCCCACGCCGGCACGGGGAGGGGAGCGGACAGGTAGGGTATGGCGCGCCGCGCGGCTCGTGGCGGAATGGAAGCCGCTCCCCTTAATGGGAGTCATACCGCCTTAAGCTACCCTAAGCTAGAGCAGTGGAGCTTATACTTTCGGTCGGCGGCGCTGCTGCTACAAATCCGGTTCCGGTCGGGCGGGCTGGGGGCCGCTGGGGGCCGCCGGGGGCCGCCGGGGGCGCCGCGCCGCGCTCCCTCGGACGTTTCGCGGAGGAAGAGGACCGGGACAGCAGCTCGTCTTATAGCCTCCCTCGCCTCCTCGCCTCGCCCTGCCACCCGCCCCGCCCCGCCCCGCCCCGCCCCGCCCCGCCCCGCCCCGCCCCGCCCCGCCGCAGAACATTCAGCGCAGGGCGCAGGGGATGTGGCCTGACCGAGGGGGTATTCTTTATGTAATACCCTGTACGCGTGACCGTGACCTGGGTATTACCGGGTGTTACGCGGAATGTGATACCGAAAAATAATCAAATATGCTTTAAAGTGCTAGAATTTCACATGGAATACCGGTGTAATTCCGCGTAATACCGCTTCTAATACATACGGAGTGTACGCTGTACAAGTTCCCCTGTAGTGAACACTCTCTCGGACCTGACCTCGCCGTTTTCCAGGAGATGATACACTTAATTTTTTTTCCTGCTTCCAACATATGTGCGAGCCGCACCCCGCGGCGCGGCGCGGTGCGGGCCCAGTGCGTCCCCACCGCCGCGCGCACGCATAGCTCCCCCCCCCCCTAACACTCTCATTATCGTGTATTTCACGAGGCTTTATAGATTACGGGCGGCCCCTCTCGGGGGAGACGGCCCCCCAGCGGGGCATGCAGCAGGGTGCCGGCGCCCTCGCCCTTCCGCTCCCGGCCCGCCGGTACGCCTCTGCTCTGCTCTGCTCTACGGTTTTAGACAGATAAAGATAAATATTTTTTACACGTGAGGGTGCTTTTATGCTTCGCCCTCCTGCCCTCGTTGCACCTGGGCGGCCTCGGCCGCTGGGCTCCTGCTGGGCGCAGAGGCCGCGGCCGCCCGCCCCGCCCCGCCCCGGCGAGTCGAGGCCCGAGCTAAACGGCCCGGCCCATCCCGGCCTTATCCGGATTGTATTCCGATCACGCTCAAGATCACGAACGGCGATTACATCTCCAAGGCATTCCGCTGCTGAGGCTGGCCGGAGAGTAGCGGGGCGGGGCGGGGCGTGGTGGGGCGGGGCGGGGCGGGCAGCGGAAGCGCAGCGGGTGCGCGGGCGGGCGGGCGCGCGCTGCCCTCTGGGGACCCCACGGGGGTCCGCGCCGCGGTGCAGGTGGGCTGCCCGCCCTGGCCCCGGGCTGCCCACCCTGGCCCCGGGCTGCCGCCGCGCCGGATACCGGGGAGGACGGGCTCGCCCACGGCACGCCCACGGCACGCCCACGGCACGCCCACGGCACGCCCACGGCACGCCCACGGCACGCCCACGGCACGCCCACGGCACGCCCACGGCACGCCCACGGCACGCCCACGGCACGCCCACGGCACGCCCACGGCACGCCCACGGCACGCCCACGGCACGCCCACGGCACGCCCACGGCACGCCCACGGCACGCCCACGGCACGCCCACGGCACGCCCACGGCACGCCCACGGCACGCCCACGGCACGCCCACGGCACGCCCGGCACGCCCACACCCCCGACACCCCTTGACCAGGTCGTGTGATATGACCCTTTCATCGTGCTAATTTGTATTATTCCCCATTGACATGTTTTTTGCGACGCAATCATAAACCTGTCACTCTGCTTTTAGTCCGCGTCACTCGTCCCGCCCTGCTCGCCCCAGTTTAGTCTGAGAAGTACGCCATAAGGGGTGTAAAGTGGGCTGCATCTGCGCCCTCCTATACTTGCTCGCCAACTAGGCAACACCTCAGCACAGGTGCGTGCATGTCGCGCGCCCATGTTGCCAGAAAAGTAGGCAAGTAGCCCAATCACAGGGACGTAAAGTGGGCTGCATCTACACCCGCCTACCAGGCAACACCTTTGCACTGGTGCGTGTATATTTCCTAGTAGGCAGGCGCAGATGCAGCCCGCTTCACTCCACTGTGTTTGGGCTACTTATTGCCTACTTTTCTGGCAACGCCTGTCGCGCGCAGAATCAGACTGCTTTACTCTTCTTTGTTTGAGCTAAAGATGAAGATGTTACCTTACTTTTTGTGGCAACCCTGCTCCGCCCGGCCCCTCCCTGCAAAACGTGAGTCAGTCGAACGTGTCACGGCACGGCCGCCCCCAGGTGTTAGGTTGCCACGGGGCGCGAAGCTTTCGGTCTCGCGATGAGCGTCGTGGGCGGGGCGGGGCGGGGCGGGGCGGGGCGGGGCGGGGCGGGGCGGGGCGGGGCGGGGCGGGGCGGGGCGGCGCGGGGCGGGGCGGGGCGGGGCGGGGCAGCGCTGAAACCGGAGGAGGCGTATCTCTTTCTCATCCCGAGCGCGCCTCCTCAGCACAGAGGTGAGGCGGGCGCGGCCGGGTTAGTTTTAATTCGGGCTCACGGCAGTCTATTCCGGTAGGGGCGTATCCGCGGCGCGTGCCACAGTAGCAGCGGGGTGCTCGAGCTGCTACCTGTATTGCCCGAAAAGTAGGCAATCTGTAGCCCAAATACAGTATGGAGTAAAGCGGGCTGCATCCTGCATCTGCGCCTGCTGCCTGCAAGGCAAGGCATGCACGCGCCCCAGCGTACCAGTGCCAAGGTGTTGCCTAGTTGGCAGCCGCATAGCAGATGCAGCCCGCTCCCCTTCACTGTGTTCGGGATGCTTATTGCCTACTTTTCGGGCAACTCTGGGTGCAGCTCGTACTGTCCAGGGATTACATCTGCTGAGAGCCCCGCCGCAGTTTTTCATGGGGGCGCGGCTGATGTGGGGAACAAAGGGCACAGTGCTATCTCTGTCTCTCTCTTGCTCCCGCCCGGCCCGCCCGGCCCTTCCCGCAAACCGGCGCGGCGCGCGGCGTCGGGTCGGGGGCGGCGCCGCGGCGGCGCAGCGTCGTTTCGCGGGTGATATTTTTCATACGAGCGGCGCCTCGCCTCGCCTCGCCTCGGCCTGCTCCGCCCATTGTGGAAGAGGGAGTAGAGGGGTCGGACACATTTCGGACGCAGCGACCCGTGCAAGTGGGCACCGACAGGGTGACGCATTTCGGACGCGACTCGGGAATTAGAGTAATCCAGATGCACGCATTCTACAGTCGCAATTCGTAAATCACTGCTGGGGGCCGGGAGGGGGGGGGGGGGCAGCCGAAATGAAAACGGCGGCACTGGCGCGGGTTTTTATGCATCACAGGGCCGCGTTTTTCTACTCCGCGAGTGAGTCTGTGTAACTCGAGCCGCGGCCTGGCCTCACGCGTTCTGCGTTTTTATGCACACGAAACCCCGCAAACTTTCAAATTGTTGTATTTGGTTTGTGTGTGCGTTGCAGCGCACGCCGCCTGCAGTATCAGTCCCGCCCGTGTGGTTCATACAGCGCGGCTGCGTTTAGTTTCGTGCAACACATCTCGGAGCTGAGGGGCGGGAGGAGGAAGAACAACTCCTGCCCGCCCTAGCTGCGCCTAGTCCTAGACCATTGACTCAGAAGGTCTCCTTTTTTTGTTGGCGATGGTGGTGGGGGTGGGGGTGGGGGGTCCTCTTCCTTGTCCATTTTCCGATTCGAGACCCCGTATTATTTTCTCGGTGACATTGCTATTTTTACACCTTCTTTGGCATGTTTTTGACCTACACCATCGAAGAGATAAAGTTCAAGGGACTCTCTTGACATGGATCCATTAGAAGCAAGACAACTTAACTTTCGCGATTATACCCCCAAGCCCTAAAAAAATCAACCCATTTTACGTTCTCTATGGGGTTTGCCAGGGTCTGCCAAAGGTCTTTTGGGGTCGAGCAGTGACCCCGAAGATATCCTATAAATCTCAAGCCTTTAGCTCATCTCCTTACAAGTTTTACAGGCAGAAAAATACAGACATACAGCAGTTTGTTTGCGTATAGAAGAATCATTTTCGTACCTTGGGGACGGGGTGGGTCGCGTCCATGGCGGGTAGGGTCGCGGGCACGTGCACTCAGAGCGGTAGAGTCCTCCCTGTCACACTGAGTGAGTCGCTCGAAGGAGCCGCGGCCCCTGTTCCCACCCTGCCCTGCCCCGCCCTGCCCCGCGGCCCCGGCTTGCAGATTAGGCGTGTCGTGTCCCGGCCCGGCCCGGCCCGGCGAGCCCGGTGCGTCGCGAGCGCCGCGAGGTCCCCGCCCCGCCCGCCCCGCCCCGCCCCGCCCCGCCCCGCCCCGCCCGCCCCGCCCTGTCTGATAAAGGCGCCTGGCGGCCTGGCCTCGACGCCTCCGCGCAGATAATGGAGCTCGACCGCGGCCGCAAGTAGATTCGGCCGATTAGAGAGATTTACCTCAAAGTTAAATAAATAAAAAAAAATGGCGCGAGTCGCGAGGAGAGGGAATTTCTATAGATGGCGATGTGGATACAGAGGGTGGTGACGAGGAGGAGGGCTAGTACACGGAGGAGTACAAAAGAGAGGCGAGGAGGATGAAGAGGGGGAAGATGAGGAGGAGGAGGGGGAAGAGGAGGAGGAGGAGGAGGAGGAGGAGGAGGGGAGGAGGGGGAGGAGGAGGAGGCAGGCGAAGCAGAAGGAGGACGGGAAAGAGGATGTCGGCGGGACGGCGAAGGAAGTTGTTCGTCCTGCGTATTGTGCCCGCGGGAACAGTGGAGGCACCCCGTGCCCGCCCTCGCCCCGCCCCCCGTCTCTACATCACCGCACCCCGGCCCCCGGAGGGGCGCTACGTGTTGGGGGGTAGAGCCCCCCCCCCCCCCCGCCCCGCCCCCGCCCCGCCCCCGCCCCGAGGAGTACCGTGTGGGCAGCCGCGAGCGTGGCCGGCTGGCTCCAGGAGCAGAGGCGCAATGATTGCGGACCAGCTGTTCTGCTCTGCCTGGCCTGGCCTGGCCCTGCTCGCCCTGCCCTGCTCCCACCAGCGACCGTCTGTCTGTCCGTCATCCGTCTGCCCGTCTGTCTGTCTGCTCGTCCGTCGGCCGAGCCGGCCGGCCGGGGCCAGTCAGTCTAGCGAGCAGGTGACGGGAGTGAGTGTTGTGAGTTGAGAGTGCGGGCCAAAGTGTAATATTATGCCATACGCAGAGGCAAGTGTGACGCGCGGAGAGTTTGGAAGGAAAGCCACCCGTCATTGGAAATGGGTTTGTTTACATTCACCCGGCGACCAGGAAGCGGGGACAGTAGGATCTGGAGGTGAGTTTTGTTTTCGTTTCGTGTTTTCACACTGGTCGCTATCATCAGTTTTCTGGAACGTTCCGTACTAGCATACAGGGTGTATTTTAGACTAGTTTGTTTCACTTTCCGACTTCTTTGCCTATAGGGTATTTCACGAAATCTCTAGGACGGAAATAAAAAGTAAAACGGAAGCCCAAAAACGGAACCAGTAGATGAACGCGCACCGCTAGAGTATGAGAAATAACTTTTACGTGGTGTCATTACAAACAACCAAACAGCGACGGAAAGCCACGTGAATTCCTCTTACAACGATGAATCGCATTCAACAGCTGGTTCCGTTTTTGTGCTTCAATTCAACTTCTTTCCGCCCAAGAACTCAGTGAAATACACACCCTTTTTACCTTTTCTCAAAACATTTTTCAAAAAACGGGATCGACGCTACCTCGCGCCCCGGCACAGTTCCCTTGCCAGGTTGGGGAGCGACCAGCTCTGCAGCGGCATGCAAGCCCCGGGGAGGTAGGCAACCCAACGCGTCGCTCCGGAGATGTCCTAGTGGGCAGGCGAAGATGCAGCCTGATTTCCTTGTGTTTGGGCGACTTATTGCCTACTTTTCTGGCAACACTGCCGGTCGCGCCGAGGCGCCTGCGGTCCTAGGATAGGCCACCCGCCCGACAGGCGTGTCCGTCCCACCCCCGGGTTGCCTTCCTCTCCGGGCGCTACACGGCGGGCGCGGCGGGCGCGGGCGGCGGCGCGACGAGAGGGGCAGAGCTGGGGACGGGCGCGGGCGCGACTCTCCTCGCGGGGCAGATGTGTGACGTGACGGGCCGATCTGTCTTGCCGCGCCGCGCCGCGCGGAGAGGAGGCTGAGGACGAGCGGCGTGGCGTGGCGTGGCGCGGCGTGGCGTGGCGCGGCGTGGCGTGGCGCGGCGTGGCGCGGCGGTGCAGAGGCAGTTTCGCCCCTCCTTGGGGAGGAGAGACGCCTTTCTCGTGGGCGTCGTGGGCGGGGTTCAAGGAGGGTTAGTGAGTGCGGGCAGCGCGGCCAGCCGAGCCGAGCCGGGCTAAGCCGTGCCGAGCCGAGCCGAGCCGAGCCGAGCCGGGCGGAGCAAGCTACTACTGTAGCGACCAAGACTGAGACTAAGACCCTGTGCTTTCGCATATGCTGCTGGAACGAGTAGCACTTGAGGGACCTGTGGACACCCCCCTCCTCCCTCCCTACACAATGTGTCCCCCTCGAGTCCCCCTCCTCCCATGCTCTCACTTCCCTCCGTTGCGTGTGTGTGTGTGTAGGCGGGAGACGCGAGGAAGCTGCAAACAGGAAAAGCCGGAGAGTGCACAGACTGGAATGAAAACGCTAAAACATTTACCAAAAACAAAAAGTAAACCACACCACAGAGCATGCTTTGTTAATAAGTGTGACGGCGACACACATTTTGTGTCCCGTTCCGTCCCGTCTCGGGAGTGCGCTGCTGTGCTTCGGTGTGGGCTGCGGCACTGCACACGGCCCCCCTCCGTTCCGCCACCCCGCCCCGCCCCGCCCCGCCCCGCCCCGCCCCGCCCCGCCCCGCCCCGCCCCGCCCCGCCCCGCCCGGCCGTGTTGATCAATCATCACTTGTTTTCGCGCTCCTTCTGGCCGCTGTCAGCGCCCCCCGACAATTTCTATTTTTCATCAAGGCCATTCGATGACACGCCGCTTCCTCGGGGACAGCACGGGCCACTGTCCTGGAGCGGTGGGGGCGGCGGGGGCGGCGGGGGCGGCGGGGCCGCGGGGCGTGGCAGTCCAGACCACAGGAGGACCAGGACCCTCTCCTCCTGTGCTGCTGGAAAAGTGAAGCGATGAGTAGCCGCAACACTGTGGAGTAAAGCGGGCTGCGTCTGCGCCTCCCTGCTAGGCAAGCATGCACGCACCAGCTGTTGCCTGTTATGCAGGCACAGCTGCAGCCCGCTCTACTCGACTAAGTTTGTGCTGGGCTACTTATTGCCTACTTTTCTGGCCACACTTCCCTCCTCTCTGCAGCGGCGGAGTCACTCTCCATCGCCCCACATCAGTGGGTGTCGTTCAGTGGGCGTCACCCAGCTCTAACCTCGGGACGCAACAGGGTCCGGAGCAGGAGACACCTGCCCTGCAGCGGCTGCGCCCGCCCCGCCCCGCCCCGCCCCGCCCCGCCCCGCCCCGCCCCGCCCCGCCCCAGGGTTCAGTTTAGGGAGCGTTGCGGTCGTTAACGGTATTTGCGCCGCGCCGCACCGGCCCGAGGCTGGCCTGGCCTGGGCAGCGCCGCCCTATTGGCAAAACGCAAACACGGCTCTAATGGAGCGGCGCAGTGCTGAAAAGCGCGGCGCAGCGCAGCGCGGAACAGGCGGTGATAGTAATAACAACGCAACAACCGCGCACAATCAATTATTGATACGGGCAGAGGGGTGGAGCGGGGGGCGGGGTGGGGCGGGGCGGGGCGGGGCGGCCGAGCGAGGCAGCCATTCACGCTGGGCTGGGTGCTCACCGCACTGCACTTCACCACCACTGATACTGACACTGACGCTGAGGCTTACGCTGACAATGACGCTGACGCCAGGCGCGTTATAAGGGTGGCCGGGGAGGGGCGGGGGGGCGATCACCTGTAGTAAACCGCCTGAAAGGTAGGCAACCCGAGCTGCAAAACCCCTGTATTTAGGCAACCCAAGCGGCACCGGCCCCCGTAAGACCTTATACCGCGCCTGGGTGACGCTGACGCCGACGCTGACACTGGCGCTGCGCGCTGTGGACAAGCGTCTCCTCAGTCGAAATCAGGGCAGTTGGAGGCTGCTGTAGCGGAACTATTTCCGGGGACCAGCTAAGCTAGCGGGGCGGGAGCAAGCGTCATCGGCGTGGCAAGGAGGCACGGGGTTGGCGGAGGGGTTGGGGGCGGTATCCTCCCTGGTGAGAGGGGCCAGGGCCGAGGGTGTACATAGAGTGTCCCACCCCGCCCCGCCCCGCCCCGCCTCGCCTCGCCCCGCCCCGCCCGCCAGCACGAGACCTGTTCGTTAGCCCGGCCCGGCCCTGGGCGAACCGGCGGAGGGAAATTGGGGACCAGGAGGCCGGGAGAGCCGCGAGCACCCCCTGCCCTGAGCCGGCCCGGCCCGGCCCGGCGTGGTGTGGTGGGGCGCGGCCAAATAGGCCAAATAGTCGCCGGGAGCCTGGGCGCATAGGGCGGGGCGGGGCGGGGGCGGGCGGGGTGGTGCGGTGCGGCGGGGTACTCAGTACTTATGCCGCGCCCCGCCCCGGACCCGCTCAACCGCCCCGCGCCCCCCGACCTCAACCTGCATTATGCATTTGTTATGTTGCGGTGATGCTTTCTCCCAAATTCCGTCTTCTATCCCCCCCCCCCCCGCCCCCCCCCGCCCGCCTCGGTGCGCCAGTGCGCCATCTGCGGGAGGCTGTCGCCGCGATGGTGGTCTCTCTGTGTACTTAAACACTCTGTGTGTGTGTGTCGTGCGTGTACACGTGTGCGTGAGCGTGAGCGCGCGGGCACGTGGGAGAGTGAGTGAGTGAGGCGGGGAATCGCTCTGCGTGAACTTTGCCGGCGGCGGCGTTGGCGGGTGTCGGCGCGTGCGTGCCATCGCGGAACGCCCTCTTGCTGCCGCCGCACCCGCCGCCGTGGAACGCCCCGCCCCGCCCCGCCCCGCCCCCGGCGCACGGCGGGCGGGGCGCCCATCAGAACCATTACCGCAGGCAGTGGCGGTGGAGCAGGGCGCCGGTGCGCGCGCGCGCTCACACAACAGCCACACCACTTTAACACCAATACCACTCCCCGCCCCTCCACCCCACCCCGCAGCTAGTTTGTATCAGCCGTACTTACGCCCCTTTCACTTTGAGGTAATCAGCGAGACAAGGGCGGGGACAAAGAGGCGGGAGCTGGTACACCCACACACTCACACACTGTCTCACACTGTTCGCCGCACCCCTGACACGAGCGCCCTTCAGTCGGAGTTGGCTGGTGAGCAGGTGCATGATGTCCTGGAGGAACATGGCTCGCCGCGTGTGGGTCAAGCCTCACCGTGGGACGCCCGCTCCGCCCGCTCCCGCTCCACCTCCGCGCCTTAGGGATAAGTGTAGGGGCGGGGGCGGGGGCCGGGCTGATGTCCGGGAGAGGGGGCACATGATGTTAACTAAGTGGCGGGGGCGGGGCGGGGCGGGGTGGGGTGGGGCGGGGTGGGGCGGGCTGGAAGGGCCTGCCCGCCCGCCCGCCTGACAGGCGCGCGCTGCTGCGCCGCGCCGCCCCGCCGGTTCGTTAGCTGCTGGAAGAGGCAAAACATTACACGCTGCTCTCCCAACAGCGCGGCAGTAGAGGCGCCCTGCACTGCCCTGCCCTGCCCTGCCCTGCCCCCGCCCCGGCGATACCATCACCATCATGCTCACCGGGAGGGAGGAGGACGCCCCCCCCCCCCCCGGCCGGGCCCCAGCCGAGCACTTAAGCCCGCTGCATCGGCTGGTGGCAGGCCGGCCACGACACATGACTGGCGTGTATATCATGTCCTGCTAGTGGCCCGGCCCGGCCCGGCCCTGCTGCCCCGACCGACCTGTCCTCGACCCTCAGAGCGAGCTAATCCCGCGACACAATGCCCCCTCCCCCAGCGCCCTGTGTCCCAGCCGGGGCGTGGTGATCCATCATTAGCCCTATTCTCGAACATCACAATCAAAGATCAATGCGATTGTCGGCTCGAAGCTGCGCGCTGCAGTGCAGTGCAGTGCAGGACAGGGCCACCCCCCGCAGAGCTCGCATCCATATCTGCCACCCCTTTTCCAATTCACTACCCGTATCGCCCCCACGAGATGGCCGCGGCCCCACGCAGCAGCAGCAGCAGAGGGCCCCGCCCCGCCTCACCCCGCCCCGCCCCGCCCTACCCCGTCTCGCCCCGCCTCGCCCCGCTACGCGGCCGGCGCCCGTATCTGTCGTCCGCGCGCCTTTGTGAAACCACAGAGTTGTAGGTTGTAGATTCGACTCGTCCCCGGGGCGGCGCGGCCGGGCAGTATTGCCTGAAAAGTAAGGCAAAAAGTAGACCCAACACAGTGGAGAACAGTGATGCCAGATAAGCAGACAAAATATCGTACGCACTCACCTGTAGGAGGCAGACGGGTATCTCCGCCTGCCTGCCTGCTTGGCAAAATGCATTCTCATGTGTGGAGAGTTTGCCAAGTGGGCAGGCGGAGATACCCGTCTGCCTCACACAGGTGAGTGCGTACGATCTTTTGCCTACTTATCGAACATCCCTTGTGGAGAAAAGCGGGATGCACCAGTGCGTTCCTACTAAGCAGCACCTTAGCACAGGTAGTTGCATGTTGCCTAGCAGCAGACAGGCGCATGGGTTCAGCCCTCTGTGCTTTCTGAGCTACTCATTGCCTACTGGCACGCACCGGTACCGATCCGGTGCACTGTATTCTGTCCCTTCCCAGCGCACATGCGGGACGGGAGGGAAGGCCCGGGGAGGCAGCCTGCTGGGCTGGGCTGCACGGGGCGGTGCAAGGGGGCGCCTTCCGGCCCCGGCAGGCAGGCGCTGCAATCAAGCAGTTGTCGTGGGGACGCGCCGCCCCCGCGCCGCCCCCGCGCCGCCCCCGCGCCGCCCCCGCGCCGCCCCCGCGCCGCCCCCGCCCCGCCCCCACGCCACCCCCGCGCCGCCCCCGTGCCACGCCTCCCCGTACTGCGCTTCAAATTGTCGACATATGTAAGGGTTGAGCCCTACCGCCCCGCCCCGCCTCCCCAGCCGAGTCCGGCCAGCCGCCGGCCATAACGCGGGTCCTTTTGTGTTCCCAAAACTACCGCCTGTCGCCCCATCCCGTCCCGTCCCGTCAGTCCCGTCCCGTCACACAGTGAGCGGACGTCGCCGGCAGAGACCGACGCGGACACCGGAAAAACAAAGGTGCTAAGCAACGCCAAGTGCTAAGTTCAGTGCCTTTCTTGGGTCACTAAATCTTAGTGCATTTGCAAAGGCACTAAATTTGTATACGCAGCTGGTCAGCTAAAGGTGCTAAGTCCTACCTTTAAAAGGCACCAACAAAATGTATTGCCTTTCCTAGAGGGCGCTAAATCTTAGTGACTTTCCAAAGGCACAAAGGCACTGCCTTTTAAAGGTAGTACTTAGCATCTTTGTTTTTGCAGTGTACCGGCGCAGAGCCGGGCCGGGCACACATCACTGTTAGCGCTGGTCGTGCAGCGAGTCAGCGTTGATTTTAGAATTGAATCACCGGGAGAGTAAAGTATTCTGATCGGCGCGGCTCGGCGCCCATTTACGTCTTCACTCCTACTTCTCATTCATCCTGCCCCCCCCCCCCCTCCCCCCTCTCTCCTCGCGAGATGCGGGCGGACGAGACGGCGGCGCCTGGAGAGGGGCGGCGCGGGGTGTGGCGGGGCGCGCCGGGCGATACCACTCCAGAGCCTTTCAACTTTATTCCACTCCGAGGCTCCTCCCCGCCTTACAAGACAACGCTATCGAACTTTTATTGAACTCATTTGCAGGCAGACGACTGATGTCGCTTATGGAAATACACACCCACTCTCTCCCCCCTCTCTCTCACCCTCTCTTTCCCCCTCGCTCTCTCCCCCTCTTTCTCTCCCCCTCTATCCCCCTCTCTAAGTCTCCTTCTGGCCCACCCCGGTTTGTCCACCGCGCCGTCCTGTGTTTTGTGTGGTTTTGAACAATGCATATTCATAAAACGGCAAAGATGGCAATTACTCGTCCACGGCCGCGACCCCCATCCTGTGGCCGTGGTCGGGCGCCCAGCACCCGCCCTGCCTTACCCGGGCCGGCTGAGGGCCAATCCAGGTGATCATTCCGCTGCCCCGCATCGTGTGATTGCCCCGCCCCGCCCCGCCCCGCCAGGCCCGGCCCGCTGCTCCTGATTTCGGTAGATTTGATTGCAGAGTTCATCCGATTATCGCGAAAGGGTAGAAGACGCCTGGTCGGGTCGGGCCGATAGCGCCGGCGCCCCGGCTGTGAGCTTGGCCCCGTGTTCGCCATCCCACCGCCACACATCAGCTCGCGCCGACCCGCCCCACCCCACCCCACGCCGTCCCACCCCACCCCGCCCCACCTCACCCCGCCCCGCCCCACCCCGCTCCACCGCGCCCCGCACCGCAATACACGCGAGCGAGATGTGAAAATTAATGTAGAACGGTCGCGGCGGGCCGGAGGTAGGTGCGGGTACAGAGAGGCGGGGCCTGGGCGGGGCCGCGCCCGCCGAGCGGATGAGGACGTTATTTCCCGCATCAAGGGAGGGAAATTTCCCTGTTCCGCGGTGAGTGCGCCGCGCGCGCGTGGGCGCTTGCGGGGGGTGGGCATCTCGACCCACTCACTGCCACGGAGATACCATCACGTCATTGTCTAAAGTTCTCCCGCGCTCCTCGGCCCGCCCCGCCCCGCCCCCGCGCATCGCTGATCGTTTAGCCTCCCCCACCCAACACCCTAGCCGCCCTAGGCCAAAGGGCAGGGCGGTGCGTGACCTAACCTCTGCAGCCCGCGCCCCGCGCCCCGCAGGCTCCCTCCGGGTCGTCCTGTCTTGAAGGTCGCAGACTGAGGGTCGCGGGTTGCGGCGGCTACTCAAACTGGCCCCACCATTTGCTCATTTTTTTTAACGCGAAACTCTCCTTTTAGTAGGGATGACCTTTTTCTAATGTGATGACGGCATGGGCAGTAAGTCAGCCCGGGATGACCGCCTGCACTGGTAACACTAAGCCGTAGTTGTGAGACTTTTTCAAGCGTACAACTACGCTTGAAGACCTTACGCGCTTCTTGAAGCATACAACTACGCTTCAAGAAAATTCCGCCATGCATTTAGATAGGAGGAAAAGAGCGCATTGTGAGCTCTTGTACGCTTCAAGAAGGGCGTACGGACTGTACGCTTAATGAAAGGCATACAACTACGCCTCAGTTTTATCAGTGTGCTCCCAGAGCAACAGTTGGTTCTCTTGGTAATGTCGGTCCGGTCTAGTGGGGGCCGGCGTGAAGCTTGAGTTAGGGCGTGGCGTAGCGTAGCGGCAGTAGGACAGGGAGCACGGTAAACAAAAAACTCGAATTCCGAGGCAGATACCTCGATTTCCGAGATCACTCCGATTCCGAACTGGTGGGCTCGAAAACGAAAAAGTGCGTCTCTAAAACAGAGGGAGCTGTTTTCTAAAACAGAGGGAGCTATTCTCAAAATCGAGCCAACCTCTTCCCGTTTTCGAGGGGTCATTTCCCGATTCAGAACTTTGAGCCTCGGAATCGGGCACTTATTGCTCGTTATTGAAGGGAGCTGTCTAAATTCGAGTTCTAGAGCCTGAAATCGAGTTCTAGCTCCCAAAATCGAAATCTACCCTATTTCCATGCCTCGGAATCAGAGGTTTTCGTTTACCGTGAGAGAGAGAGTTGTGCGCGATTATCTCTGACTGCAGTCCGACGCGGACCCAGGGCCCCCGGGCACGACATCCGGCTGCGCTGCTGCATGGGTTGATTATTTAAATCGGTTTTATTGCCGCGCAGAGACCGACGGACTGTTTTTAGCTGTGTAAGCAGGTGTTTCAGCGCAGGCAGCGGCCAGGCCGGGTGGGACCGCGGCACGCGGCATAACCACCATACTGACGGTGGGGCGGGGTGGGGTGGGGCGGGGTGGGGTGGGGCGGGGCGGGGCGGGGCGGGGCGCTGCGGTGGGGCGGGTGGTGGCGGCGTCGCGCACACACGGACCTCAAAGTGACGGCGCGGGGCGGCGCGGCGCGGCGTCGGGTGCGGGACTGGAGCAGACCCCCATGCCGCCGGCCCGGCCCGGCCCGGCCCGGCGCACTCGCCCCCTACACTCTGTCGACCACGCAATTTATTTCACGCACTTCGAACCGCAAATAAAAAGGAAGGGCGTTAACGAGATTCCCGCCATGTTAAAAAAAAATTGTATAAAAATTGAACGTGAAGTCGCGTTGTGAAAAACTATAACTGGCACGCTGAGGCGCGGTGCCTGTGGTAGAGGAGGTGTAGGTTAGGAAATGGGGGAGGGACGCTGCGAGCCGAGCCGTCGTGCGCCGCGCGGGCCTACCCCACCCCGCCCCGCCTCGCCCCACCCCGCCCCGCCCCGCGCTAGCCTCCAGCCGACCTTTGAAAAACATGAGGCTCTTGCCGCTCCACTCCGGGGGCTCCCGCCCCGCCCCGCCCCGCCCCGCCCCTCCTCTCTGTGATGGACGCTCCTATGCCGTCCACAAACGCTTGATATTGTGTTGTATTTCTTTGCCTGTTGGCCCGCCTATGCCTGCCGTGGGGGTGCCGGTACACCCCGCTCTCTGTGTCGATACCCGTCGATTCGGTTCGATACCCGCCCGCCCGACCCAGCCTGACCTGACCTGACCTGACCCAACTACTGGTCTTTTTTCGTTCACCTCTTTTTGCTCCCATAGCACTCCCTGTCCAAAACCTCTCGCCCCGCTGCTCCCCGCCGCACCCCACCCCGCCTCTAACCCTCTGCGATCGAGCTGGTCCGGGCCGGGCCAGAGAGACCTGACCGAGCCGAGCCGAGACACACGGGAAGTGGCACACGATTGGGAGGAGGGGGAGGGGTGGCTGGTGACTGCAGCCAGTTATTCAGAATCAGTCACCCCTGCCCACCCCTGCGGGCGTGGCGTGTTTCCTCAGTTGAGCACCGTATGTGTGTGTGTGTGTGTGTCGGGGTGGGGGTGAGGGGGGGGGGGGTGAAGGAGCAATGCGGTTTCCTCAACCAATGACTGGGAATGGCCACTCTCTTCTGCTGGGCCCTCCGGCCGGGGTGCGGTGCACTGTCATATTCCTACAAAAAAAAAAAAAAAAAAAAAAAAAAATGCTTTGCAAATGCTTTGCAAATTGCAAAGTATTTTGAATCGTTGTACATGCGAAGAACTTCTTTGCAATTCGGAATAAATTCTTCGCAATTGCAAAGTGAATGCTTCGCAGTCTGCAAAGGATTCAAATTCTTTGGAGGAATTTAACAGTGTGGGGCACCGGGACCAGACGACGGCCTCCAACTAAGGCAATATTCTCGTTGGGCAGATGCAGAGCGAACCATAGCAGCCAAATACGCGACAAACGTTCAATTTTCGTGTCGTCAATTTCCTTTCGTATACAAATGTTCAACAACATCTGCCTTTCAGGAGAAAAAGGAGGGGAAGAAGCGGTGGGAGTTTATTGTGACAATGTAATGCAGCGGGGGGTAGGAGGGGGGGTGGGGGGGTGGGGAGGAAGAGTCCAGGGCGGATGCAGCGCTGACGGACGGATGAATAAGTAAGTGCGTGTTGCCACTGGAGGCGGATGCTGCGAAAATTATTGATGTAACCTCCTTCCCGCTCCTCTCGCTCTTCTCATCTTTGAGCCTTCTCCTCTCTTTTCTCACTTTGCGGACCAGTTCTCACTCTGCTGCGGCATTCATTTCTGGAAGCACGCGTATGGCACGTAA
This sequence comes from Frankliniella intonsa, assembly GCA_033675135.1. Taxonomy (NCBI): domain Eukaryota; kingdom Metazoa; phylum Arthropoda; class Insecta; order Thysanoptera; family Thripidae; genus Frankliniella; species Frankliniella intonsa. The sequence goes on along the minus strand of CM066256.1, from coordinate 12,900,157 downwards.
TCCAGTACGGCACTGTCATAGTATTCTTGTTTTCTTCTTCTTTTTATTTATTTTTTTATATTTTAATTTTTTTTTTGAAGTAGGGTAGCCATAACTGGAACAGCGCACCTTTTTCTCCACCACGAGCGTCCCCGAGCCAAGGAGGCGTCGGTATGCAATGGGTTTGGGAATAGCGAGTTAGTGGCGGGCAGACGGGGCGGGCCGAGGGGCGAGCCGGGCGGGGCGAAGCGGGGCGGGGCGGGCGGGGCGGGGCGGGGCGGGGCGTCTGGAATATGGAATAATAACGCTTTGGAAAGTGGGAGTAAATTCGTTTCCAAACAATTGCTCGACGCGCCGGGCCGTGCTGCTGCGCCACCGCGCTCAAACTACTCTTGTTGACTTTCTTCGGGGCGCTGCAAAGAGTTGGGCCCGTAGCGGCGGCTGTTGAGGCTGCAAACATTAACCGCTGCGGTGGGGCGGGGCGGGGCGGGGCGGGGCGGGAGGGGTCTCTTTTTGTCTTCGTCGTGTTGCGTTTAGGACTACGAGTCTCTCAGGACAAAAACTGCTGTTTATGCTGAGGCAGCCGCCAGACCAAATTATCGAAAGAAACAAAACACCTCAGATACAAGGTTTGATGTAAGCAAAGAAAGGCGGCCGCTACCTCTCAGGGGAGGGAGAGGTGCTGGAAGCACGGCTTCTTTACCCTACATCCTCCGTAATCGAAGTGAGAGACTTCTTAAACCGTGTTGTGCTATAGCTGTCGGCGTACCCAATGACAACGCACTTTTAAAACGAATTGTCATGTGTGACGATAAATTGCGACGGTAAAATTTCGTCACAAGAGCTGAGATGAAACGGTGGTCACATGACGTGCCTCTCGTCACTTGACATGCATCTTTCCGTCTCAAGACATGCAACATCCGTCCCATGGCATGATGCAGCATTCGTCACACTTTCTGAACCATATTTGTCATTCAACATTTATCTCACCCCTTCTGACGAACCTTTCAAGAGTAAAATTTAGCTCTGACTTTGTCGTAATGTGACGACTCAAAATGTTACAGTTCGTTGGTCTCTCGTAATTTGACCTTTGATTTGAGGCTCCTGCTCAGTAGTTTCGTACTGTTCCTCCCCGCTGTTCCGCCGGCCCCGCCGCGCTGCTATTTCCGCCCCTAGCTGCCGCTCTGCAGATCGCCTCGCGCGGCCCACGCGACTCCATTCATGAGATACAATATGACGAGCCCCCCCCCCCCCCTCCCCGGCCCTCTTGGCTAGATGGATGGATGCTTGGATGCGATGGTGCGCGTGGGAGATTGGCTTGGCTCCCGCTCGCTTTACCAACACTTTGATATTTTGTTCAGACTTTCTTCCCCCGTAGTATTTCTTCCTATACTGACCGTACACACTTTTGAAAATCTTAAAGTGTTTTTTATTAGCCCTGTTGGAATGTGGTGTCTACTAGTGAAATTCGTGTACCGTGGCGTTTCTTTGAATGCGTACCAGTGTTGCGGATTTGCCTACTTCATTCGCCCGTAAGGGGCCATGGCCCCTGCAGCTCTGGAGAGTATGCAATCCCGCAACACTGCTACGCATTCAAAGAAACACCCGGTACAGTTAACGAACAATAAAACAACTAACTAAAGGTGTATAATTGAAAGCGCAAAGGTTGTAACTGTTTGTCAGCAGGTCCGGCAGTGGCCCGGGGGATGATGTTGCCAAACTCCCCCGCCGAGCCGATGCTCTCCGCCACCTGTTGCGCAAATGAAATGAAAGCACCTTACTTTATGGCCGCGGGCCGGGCCGGGCCGGGCCGCAGTAGTAGGCGGGCGTTACTCAGTCCAGTCTCCGTGCGCCACGGGCACGGCCCCTTTGGTGTCCTGCTCATCCACCTGGCGCTGCGAGTCCGAGCTTAAAATTAATTACTGTTGTGCGGAGGAACGTTTTTGCCTCGAAAGGGCCGTTCGCTTGCCCCCCCCCCCCCTTTCCGGCAGCCCCTGTGCCGCACAAAACTCAGTTATGGGGAGCCCGACTGCGGCTAAATAATAACAGATTAGATGAACTGGGGATCGCGACCGCGAGTCACCCAGCGCCGTCCAAGTGCTACACTCTAACTATATTGGTATATGTTTTTGTGCAAATAACGTTTGTCCAAAGTCAAACATTCAAATCGTTTCACACAAGTTTATGCGGAAAATGCTTGACTCTGTATAAATGTGTGCACAAAAAGCGTTCAAATCACCGCACAAACTTCTGTGAAAAATTTAACTACTCGGTACGAATACAGGATACAAATCCAGTAATGCATGCGTACCGTGCATGGATCAGAGTGCATCACCGAAACGTTCTCCAACCAAGGGAGTTGCATCACGAAACGTTTTCAGCCAGGAAGTGCATTACACACCGCGACATATGTCACTCTAGTTTTTCCCAGTGGCCGCAGGATCTAGGCTAGGACGACGACGAAAAGAAAACGCGTGGACCACGCCGACTCACGTATATAATAGGCTTTACGAAATCCCTGGTCTGGTCGGCAATCTCCGATCGCTTCGTGGTGAGCTGCCGTGGTGAGCGCTTCCTTCCCTCACCCCGCCCCGTCCCGTCCCGTCTAGTCTCACCGCGGGCGGGCGGGAGGTTTGTCCTGTGTAAACGCGGCGAGCGGCGCCGATTTGTTTCGTCCCTCCGACACAGATGGGACTTGTCAGCGCCGCGCTGCCGCGCAGGCCGGGGGATGGCACACGTGGGCACGCGGTGGCAAAGCCGAACAACCAGAACTGACACGTGGCACGCGTGAGCGGCACGCGCGAGCGGCACGCGCGGATCCCTTCCAGTCAATCTCTTCCCACTCCTTCGAGACGCACTTTGTGTGCGCGGAGATCGGGGCGATCTCGTCGATCGGCGGTGGCAGGCAGGGCTTCAGGGCGTCCTCCAGGGCGCGCGCTGGGCTGTGCGTGGCTGACACGGAAACAGAGCGGCTTTCGAGGTACGGACTGCCTTTTTGTTATCAAATAAAACGGCTTTTTCCGTTGTCGCATCTGTGAAATTGGGTACGGAAGTTTTTTTTGTCAATGTTGCGTGTATATTGTTTCCTTGATGGGAGACATATGTGACTCCGAAGGGGAATTCACTTCCAAAATACACTGTACACCTGATCCATGTATCACGCGGTAATACCCTTAATGCAATACCGAAAAACACGAAAATATGCCGCTCAGTGATCAAGTCTTGCGTATAATACCATTGTTAAACGAAATTGTCATGTGACCATAAATATTGCTACGAATATTTCGTCACAAGAGCTGTGATGAAACAGTCGTCACATGACATACATTTCGCCACTTGACATGAATCTTTCGTCGCACTGTGATGAACCATTTGTCGTGTGACGAACCTTTCAAAAGTAAAACTTAGCACTGACTTTGTCGCAATGTGACGACTTAAAATGTTACAGTAGTACCGAGTAGTCTGCACAAGACTTTCTGATGAGAGTTATTCCCCCTCGTGTGACTGCTTATCTCTAAGTGCTGCAGTGCGGGTGCAGTGCCCGACCCGACCCGACCCGTGTTGCCGAGGCGTCCTCCGACTCCCCCAGCGCAGCGCCTCGTGCATGTGTTATCGGCGCGGCCCACTCCATGGGATCAATCCAAGCGCGTCATACAATAATCCACCGGGAATCCTCAGCGTCTCGGCTCGCTGCCTTGCCTACTCTGTCCCTGTTTTAAAAGCGCACTTATACAGCGTCGTAAAAATTGCCCACAGATCAGTTACGTCTGATTTTGTTGGCTCATAAAACCATTTCTTCCTGTTCTTGTGCGGTGAGCAGGGGAAGCATGGTGCAACAATATGTAACACTGCATGGTATTTTCTATGGCTCTAGATTTGTAGGTGTGTGTGTGTGTGTGTGTGTGAGAGAGATAGAGAGAAGGAGGGGGGGGGGGTATATTCGCATAGCTAAGTAAGGGTGCTGTGACTCCTGTGACTCTTCTAATCAGTGAGTTGCCTTGCTGTGTTTTCGAATGAGCCACCTGAACTATTTGGACCGAGCCGCCTTTGGTCCGGATATCCGTATCGCGCCTATGACTTATATTCTCGCCGCACAGTGTGACAGAGCGCGCTTTGATCGAGCAGGACCGATAAGATAGACAGACCGAGCGCGTGCCTTCGCCATCTGTGCGACCGGCCGAGTACAGCACTGTGCGACATAGCACTCTGCACTTTAAATGGGAAGGGACTTTTTTTTTGTCCCTAGAAAGTGTCATTTTTGGACACATCACGACCAGCAGGTGCCTAATCTGCATTTTGCACGTGACAAAATTGTATCTTATGGTGGCATGGACACCTTACACTTTTTTTGTTTGTCCTCTAGAGAGCTGCAAATTTGCACGATAAAAACTACGACCAGGTTTCCAAGCAGTTTTGGAAGAAAAAAAAAAACAACAAAACAACAAGACGTTATTGTGTATTTTCTCCATTAGAAAATTCTGGCTGCTGCTTGGAAGCCTGGATGAAGTTTTTACCGTGTGTCCTTTGCTGGATTGGAAATTGCCACTGGTTTAAGATGTGCACAGAAATATCACTCTCTGTGGACAAGAAAAAAGTCCCTTCCCATTTAGTGTGCACGTGTACGCCGTGTGCATGGCGGCTTTGAGTGTCATGCACCACAGCAACCACGTGACCACGCGCGTGCGCTCTCTCCGCATTCTTCCCTTTGCACCGGCCGCTCTGGAGCTGCGTGGGTCCATAGCGTCCGTCCTAGCCGTGTAGCGTCCGGCGCGGCCGGCATTCGGGCAAGGCTGTTGTATACCCCCCGGGCTCTATTCCTGCTCAGCCCACGGGGCTCGATCTATCGGCGAGTTTGCCGCATGCCACAGTACTTTGGGCACGCAGGCTCGGCCCCGCCCCGCTCGGCCCCACCCCACCGCCCCGCCCCGCCCCGCCCCGCCCCGCCCTGCCCCGCCCCGCCCCGCCCCGCCCCGCCCCGCGCACGGCTGCAGCCTGCGGGCCGGCCGGCCCGTCGCGCTTCCATGCGTGGCGGGCTTGCCTATGCTCCGCACCGCAGGCGCTCAGGACCGCCGCGCCGCGCTCCCTGCGACCAAGACACTACTGGCCACTGCGGCGGTGATGCAGTGCGGTCCAAACCTTGACGGTCATTGACTGTACGGAAGAATGACTACGGTCCTGACCGTAAGGCGAACCGTAAATACGGACGGCGGCATTCTCAACAGTGGGCGCGGGCCGATCTGCGGAGCGCAGCGGCAGACAATAATCATACCATTTATATGCGTGGAAGCTCATTATCCCGCGAGAGCGTCTCTGGCGCCCCTGCGCCGCCCCCGCGCCGCCCCCGCGCCGCCCCCGCGCCGCCCCCGCGCCGCCCCCGCGCCGCCCCCGCGCCGCGGGCGGCAGCTGCACGCAATGCCATGCAGACACGCATCCGTCCCGTTCTATCTCGTCTGGATTCCCGTTCCCGTGGAATCCCCGGGCCTTGCCACCTCCTCCTGCTCTACGTCGAAACCTAACCTGGGTCCTCTTGAGGAAAAAATTATCGCATGTTGGAGATCGTCGATAAAATCACCCATGCCCATGCCCTTTCTGTTGAAACCTTATTGCAAAGGATTTGCTTGGATGACAAAGGAAAGAGTTCGTAACCTGAGAAGCATTTGGATGCTTTCTAATACAAAGCATTTGCGTTCGTAAGGCGGAAGTTTCGTAAGTTTACGAACTATTTTGTTTGCAAATAAATTCTTCGCAGTTGCAAAGCAATCAGATTCCTCGCAAAATCGCTTCACAAGGTTATAACAGTGCATAATGGCAATTGTTGGCCTTCACGAATGATTTTTGTATCTCTCGCGGCACCCGTTTTAGTTTGCGAATGAAAGGTCGAACCAACGGCCTGCTTATCTGACCCCTCTGTATGGTGTCATCCCTTTTTCCAAATTGACTGTGACGTCAGGTCGGCCCCGCTGGACAGATATCAGATACGCCCCGCGGTGTCGGCCTCCCTCCAGCTCCAGCCAGCCCCGCCTCCGCCCTCGCGCCCGGGCCCGGCCCCCGGGGAGGCACCTGGAGCGAAAAGCCCTCTTTAAAGTAATCCGAGCCGAGTGGGCTTTAACCTGTCTTCTTTCATTTACATCATTCAAAATTTCCTCGTACCATGTTTTTCCTCTTAAAGTTTCGCATGTTTCTCTTGAAAGAAATGAGATCAGAGATGTTGTGGAGTCGTAATGACCATTGTATATTTTATTAACTCGCTCGCTCACATACACTGTATTTGCAAACGATTTTCTCTGCGGATTGCAAATTATTTTGAAGCATTGCGTAAACCCCCTAGTTCTTTGCAAGCTTGCAAGCTTTGCAATACGGACGATTACTTTGCAAGGATTTTAATAGATCGCAAAGAATTTCTTTGCAACTGGGACTCATTCTGCGCAATACGCATATCAAAAACAAAATATTCGCGATGCTGCAAAAGAATTAAAAGCATTTTACAGTGTGAGCTTGTGCCCCCCCCTCCCCCCGGCACCGCCCACCTCTTCCCGGTCCCACGGCGGCAGCAGCGCGCCGCGGAGAATGACGACGAGGAGGCGGATAAATTTGTTGTTTCTTTTGTTTGGCGGGGAAGGGAAGGGAAGGGAAGGTCCTCCGCGGGCGCGTGCACCACCGAGGACAACAAGAACAACAAGAAGAACAAAAAGAACAAAAAAAGCTGCGGCGGGGATGATTTGGTTAATGGACAGCAGCACAGCGCTCTCTTCTCATTCACGGGCCGCACGTCTGTGCCCATCACGCTGATGAGCCTCCCCGGCCAGGCCAGGCCAGGCCAGCCCCGCCAGCCGGCCGGCATTAACAGGAACAGAACAGAGCGGGGCACTGCGGGGCACAGCGGGGCAAGGGTCGGAGCAGAAATTAGCGGGATTCACTCCCCGCCCCGCCCCGCCCCGCCCCGCCCCGCCCCGCCCCGCCACGCGCTGCGCCGTGCTTTTTATCTTCCGCGGTCGCCTCGCCGTTGACGTGACGCCCACCGGCACCCGCCCAGAATATACCACTTCACTGTTGAAAACGAGGGGGAATTCACTCTTAAAATCTGTGACCCGACTATTACGTATATTACGCTGTTTTACACTCCGACATTGTACAGATTTAGCCAAAAACAGGCAAAAACAGCCAAAACCGCCCCAAAAATAGGTAAATTTTGGAAAATTTTGGCCATTACGCTCCTACTACGTGTCTATTACGCATACCATTACGTCTTTATGACGAATAGAGTGACCCGACTATTACGCGAGTGCATACCCCCTCGGTTAAAAATGTGAGTGATTTTGCAGAAAATAATTTTTAGTCCAGCGATCAAACACAAAACCGACAAAACTTTAGCCTTATGAACTCAATTTGAACTGGATTTGATCTAGTAATTTCAATTCTAGTTGACTACATTTATATCCGCCCAACAATATCATCTTAAAAACGAGGGTAACAAAACTTGGTCGGTTTTACGAACTATTTTTTTTACTACAACCCTAATTTTGTTGTATCATCTAACCGTTTCCCTGGGTGCCGACCACCCACGCTACGCTAAATACCCACACTCTCCTGTCATCGCATATCTTTTTAAATATTTCTGTTTTGAAATGAAGACCGAGTGTGCTGAAGTATGAAACAATGTGGAGGGCAAACGGGATCAAAGCAGTGATTGCCCAAGTTTTTTTTTTTTCTTTCACGTAAAGCTTTGTTGCGTGGGGATGTTCGCAGGGGTGAAGCGTTCGGAAGGCTGGATGTCCGGACCGGCCGCCCGCGGGTGCGGCGGTACTGGAGGGGGGGGGATACCTCGTATTCATACAGGGAATATCCGAGCAGCTATCCGGAGAGAGGGAGAGGGTCCGCGCAACAATTTCTCACCGGACCACGACTACCGATTGTTTTTACTGACCTTTAGTCGTGTTCGGGCTGGGACGGGGATCTAGATAAGGGGGGGGGGGGAGGGGGTGCACGCCACTGGCCGTGCCGTGAGAAGGGAGGGGGGAGAGCTTGGGGATAGAGTCCGCCGGGACTCCCCCCCCCCCCCCACACACACACTCGTGGTGGGCCGGGTCGCGTCCCGGTGCCGCGCCGCCACGACATACCAGACCAGGTGCCGCAAAACTGAGCGCCGAGCTGGACGAGGCGTTTGCGTGTTTATAATTTAGCATTGCCCGACGTGTAAGGGAGGAGGGGGGGGGGGTCATACGCCCCGAGTGAGAATGTCCTACACGCCCAACGCGTTACTCGCAAACACTAGCGGCTCTAAAAGCGTTAAGGAGCGCAAAAGTAAGTGACACGACATTTTAAAATCAGATATAAGGAGAAAGTGTGGTGAGACGTTTCTCTTTTCTAAATCTTATTATACCTCGCTGACCCTACGGCTGGGCGGGGAGCGGCGCGGCACGGCACGCGCTCAGGGTGACGCTTCGCCCCGCACTGTAAAAAAAACCGTACCTATTTACGGTTTAGATCGTAATTTTTTTCGTACAACTTCACTATGCGGGATTGGTATCAATTTTCAACTTTACAGCGAATTACTAAAGTTACAGTACACACTCTATGGATCCGACCGTAATCTGAACTTATGTGTGACAACATGAGAGAAGGGCGTCCTTCTCTCATGGTGACAATTACTGTGTGACAAATGAACAGGACCAACTGCAGCATTTTCCCGTAGGTTTTTCGTGCAGTGCGCACCGCTGCTTATCTGCTGTCCGCGCCATGTCGGTCTGCGGAAAAAAAAATACACAATCGCCAACTTGGCGCGGCTCTGTGACTTATCGGACTAGATTTGTGTGCATCAGACATGTGCGCATGCGGATTAGGCGCGCCGCGCGGGCTCGACGCACACCGTGCGTGGCGACCTTATTTGAATAATGCACCGTGCGGCGCTCCCTCCCCCTCCCCTCCCCCTCCCCTCTCCCTCCCCTCCTCCCTTCTCCTCTCCCTCCCTCCCCTCCCCTTTCCTCCCCTTCCCTCCCCCTCCCATCCGCCCCACTCTGCCCTCCCTGCCGTGAGCAGAACACCCTCGGATAATTGGTGGAAAAAGTTTCGCCACGGGAATCACGCAGTGGTCACACCGGCCGTGTGTATGCAAATACAAGAGGTACTGTTATTCGCCTCGTGTTCCGGCCCGAGGCGCGGCAGTGCGGTGCGGGGGAGGGGGGGGGGGACTGTGGTGGCTCTAAATAATTAGGCGTCACCCGCTCAGAAAACGCGATACGTACTTGTTTTACCGCCCAGCTTATTGGGATGGCTACCAGACCAATCATTCAATGTGTGTGTCAAGCATACGAGCCTTGATGCAAGCATTGAACCAATGCTCAGATCTCGCATGAGTATTTCAAACAACCATAAGTGTATGCACACTTTCATGCCTGACTATGTACAATTTGTGCACAGTTATGTGCAATTTGTAGATAATTATGCATTCAAATAGTTCACGTTCACAATTATGGTTGTTTAAAACTCTGCATGTTTTTGCCCAACAAAATGCATAAGGATTTAGTGTGTGGTGACCGAGGTGGTGACACTGGGTGACAATGCGGGCATTAATATGGAAGAATCAAGTGCATGAGCTTCATTGTGTTTCATGGACTATCGTCAACGCTTACATGTTAAGTGTGAGGGCTCGCTGCTCGTTCCGATACGGATCCTCGGTTCCATAAATTAAGGTCTATTGTCGCAGGCCGTTGACTCGATGTTGAGTAGAGCAATGTCCTATATCCGTACTGTATTTTGTAAAGTACAGTGCCATAGAGAAATGTTGTTTTGACTGAGGATTATGAGCAACTGATCACTATAATAGAGGATCACAACATATTTATTACAGACCGAAGATGTGTCATGGCTATGGCATCCCCTCCTGCTATTCCGAGGGATTCATTCATTCCCACATTCAGAACAAGTCCTCTCGTTACGATGCCACGTCATTAAAAGAACGATCCCGGTGATCTCGCTTCCTTCATAGGGTTCCGGTTCCGTTCCGTACAATGTCGTTCCCAAGGTTTCGTAGCTTAGTTTAGTTCCGTTCTTTCAGCCTTTTTCCTTCGGAACGGACCGGTTCAGGAACGCTCCTTCTAGATTAGTTTCGGTCTCGATTGCATCCCCGTTCCCATTCGCCCCTTGCCCATCTTCCTGGCGACCTCGGATTGACCGGTTGCCTGCCTACCTCTCCGGTACGAGGTTTGCAGTCTTCCCTTTCTGTCACTTCAACACTTCGCTGAGTTGTAGTGCCTGCCGCACTTGCTTCTTGTTTTAATTTTCCTGTGCCCTGGGCTGATGTTTCAGAAGACACGGTCCAGTGGCCTGGTGACGCTGCGACTCGGCCGGCCGGAGCAACAACTGACTCCAGGGACTCCAGGGGGAAAGGACAGGAAGGGCGCGCGGAGCAGAGCGGGCCGAGCCATCAGCATCTGGAGGTGAGTGGGCTGGAAACGGCGGCAAGGGGGCCGGGTGGGGCGGGGCGGGGCGGGGCGGGGCGGGCAGCAGACAAGTGCCATGCCGCACAACGATATTTTTTCGTACACGGCTAGCATGATACGTGTGTCGTTAGTCATATCGCCGTACCCCCTGGCCGTGGGCCTGACCGTCAGTCCGAGGAGCCCCATGGGAACGTCACGTTGTACCCACCTCGAATCGATGGAATCTACGTGGACCACGTGGATGGTGATTGATCCCCCAATTGTCGATGTGGTTCTTTTTTGGAGAATGTCAGTCGACCATTCCACGTCGATGTTTCCCTTAACTTGCGACCTTAAAAATAGGTCAGTATAACCTAGGTTAGTGTGTGTTTGTGTGTGTGTGTGTGTCTTCGCACTCACTCTAATATGCGGAGCCAAGTTGATGTGGTAATTTCCCTTTCTAAGCAAGGCCGCGTCGGTCTGTCTTCCCCGCGCGTCGGCCGAACTCACTTACCCATAACTCGTGCGCACACCGGGCCGAGGCAAGGTGCTGGCCGTCAAGAATGGAGGAGGAGGAGGAGGAGGAGGAGGAGGAGGAGGAGGAGGAGGAGGAGGAGGAGGAGGAGGAGGAGGAGGAGGAGGAGGAGGGGGAGGGGGGGGCTCGCGGACGGTGTACAAGCGGTTAACCGCCCGACCCCGGACCAGACCCCCTTTCACCGCTCTCTCCTCTCTCCTAGCTCTTTGCCGGTTCGGTTTGGACCGTAGAGTTGATTGGCGAAATCACACTGTGGCCTCTCACCGTCACACCGCGTCGCTACGGGACCACAGTGAAGGGAGGGGGCGGGCAGGGCGGTCTGATCTAGTATTTGCGTTTGATTTGCGGCGCGCGCTATGAGTTGCGATTTGGTATTTCCATTACCCCATCGTGCAGCCCCTTAGCCGATCAGCCAATAAGGCTGCGGGCATGGGGTCGCAGGGTGCTTGCCCGGGGGCCGGCCCCCGCCCGGCCCCGCCCGGCCCCGCCCGGCCCCGCCCGGCCCCGCCCTGCTGGTGCTCGCGCCTGACTGGTTTGAGTGATTCCCACTTCTCACCCTCAAGCGTTTTGTTACCCCCTCGGCCCCCGCCCTGCCCTGCCCTCCCCGCCCCTGTGCTCCACCTGGAAGCGGTTGGCCTAAGGGGCGCCTGCCTGGCGCTCGTGCTGTGCTGTGCTGTGCTGTGCACCAGATTGGAATCAGGAGGGAAGACGAGGGACAGCCACGGGCCGGTGGTCCGGGCCGGTCCACCCTCCCTCTCGTTGGGGACCCTCTGAGCCCCTCTGCGGGGCCGAGCCGGTCCCCGTCTAGTATTGCCAGAAAAGTAGGCAATACGGCTCCCAAACGCAGTGGCGTAAAGCGGGTTGCATCTGTGCCTGCCGGCTACACGCGGGTGCCCTGGTATTGCCTACTTTTCTGGCAACACGGCGGGGACCCCGTCGGACCCGGCCTGCTCGCATCTGTGGGTCCCTATCCGGTCGTGACGCGATACCCTCATGGCGGGGGTGTCGGCGATCAGCTAAGGCACACTCAGAGCCTTGCAAAACCCGCCCGCTTTGTAACTGTTAGTTGACTTCCGGCCCGCGCTTGTACCCCGTCGTCGTAAGCCCTCTGTCGGAGACAAGAAAGTTTGTCGGCAAGGGGAAGGTGCCCGGGAGGGGCGGGGCGGGGCTGCGCGGCGCGGCGGTACAGATAGGCAACGCAGGTAACGTGTAGACAGCTGTAAAAGTGGCAAGGGAGGAGGAGGGAAGCGTCCGCGAAAGTTGCGCTGCGGCCAAACTCTGATATTTAATTTCCGATTCGGCAGTGAGAATCTTGCCTGCCACTCGCCTCGAGTTTTTGCCCTCTACAGCGCTGAATTTGTGTTGCTTTTTTGGCCGCCGCGCCGCCGATCAGACCTCCTCACTTCAAAATCCAATTGCGTTGCCGCGGGTCTCAACTTTACCTGCGCGGCGCGGCGCCAGTACGAATTGAAAGGCCACCGAGGGGAGGGGCGCGCGGTGACGTCTACTCCCGCACCGCTTGTCCGCATGAGGCGCACCTCACCGACAAAGACCCCCGGCCGATGGTTATCGCCAACCGGTCGGGGGGGGGGGGGGGGGGGGGCCTTGCAATTGTTCTTGGGCTACCGCTGCTTGTACTGGTCGATCGCTCAGTAACAATACTTCGACAGGTTACAGCCGGGAGTGAATATCGAACCTAACGTCCACGCGAACAACCTCCTTCCGAGAAAGTGAGGTATGTTTTCATCGCGGCCTTCACTGTCCGGTTCGAAGAGGATTCTCTAGTAGATGATACTTTTATTTACGCCCAGAAAAAGGCTAGTTTGAATCAAAAGGAATTTGGACTTAAAACTGGACCAATGGAAATAATGATGTTGATACAATGAAAATGCTTTAAAACAAGGAAAACTCTTCTTTACTTTGAAGAATTTCTATTGATATAAAGTCAAATTTGCATTGGTCCAGTTTTAAGTCCAAATTGCTTTGAATCAAAGAAGCTTTTTTCTGGGTGTACAGCTAGCCTAAGCTTAAAAAAACACACATTTTTTTGTTGAAACTTTGAACAATCTTGTTGAACCCCTATGGAATGGAACTATACACTTGGGAATACTATGTACGATTTTGGGAAGGGTGGCGGCTGGAGGCTGAGGGGAGAAATTGGAGGGAAGGGGGCGATAGTGTCTTGAATGCCAACCAGGGGTAAACACCGCGGAGCGCTACTCACCGCCGGGGTGGATCATCTCCAGAATGTGAGAGGGAGAGAGGGGAGAGAGAGAGAGGAGGAGAGGGAGGGGAGGGTGAGAGAGAGAGAGAGAGAGAGAGAGGAGGAGAGGGAGGGGGAGGGTGAGAGGGAGACGTGCATCTTAACAGCAATAAATCCTCTTTGCAGGAGGCCCACCCGTCTGCTGCAGCGTGCAGCAGAGGCGATATGAAAAGCGAGGAAATTTTATGCACTTTCCTTGTGTGCCCAGTCCTTTATTGCTTGGAGTGCGTCTATTTCCATGAAACATTTTTCGTCTTATTAAATAACTACACTGCTGTTCGCAGAACCATGTTTGAATTATTTCCATGGCGCACATATCTCTTTACCCCGTCAACTACACCTCAACGAAACAAAGACATTTTATTACTCGGGTAGGATATCTTACGACACAACTGCGTCCAGTGTCTGCCATGCAGCTCCACCCGCGCGGGGCCACTGCTGGCAATAAGTAGCCCGAAGCAGGCTGCGTCGCCTATCAGGCAACACCTAATAGCCGTAGAAGGCGGGCGCAGATGCTGCCCGCTTTACTCCACGGTTTCATGAGCTTCTTATTGCCTACCTAGCACTGGGCGGTCCTGGCGCCGTGCCCCACCCGCCCCTCCGCCACCCCGCCCTGATCCACCCGCCCCTCCGCCACCCCGCCCTGATCCACCCACGCGATCCCGTCATTGATACGGCGCGAGCGACAAATGAAGTGGCGATATCTGCGTCCCGCTTGCGAATGGTGTCGCAATCGCCGAGTCAGCGCCACGAACCGGAAGTATAGGCACCCCATGTACGCCACGAGTGACGCAAACTGGTTGCGTGGGAGGTCTGAGTAGGCGATGTGTACTCTTCGTGTTAGTCCCCCCCGCCCATTCCCCTTCCTGCAACGCGGATAGCAGGCCCGCGCGCGACCGAAAAAGCCCCCTGAACTTTTTAGCATACGCCTTGCTGCATGCCAACCCCCAGCAGCTTAAGCGACTCATTTCTTCCCGACCACGCCGTGTCCTTTCATCTGTCGCATACAGCTTCTTACTCACACACACACACACACACACGAACACGAACACGAACACGAACACGAACACTCTCTGCGGAATGAGCAACATCTGTCCGCACCCGGCGAAGATGTGACTGGCACACGTCACGAGTTCAGTCCGTCCGGTCAGAGAGAGAGAGAGAGGGCGAAGAAATTGAGAAATGTTTGACCAGATGGGGTCGCTCCCGCCCTGCCCTCCGGCCTGCCAGGCGCACAGAGCATGCCAACACACAGCATATACCACTTGCTTCCTCCGGGTGATGAGTGGAGTGCATTTCCGCATCTGCGGTGATCTCGTCCTAGATGCAATGCCGTGACCGCGATCAAGGGCGGGGCGGGGCGGGGCGGGGCGGGCGGGCCTGGGCAGCCCTGGGGACAGCAGTCTTCCTCGCGGTATTCGCCGTAAAGCTTGGAATGCAGTTTCCGGGAGCAGTATTCGCACGTGTTACGAACCGTAACGAGGCTGCGAGCTGAGCTATGCGGCCGCGGGCCGGGCCGGGCCGGGCCGGGCCGGGCGGGAAGCGCTTAACTGTGAGCCGCGCTGAGAGCTTGCTACCACGGGGGTAACCCCTCGTCGCCACATGCGGTCCAAATAGATAGAAAACCCTGAAAAAATGTAGTTTTTTCATCCAACTAGCATCGCGCGTTTGGACTTTCTTCCGGCGCGGCGTTGTACGCGCCTAACTCGTTGTTACAAAACGCGCCGCTCTGGTGACTTTACCACCCCATCGGCCCTTCGTGCTGGGGGAGGGGAGGGGGGTGAGGGGAGGGGGGGGGGTGACATCAGCACCTGTTGCCTGAGTCTACTCCACGCGAGGACAAGATAAAGAGGAAAGGGCCTAGCCGCTCGAACCGCTGCAATTCAAGAGCTTGTCTGAAATGCACCTTTTTTTTTGCTCTCAGAGAGTTTTTTTTTCTTTTACCGCACGTGTATGTAACGCGATGTGACGCGTGTCAAAGTAAGGCCTTCCGCATTCGCATAGCGGTTCACGAGGTCCGTCGTGTATTCGTACAAATGGCTGTTGCGAAAGGGGCCTTGAAGGGCCCTGTGCCCTCTGCGGCTGATGTGGAGTCACAGGCCCTCGGGGACTTCTCAGTCGGAACACCACAAAAGCACCTTGACCTCCATGGTTCAACACACACACAGTACTCTTGCGCGAACTGCTCTTCTCTCTCTCTCTTTCCCTCTCCTTCGTTCGTCTACCTTCTCTCTGTTATTCTCTCTTCTCCCTCTTTCCTCGCGCTCTAGACGCATGTTTTCGTTCTCTCTGTCGTCTGTAGGTCTTGCCTCGAGAGATACACCAAGAGCTCCATAAGTGCACTTCTCTGTCAGCGTTGTCTTGGAGCTCTTGTAAGGACAACTGTTTTCCGTATTGAGCTCATGTGAGGCCGAGCCTTAAAAAAAATCTATTCATCTCCATATACCATTATATCGGATTTTATCATATTTAACTGTGCTCCTCGCCAAATTTTGCATTGCATCCGCGAAAAACAAAAGTCAGTGAAAATTTATAGCCGTATTTCTATAACATTGAGCAGAAGCTACTCGAGCACGGCCATGACAGCCCGTTGCGTGGCCCAGAAAGTTAAACACCGAACCATCGCCGCTTGACCTTCCGCCTCCCTCAGCACGCCCCGCCCCGCCCCTCCTCTCTCCCTCCCTCACCGCGACACTGCCGTCGTAGGGCCTAAGGAACCGGCAGGAACTTGCTGCGATGCCAATGTTGCCCCAGTAAATAAGAGCTGACGAAACGCGGGCGGAGGCCAAAGTCTACGAATGTCATTAACATGAATTAACCACACCAGAACAGACGCGAGTATTCGTCTATCGCGGTTTACTATTTTCTCCAATTTGTCTTGATTAGGAAAACTACGTCTGAAAAGGAATTTAGTATCTGATTAGTTACTATTATTTCTACGTTATCACCGGTAAGATGACAGTAATTTCTTGTCGACCAATTTTTTCCCCTCCCGCGGTGGATTGAAACCGTGCCGGTCAGTGTCCGCAGCCGTGTCCGGCGCGCACTGCGCGAGCTTTATTGGTCCACTCACTCAGGTGAGGCGATAAAAGAATTTATGAAGAAACGAGATCCGAATGGCGCTGTGGTTGATTGAGCCCGTAGGGGGTGGTGGCGGCAGGCGGCTGCTTAGGGGGGAAGGGAAGGAGGAAGGGGGGCTGAAAGCGGGTGAAAGAAGGTTGGCTCACGCTAATAATACTTCTTTGGAGAGCGGTTTGTAGGGTGCAAGCTTGCAAATAGTTTTTCTCGCATTGCTGTGCAAACGGGCGAGATAACCAACGGCACTGTGAAAAATATGTTCGTACATGTACGATAAATTTTGTAATTTATCATTTAAAAAATGTGTCGTACATGTACAAACTCCCACTGTTACTCGTCACTTGATTCCAAGTCGATACGCAGTGCTAGTAAAAATTTACAATCTTGAATTTTAATTGTACGGCATCTCCATGGAAAGTTTTCCTGTACCCGGTACGACAATTTTTCAGAGTGGGAGTTGACGCGGGCCCGCGGACCCCGCGTATATAAACGACACGGTGCGTGAGCCAGCGACTCGGCGTAAAAAAAAGTTTTACTTGCGCTCTCCCCCTCCCTAATGCCTGGCCTGGCAGCAGCCACCGCTGACGCAGCCTCAGTTAGAACTGGCCGCCCCCACCCGCCTCGCCCCACCGGAAAAACAAAGGTGCTAAGCAACGCCTTTCCTGGGGCGCTATAATCAAGTGCTAAGTTTAGTGCCTTTCCTGGGGCACTAAATCTTAGTGCCTTTGCAAAGGCACTAAATTTGTATGGAGTATGCGCAGCTGGTCAGCCAAAGGTGCTAAGTCCTACCTTTAAAAGGCACTAACAAAATTTAGTGCCTTTCCTGGGGCACTAAATCTTAGTGCCTTACCAAAGGCACTAAATTTTGTTAGTGCCTTTTAAAGGTAGGACTTAGCACCTTTGTTTTTCCAGTGTTTCTGTAAACATATAGCATAGAATTTTTTCCGACTCGCATCACGCGATTTTCGAGATTAAGAAGGCATTAGTCGCAGAGCTGTAAAGCGTGGCGGGCAGAGCGCGGCGGGGTGCGGCGGGGCACGGTGGGGCACGGCGGGGCCAAAATGACGCGCGGATTTCAAATACCGCCCACCTCACCTCACCTCGCTTGCAGCCGCAGGACCACCTTTACAACCCAGCGAAAGCCTCCTTGTTTACGGTCGCACTGCAGTGCAGTGCAGCCAACTTTAGGTCAATTCGTCTGGGCCGCAGCGTCGCCTCATCCCCCGGGAACACCCCGCCCCCCGCCCCGCCCTGCCTTACCCCGTCCCACCGGGGAAATTTAAGAAAATTGTTGGATGTGACCTAATTCTCTTGATGATTATTTGGAGAAATTGTCCAATACTAGTGCCGTGGCAAATATTTCTGGCAAATCTCTCTCTCCCCCCCTCTCCCTCTCTCTGTCTTCTGTCTTCACTTGCGGTGCGCTTGTCATCCGGCGGTGCCTGCAGGCTACCCCCACCCTCCCCCACCCCCATCCCCACCCCCACCCCCGAGCAGACAACACACCTGCCTGAGGGGGAGGGGGCGGGGGGGGGTGCTGGCCCCGCTTCGGGAGCGCGTCGCGCCTCCCCTCGCCGCGCCGTCCCCGGTCTACTTTGGGAAACGAGTGTAATGAGACTCGACTCCAACTACGCCTTTTGTTTATTCCATCACGGCGTGGCGTGTTTTACCTGGGCTATGCCTCGCCCGCCACGCCCCGGAGGCGTCGCTCGAAACATAACGCAGTTCAAACCGAACCTACTCTCTGCTCGACCCCTGTTCTGTTTCGTCCGCCACTGTCAGTGCGCTTAGCTGCGCTCCCGGCCGAACCCCCCTCCCCCCTCCCGCCCGTCCCCTCCTCTCAGTGTTGCCAGAGAAGTAGGCAATACGTTGCCCAAACACAATGGAGTAAAGCGGGCTTCATCTGCGCCTGCCCACTAGGCAACAGCATTGCACAGGTGCGTGTGTGTGGCCTAGTAGGCAGGCGTAGATGCAGCCCGCTTTACTCCACTGCGTTTGGGCAATTTGTTGCCTACTTTTCTGGCAACACTGCCTCCCCACCCTACCGACTCTCCCCCGACGCCCGGCCCGGCGCGGCGTGGCGTTGGAACGTTGGCGTTGGCCTGCTGGCGCCGCCCCGCGTCCTGACCTGCCGAGGCGTCGGCGTCGAGGTGTGCCCAGCCCCGGCCCAGCCCCGGCCCAGCACTGGTATTGACATTAGGTGGGTCGTGATTAGAACAAACCGACGGGGTGACGGGCGGGCCGCGGGGAGTAGGCGGGGCGGGGTGGGGCGGGGCGGGGCGGGGCAGGGCGGGGCGGGGCGGGGCGGGGCGGGGAGGGGCGTCTGCCCGACGCGACGTCACGCTCCTCGGCGTCGTTTTCGCTCAGATGCAATGCAACATAATCATTATAGTAACAAGTAAAGTAGGGTGCGAGTATGATGTTTTCTTTTTTGACCGGTGTTATGAAATCCAGGAGAATTTGATGACGTGGTGACGTTTAGACTGAGTCATTTGTTTTCGTTGCAGTTGTTTCCGCGGGGAATATACGGGGGCCACCGCCACCGGTCTGCTGTTTCTTAGGACAGGGTGAACAAGGCAAGTATTTCTTATCTATTTGAAGTTTAACACTCATATCAAGTGTGTACGCAATCTAAAGTAAAAATGTACAGCGGGAATGTAGTTGTACTAGCCTAGCTGCGCCTCGTTGTCGAACTGGAGGCAGGCAGGCAGGCACTTCTCTGCCTCCCCATCGCGTCGTCAGCTCTTATAGAATCTGATAGACTGCTTGACGTTCGTGCCGCACATGCAGTGCATACGCTCGGCCCGCGACGCATTCAGTCCCGCCCACCCCGCCCCGCCCCACCCGCTCAACCTCCGGCCCGCCCCGCCCCGCCCCGCCCCGGGCTAACCCGCGCCTCCGTTGTCACGTCCTCCTGAATGCCGATGATTCTCGCTCCGGCCTCCGCCGCCAGCCGCCTCGCTCCGCGCAGCGCCGTTTATGTGGCAAAATGGGACATTTTTTGTTATACCGGATTTCCAGGCGGATTTTTGTTTGTCCGCGCCTCCAGGTTCCTGTTCCATCGCGGAGCACACGTGTGCTGTGGCCTTGAGCCGGGCCGGAGGCAGTGCTGCAAGAAGTAGGCCATGAGCAGCGCAAACACAGAGGATCTGCGCCTGCCTACTAGACAGCCCCCCGCCCCGCAGCCCTCCCTACACGCGTGCGCTAAGGTTGCCTAGTGGGCAGGGCACCCTTTGGGGGTCTCCTCAAAATTATTGAAGGAGATTCCCACATTTTTGGAGGAGGCTTCCTCAAAATCTGAGGAGACTTCCTCAAAATTTGGGGAGGTGCTCTCAAATTATAGGAGTTCCGCACAGTTTTCCCTTTTTCCTCAAAAAGTAAGACATCATTTTTACCGTGGCGCTGAAAAGGACGGAAAGCTGATGTTGAATGAGAGAACCGAACAGCGGACGATCTGATGTAGCAGTAGTAGTGTGGGGGGACGACGGAGGGGCGGGAGTGACACCCGCGCTTTCTTATCCCATCCCAACCCTTGCCGCCCTCTCTCTCTGTCTCCTTCTCTCTTGGAAAGAACGTGATCGGATCAGACGTCCCGCTGTGCCGCGCCGCGCCCTCTCTCTCCCTCCCTCTCTCTCCCTATCTCTCCCTCTCCCCCCCCCCTCTCCCTCTCTCCCGCGGGGGGCTCGCGAGTCCCGGGCCCCACGCCCCACCGCGGTGCATGTGGGTCACTGACCACAGGGAGGGGACCCAAACCCCGTCATCGTAATACTCGTGGAAGGCGCCGTGAAAGCAACCACACGTGCGTAACCCCGCCCCACCCCGCCCCGCCCGGCCCACCGCACTTAAAGAGGCATCGTCGCACTCTTCAAAGGGTTAAGACGACTAGGAGCTGCCATAACAAAAAAAGAGAAATATCCTGCTTATAAAGCACTATTAGAAGGGCGCCTTCGGGAGATTTTTATGTCGGGTATTTTTACGAACATTGCAAAGTCCTCATGGCACTGTCCGTCTCAGAAGAACAGGGAGGGGTGGGAATGAGAGAAATGTGGAGAGATAGGGGGGGGGGGGAAGGTGACGTCACCAAAAAGAGACGTCACTCTTAATTCGATTTCCTCTCCCAGCCGCCGTTGTGATGCTTCGAAAAAACAAAAATAATAATAAGGTATATAAACGGCGCTGCGCTGCGCTCTCGATACTCATGCATAATTCACTTCTCGAAGCGTCGGCCGGGCCCGGGCCGAGGACTGGCCGCGCCGCGACCGAGGCGCAGCGCGGAGCAGCGCAGCGGCAGGCACCACATGAAATGAAATGGGAGGCCGGAGATTCCACGGGTCTGGCGGGGATCAGCCCAGCCCAGCGCGGTGCGGCAAAGACTCTCTTCTGCGTCGTACCGACCGTTATTTAGTCTAGTGAAAGGCGACTCGTGTCGGGGTGGACCCGGCGGGGCGGGGCGGGGCGGGGCGGGGCGGGGCGGGGTGGCAGGCTCACTCGCGGGGGTGAGTGCGGGAGTGGAGGGGCTCAGCCCACACGCGAATCGCGAATGTTGTTCCGTCAACATGGAGTGCGTGGCACTTTTTCTTCTTTGCGGCTGCATTTTTTGTTTATCCCGAAAAGACTTTTATCTTTTTCACGCGGTGGCTAGACCGTTTTGTATTTTCAACACGCGGCATTATAAAAACAACCGAGGGGGAAACAAGTCTGAAATTTTTGTACATCTCGTAATTTACAAACAATCCGGAAAATTCAGAAAAAATCAGAAAATTTCAAAAGAAAAGCGATCCAGGAAAATTCACAAAAAGTCAGGAAAGGTCGCAAAAATTCTAGACATTTGCACACCGAAGTTCAGATTTGTTTCCCCCGTCGGAAACACACTCATGCCGCATGATAATAATCCATTAATTCAAAGATCCGGCTAACAACAAAGCTATTAAAAAAGCAAAACACTCCCGGTCTTTTTTTGTCGCGTCCTCCGGGAGCAGCGGTGGTGGCGGACCTGACCCGTGTCCTTCTTCGCCTCGCTCGGTGTGGCTCCGGGTCCCTCCGGGTCCCTCCGGGAGGAGCGCCGTGCCGGGGCGTCCCGACAGATTGCCGGACATTTGGGCGCACCCCGCCCCCTCCGTCTCCGCCCGCCCGGAGCCCGCCCGGAGCCGCCCGGAGCCGCCCGGAGCCCGCCCGGAGCCCGCCCGGAGCCCGCCCGGAGCCCGCCCGGAGCCCGCCCGGAGCCCGCCCGGAGCCCGCCCGGACCCACACCTCCCCACCCCACCCGGTCGCAGCCGCTGTCGAGGGGTGCAGGGATGCGCGGACAGAGATGTCGTGAGGGAGAGAGGAGGACTTGCATGACACGCGGAGCGCCTGCAGCGTAGGCCACGCGCCGGGCAGGCGAGCATACAGGCCCATGATATTGCCTACCTTACAGGCGGCGTAGCACCAACACGATATTTCAAACCGATTTCCGTAAAATCTCGAGATCCGGGTGACTCTACTAGGCCCACGTGACAAGCGTGTAATTCCAATGATTTAGGGGTATTTGACCTTATTTCGATGGAGCGCCATGCTCGCTGCGCCGGTTTGCGTTTGTGCTCTTTCATCGGCCGACCCGTATTTGTCTCCGCACTTCTTCATCCAACCCCCTCCCCCCGCGGACCGAAAGGGGCACGTCCGAACCCGAGCGCGCCGCGCTGACCTCGTGACACTTCTCACAGCAGCCCACGCCTTTACGGGCCGTACTAAACTCAACCAACAAGACAAACTCTCAATAGAAAATTTAAATAACAGAAGGTTCTTCTTTTTGTCTCCCTCCCCTCCCTCTCTTGATTGATCTTCTTTTCTCTTTGACTTTCCCTCCCTCCCTCCCTCCCTCCCTCCCTCCCTCCCCTCTCTCTCTCACTGCCTGCCTGCCTCTACGCACCATGTATTATAACAAGCGTAAAGAATTAGGAAGGCATTCCATCAGCAAATAATAATTAACAACTTCCGCCTGCGTCACTTCTTCCGACCGAATTGTCGAGCCTCGCTCAGGTAGAAACAAAGACCCCCGAAGATTCACAGTGCGCGTTTAAAATTCTCAACTGCTCATCGTCCTGAGTGCCTTTATTAACAAGCTACCGCCATCTTGTTAAGAAGTGTTCTTTCTCTTTAAAAAATATATATTTTCAAGCCGCTGCCCATGTGACCTTCCCCTCGAAAAGTCATGCCATCATAGCCATAGCCTCGACCGTGTGCCGTGCTGGCTGAGCTTTTTCTCGCGGGATGGCGACATGAGCGTTAATTACCTGGGGTGGGAGGTGTGCCAGCCTGCCAGCCGGGCGGAGGGAGGGGAGGGAGCGTCGCACACTTTTGGCCCGTTGCGTCCGCACTTTGAGCATTACACTCGTTATTAGCCCTCCAGGCGGGCGCCCGCCTCTCCCGTCCCTACGTTGTCTCTCACCGGGGGGAGGGGGGGGGGACGAGCTAAGTTTGCAAAGTAATGTGTGTGGTGGTCCGGTGCCCGGGTGCCGGCCTAGCTTCCGGAGTCGACTCTATTACGCGTGTCCGAGGGGGGTAAAAACTCTGAATTTTGGTGTACAAACGTCGTAAGTTTTTGTTAATTTTTATTGAAATTTTGCAATTTTTGCGTCAATGTTTCCAGAACTTTTCTGAATTTTTCTGAATTTTCCTGATTTAAAAAAAAAATTTGAATTACGAGTGGTACAAAAATTTGCGAGTTGTTTCCCCCTCGCGCGAGAGTCGCTATGTCAGAAGCTAGCGGGCGGGAGGTCTGACTGCTCGACGCGCGTGCGGTGCGCCTCTGGGAAGCTCAGCGCGTGTGGATCACGTGATCGCGACGGAGCCTGCCGGGATCCCGAGTGGGAATAGCAGGATTGATGCGTGTGTCTCTTCCTGATCGCCCTGCTCTGCGACGCCCTGGCCCGCCCCGCCCCGCCCCGCCCCGCCCCGCCCCGCCGCGCAGCGCCGCGACGCCCCCTCACTCCGAGCAAGGACGCAGTGTTTCGTGTCGTCGCGGTTCCTTCCGCGGGTACCCTCCCCATCCTGGTCGTAGACGTCCGCCTGGGAAGCAAAAGTTTTATTTACGAAGACATCAGCAGAACCTCCCAGTAACATTTCGTACCGGTCGGAGCACTCCCCTGTTTGCCTACCCAAGGGGCTATGGCGCCTTACGGGGAGATCGGGTAGGCAAACCCGCCCGCACCTGCGTCTTTTACGAAACGCCCGGTACACTGTACATAACATGCCTTATGGCCACTTTTAATTCCGATATTCTTCTGGAATGCCAATTTTCACGGGAAAGGCCGAATTTCGGCATTCAAAGATGGCGTTCCACAAGAATACCGAAATTTCGGCGTGCAAAGTGGCTAGAGCATTTCCAGATTTCCAGTGAAGGAGGTTTTTGTCCGCGTGCAGGGGCTCTACTCTGGACGACTAGACTGTGCGCCGCGCCGACTGGCCGCTCCAGCTACCGCTTCATCGCTCTCCCACGTGTTTGCCGTGGCGCGGCATGACGTTATGAGGTTCGGGCACGCCCCTCTCCCCGCCCCGCCCCGCCCCGCCCCGCCCCGCAAACAGGATTTGTCTCCTAAGGCACCACGCGCTGGAGGGAAGGCTCTCTTTCTCTCTGCATCTTTTCCCCTTTACTTCTTCTGATGTTCGGAGGGGGTTGTGTGCGGGAGAGGCCTGGGGAGCGTGTGCAGTGCGACAGAAAAGTTGTCGGGCACTTTGGATCGCGCCGAGCCGCCGAGGTCCGGTGCCTTGCTTTCGGGGCACTTCACCCACATCCACCTCCTCTTCGCACACACCACTCCCAATGGCAGCACCTCCTCCGCGAGCAGTCACAGGGAACTCAAACTAACGTAGGTGTGTTCGTGTTCGGACCCTTGAATATAAGTAAGGGGTGCACTCTTACATCTTTACAAAGAAAATAGGGACGTAGGTCACAAGCGCTACAGATCACAACCGCTACAGGTCACAAGCGCTACAGCTCACTAACGCTACGGGTCGCAAGCGCTACGAGTCACAAGCGCTACAGCTCGGTAGCGCTACGGGTCACAAGCGCTACAGCGAGAATCCGCGCGTTAGGCGGAGCCGAGCCGAGCCTAGCTTAACCTTGAAAAATTACGCACGTGCTCTGCGAATGAAAGGATGGCGTGAAAACATGGAAAATTTTTGCGACAGTAAACCTCCCGAAGGAGGTTGCGGTTCCCGCCAGGCACAGGGCTTTTACCCCCCGTGGCAGCCAACTACTTCGGTGTTCTTATGGGAACCGGTGCTTTTTGGACTGCGATCCTGTCGCGCAATTCGACAGATTTGATCCCCGTACTGCCAGATTTAGTCGTACGGTGGTTAACCGAACTGCCCTGTCCCCAGAGCATGGAATAGCTATTTTTGGAGCCAGATTCTAGGACTTATGACCCCACGACCGACCACCAGTCGTGGGCACGGGACGGAACTTCCTGGCAACCCGCTGTCGCTACCAGTGAAGAACCTACCTGGGTTTGAACCAGGCCCCATGTGCCGAGTCTCACAGACACCCCACGGCTTTCGCGGCACCACTAGACCACTAGACCGTCGGCTATTCCACGAGGGAGCTCGGTTGAAATGGGGGGCTTGAATTCCACTCTCCAAATTGTTGTCCCCAGAAAAATTAAATGTTTTGGTAAGATTCGAACCTCCGTCCTGCGACTCTCCGCGCGGACACTATGCCGGCACGGCTACGACGCCACGGTACCAGATGCCGGACCACTAGGAGTCATGCTGCGCGAGAAGCCACAGTCACCGAAGAAACGAACCCGGTGTCATGAGTGCGCCTGCTCTCCGGCCAGTGCTGGGCCGGCCGCGTAGCGTCATTGGTATCGTTGCTGCTCATAGCACTGGGCGGGAAGTGGTTCAAAAACCGCGTAAGTTTTTTTCTTTTTATTTTTTTGTTCGGACCAAGTGCTTCTTTCAGTGCCTTTTTTGCAGTTGCCCAAGTCACAAGGACGGTATAGCTGGAAAGAGCACTTGGTCCGAACAAAAATAAAAAGAAAAGACTTACGCGGTTTTTGAACCACTTCCCGCCCAGTGCTATGAGCAGCGACGATACCAATGACGCTACGCGGCCGGCCGAGCACTGACCGGAGAGCAGGCGCACTCATGACACCGGGTTCGTTTCTTCGGTGACTATGGCTTCTCGCGCAGCATGACTCCTAGTGGTCCGGCATCTGGTACCGTGGCGTCGTAGCCGTGCCGGCATAGTGTCCGCGCGGAGAGTCGCAGGACGGAGGTTCGAATCTTACCAAGAAATTTAATTTTTCTGGGGACAACAATTTGGAGAGTGGAATTCAAGCCCCCCATTTCAACCGAGCTCCCTCGTGGAATAGCCGACGGTCTAGTGGTCTAGTGGTGCCGCGAAAGCCGTGGGGTGTCTGTGAGACTCGGCACATGGGGCCTGGTTCAAACCCAGGTAGGTTCTTCACTGGTAGCGACAGCGGGTTGCCAGGAAGTTCCGTCCCGTGCCCACGACTGGTGGTCGGTCGTGGGGTCATAAGTCCTAGAATCTGGCTCCAAAATAGCTATTCCATGCTCTGGGGACAGGGCAGTTCGGTTAACCACCGTACGACTAAATCTGGCAGTACGGGGATCAAATCTGTCGAATTGCGCGACAGGATCGCAGTCCAAAAAGCACCGGTTCCCATAAGAACACCGAAGTAGTTGGTTGCCACGGGGGGTAAAAGCCCTGTGCCTGGCGGGAACCGCAACCTCCCTCGGGAGGTTTACTGTCGCAAAAATTTTCCATGTTTTCACGCCACGTGCGTAATTTTTCAAGGTTTAGCTCGGCTCGGCTCGGCTCCGCCTAACGTGCGGATTCTCGCTGTAGCGCTTGTGACCCGTAGCGCTACCGAGCTGTAGCGCTTGTGACTCGTAGCGCTTGCGACCCGTAGCGTTAGCGAGCTGTAGCGGTTGCGATCTGTAGCGCTTGCGAGCCACTCCTGAAAATAGACGATTTTTCTTGTAATACAAAGAAAACTGTGCTGTTGTAATACAAAGGGCGAATTGTTTTTGTAATACAAAGAAAAATCTTTGTAACTCAAAGAAATATCTTTGTAATACAAAAGTCGAGCTTTGTAATACAAAGGAATTTCCTTTGTATTACAACTGCACAGGTTTCTTCGTATTATATGAAAAAAATCCTTGTAGAAGGTTTAGAGTGTGAGAACTTTTCTCAGGACTTTCACTCACTTGAAACGGAAAGTGTGTGAGTGGAAATTCTCGCACCTGCAAGTGTGAGACATGTTGACACACATTTGGTTTCCTGCGATGGTTTTGTTGCGGCCCTCCCCTCCCCCAGCGGCACCAGGCGAGGCGGCGCCGCAGGCAGTGTCTCCGCTCCGGCTTACTTCCGGGCCCGCTCCGCGGGGCGACACCAGGTCACTGCGCTGGAATTGGCGGGATAATTATTAAACGCCTAGGGGCGGGATGGCTGGCTGCTGGGCTGGGCGCTGCCACCTCGAATTTTGTCAGCAGCATTCTTTTTATTTTAAAATAATCTTAATCCAGATCGGAATTGAAAGCAGATGTAACATTTTTTTTTTGCTTTATTTTTACGGTTACGTCGGTTGGCATATATAATTTCATTATATCTAGAGTGTCCAAGGTGACGGGTGGCTGCCACACTCGCCGCTCGCTTTCTGAGAGTACAAGCTAGCTGATACATCATCTTACGTTTAGTAATGGTCATTTAAGTAAAGGCTAGCTAGAATGTGTCATCTGCTAAAAAAGAAAGTAAAAGGACCGGACCGGTGGAGTCACGGAGGAAATTGAGCATTCTTATCGAAGAAACTGTCTCATCATCAGCAGGTAGAAAGTGACTGTTATTGATGCTGCTGCGGGTTTGGTCGGTGTGCGAGGCGAGGCGGTTCTCCCGGGGCGGGGCGGGCCCCGCAGGCCGCTGTCGGTAATGGAGGGCGGTGCGGTGCGGACAGGGCAGGCAGGCTGGTGCGGGCGGGGGCGGGCGGTGAAAGTATTCTATGGACCGCGGTGCGGCCCGGCCCGGCCCGGCCCGGCCCGGCGCGCGGGGTCGTCGCTGCCGCTTCTTCGGCCGCCCCCCCGCCCCGCCCCGCCCGTTCTACCGCCATTGTGCCGCCGGGCGGACTGGGATTTCGTGCTTTTGTTCGCCTTTGCCAGGCTAATTCCACCTCTGAACCCTCCGTACCCCGCAGTACCCCCCCCCCCCCCAAACCTCCTCCACCCCCTTCCCCGCGCAGCCCCTCACCAACATGCCTCCGCCCGGTAAACGTCTTTCTGTCGCGGGCGTATCGTTGCGAGTGAAATGACAGCTCACTGAACTGCGAGCCCCGCCCCGCCGCGCCGCGGGCCTAAGGCTAGGGCACCAGGTGCACCGGCAGGACATGTCTGCGGGGCAGGCCCGGGCAGGCTCCGCTCCCGAACTGATTCGCAACGCCAACGTGCGGGGGGCAGCCACCTGTCGCGGGAAAAATGTATCTACTGCTTTTAAAAAGAAATGTCCAGATTTTTTTCCTGTTTGGCGAGCTGTTGGGCCTAACTCAAACGTACGACAAAAGGAAGCTGCTCGCGTGTGTGTGGCGAAGGCAAGCGTTACAAAGGGGTGGGCTGGGGGGCGGGGATTAAAAGCAGCGGCTCATTGTTACGCACTGCAGCGCTTGGACCGGGCGGCCCTCAGGCGTACGGTGTACAGTGTTGGGAGCAGGGGGGGTGGGGGTGGGGAGAGGGGGGGGGGGGTGAAGTGAGGGATGCTGAGGAGCGGGGGAAGGGAGTAAGTGATGCCAGATAAGTAGGCAAAAGATCGTTCGCACGCACCTTTGTGAGGCAGACCGGTATCTCCGCCTTCCTACTAGGCAAAATGTATTCTCACGTGTGAATAGTTTGCCTAGTACGCAGGCGGAGTTACCGGTCTGCCTCACACAGGTGAGTGCGTACGATCTTTTGCCTACTTACTGGCAACCCTGAAGGGGGTTCCGATCAGGCAGGCAGGCAGGCCAGTCGCCCTGACCTGACGCCGTGCTCTCTGCTCTGGCCCGCAGCATGCACCTGCTGACCGTGCTGCTGGCCGCCCTGGGCGCGGCCGCCTGCTGCGCCGCCGAGTCGTCGGCCGCCTTCCTCGAGGAGGACAAGAGGGCGCCCAGCCTGGGCTTCAACGGCATGCGCGGCAAGAAGGACGACATCCTGGACGGCTTCGACAAGCGCTCGAGGAGCAGCCTCGGCTTCAGCGGCATGCGCGGCAAGAAGAGCGACGACCTCCTCGCGGCGGCTGAGGACGCGGCCGAGGACGCGGCGGCGGCGGCGGGCCTGGAGAAGCGCGCCAGGAACAGCCTCGGCTTCAGCGGCATGCGCGGCAAAAAGGACGAGTACGAGGACCAGGCCGACGCGGGCGACGCCGGCGCCGTCCTCGACAAGCGCGCCCGCAACACGCTCGGCTTCAGCGGCATGCGCGGCAAGAAGGACGGTGGCGACGCAGAGGCGGCGGACGCGGACGAGGACCTGCTGCTCGCCGAGGACGGCTTTGAGAAGCGCGCCCGCAACATCCTGGGCTTCAGCGGCATGCGGGGCAAGAAGGCGTCCGCCTCGGACGAGTTCGTCATGGACGAGGCCGTCGAGAAGAGGGCGAGTGGCGGCAGGAACTCGCTGGGCTTCAGCGGCATGCGCGGCAAGAAGGCCCTCCTGGACGAGATGGACGCGTACCTGGCCAAGCGCGCCCGGGGCAACGCGGGCTTCGTGGGCATGCGCGGCCGGCGCGAGAACAACCAGGCGAGTACTCAGCGTGGGGGCACGAAAGTAATTGACATGCAACTCACATCTTTAGCACCAATATCATTTTGTGTGTTTCACTGTAAAGAGATCCCCACTCTAATCGAGCCCTTCTCTTTGCTTTAGGCCTTCTTCGGCATGCGCGGCAAGCGGGGCGACGGCTACGACGAGGACGCCGTGTTCGGCTACCTGCAGTCCCCCGAGGCCGCGCGCAGCGGCGTGGTCACCTTCCGCAGCAAGAGGTACCTGCCCTCGCACTGGCAGCTGCGCAACTCGAAGAAGGCGCCGTTCTCCGGGTTCATCGGGCTGCGGGGGAAGAAGAGCTACATGCCGGCAGAGTCGAGTGGGTATTTACAAGCAGCGCAACACTCGGCATTAAATAAATAAATGGGGGTTGGCTTTGCGATGAAAGGTGTGCCGAGGCACAGATAACAATGAGCCTCCCTAATTCCATCCCACGCGATTCAACCCCTTCCGTTCCGCTGACTGGGCTCTAGGCCGCTCTAGGCATTAGCGCTCCCTGCTGGCGCCCGGCCCCGGCCCCGGCCCCGGCCCCGGCCCCGGCCCCGGCCCGCCCCGGTGGCAGGGCTGGCTCGACGCAGCTGGACAAATAGACTTGTCGTTTGCTTAAACGCGCGCGCCTTCGGCCGCCGGGAGGAAATGGGCTTTCGGATTGCCGCGTCTCTCGGCCAAAATACTTGTTTGCGCCCACCGGCGCGGGCGATGCGGACGCTTTTCGAAAGAGCGGGTTATCACACCCCGGCGACTAGGAGAAGCACAGGCTGGGCTGAGTGAGAGTAGACGGATCCCTTTTCTTTGCTCGGCTTTGTGTTACAGTGTTTGCGCTCTGTTTCCAGGATTTCGGGTCGTTGGTGACCAGCAAGAGATGGGACAATGAAGACACAGACACAAGAGAATGTAAAATACCCCGTGTGGTGCAATGGTTGCGAAATTCACTGACATTTTAATTAATTTGTTTTTTTCTCGGTTGACATAAGTGGTGACCGCCACCGTGGACTGTTACATAACAATTATCCTACTAATAGAAAAAGGTAAATTGTTTATTACTTACACGTCAGAGTTTCTTGTCCGATAGGCCAGCTATTTTTGAAATGGTAACTATAGTGTTTAGACTTTATCTTGGTAGGACCTTGTTCCTTCTATTGGGTTATCTATTCGGGCGCCTATAGAGGTCAATCCCCTCCCCTTTACTGAATTCAATGCCTCATCAAAAAGAAAATTTCAATTGTTAAATATTTGAGTCAACAGTTTTTGGTAAACTCGACGAGAATTGGCATAAGGGAAGAAATTAAATACTTGTCGAACATTTATTTCATTGCAAAACAACTTCTGATGATTTTTGACTCTCGGGCTTAATTGTTGTACCCACATTTTCTCAAGATGATGCGGAAACGATAGATTTTGCAATGAGCCATGAAATAATAATGAATGATAAGCGGCTTCCTCTTTTGCTACTTAGGTTTAGGTTAGCTGATGTGGACTACCGTCCAGTAACAGGTGAGGCTTAACTAAAATTTTCAAAAAAAAAAACCTAATTTAAAAAAATGTGCTGACAAAGGTACACATTAAATTTGTTTGAGGCTGTATCAAGTTAAGGAACTTCACACTTCACACTTCACGATTCAAAGATGAGGGTACGGTGGCGGGTCACGTCCGCCCTCTTTTGAAATGGAGGGTCTAGACTATGACTTAGAATTAAGGTGCAAATGCCGTGTCCGTGAGAGTCTGGGCGGCTGAAGAGCCCCAACCCTACCCTCATCTGAAGCGTGAATTGTGAGGTCTGAAGTGTGAATTTCCTTAACTTGATACAGTCTTAAGGTCTTCTAAATATTTAGAGAAAGAAAACCACTGAATTTAAGCATTAAATGTACTCATCGCTCGGTTTAATGATGCCCTCTGAGGGATAGCACACAATATCTGAATTTTTAGTCGAGCCTTACTTCAACTCCACATATCCTGCATAGTATTTATTGTTTTGTATTAAATCTATCGATCATATTTCGATGTCACATTCATTTATTTGCATGCGCACTAATGTGTTACATGCATGTATCTATGTAATTTATAAAGTCTCGAAAGAATAAACTATCTTTTATTTAAGAATTAGAAATTTAATTTCATGTGAGTCTTTGTCCTTTTCTCTCTTTTTTTTTGCGCTTTGTACTTGCGCTCTGGGTCATTACGGAAACATAATATTATCATAAGAAAGCAATGTATACTCTTCTTCGCTGATACAGGCAAAAACCCCAGTAGCGCCAAAACTGCAAAACACATATATGAATGGAATTTTCTAATTTATGCACATGCTGCAACAGGCTTTTGCACAGCTAGAATACGTTTTGAATACTCGGCAGGAGGGTCATCGGAGAGCTCCCCGGATCAGGCTACTTCCGGGTCGATTCGAGTCCGAGTCATGTGTATTTTAAATGGGACTCGACGTCGGGAGTAACCCGTTCGAGACAATCGTAGGGAGCTCTTCGATGACTCTCCAGGAGGGTCATTAGGGAGCTCCCCGCTATAGTCTCGAACGGGCTACTTCCGGCGTCGAATCGACCCGGAAGTAGCCTGGTCCAGGGAGGTCCCTAATGAACATCCTGGAGACGCTATGGTATACGCGTCACAACTGTTTGTTCAGTCGAGGGCCCGGTCCCTTGCTCTCCGCACAAAGCCCGCGATTGGGGGTAAGAGGGAAATTAATGATTTGTTGTTATTTTAGGCCTTCATATGTGTATTGAAATAATTATATAAAAATCATGAAAATTTTCAGATACGTCCCTATTTGCCTTCCAACGGGGTTGTGTCATGTCTGTGCCTATGCGTGCAGTATTGAGCTGGGCCGATGCAACCCTTGCGTTTGTTGTAATCAGACTTGCAGTGCACTTCAGAAGGAAAGTAACTTGTTTATTTACCACACTACCCCCTCCCTTTGGTTGAACAGGGCCTTATTTGAAACGGGCTCAAATAAAGATAAGAGGGTCGATGTTTTCGTTCACTTTAATTAAATACATTTACAGAGTTTCTTTTTCAAATTAGCAGTCTTTTAAGCGATTGTAAAGGATTGTCAAAGTTGTTCGTCACAGAGAACAGTTCTTGAGACTCAAATATACTATACTTATAAGAGCAATTCTATTTTACGTGTTATAAATCTTCCCATGGTAAGGTAGAAAACGGCACACCATAAGATGTTCATGACGATCTCTAAAACGTACAACCTGTAAAAAGACGAAGAACACACTTTTAGAACTACATCCAGCTCCCTCCCCAGTGCAAGTTGGGGCAATATAATGTCACCTACTAACCTCCGTAACCTTATTCTGTTTTCCTCCTCTGTGGTAGTTTCTTTAAAAACGTACTTAAATCCATTTATCAAGGTTGATTGTATATAATGGTGTTGCTCCTGTTGGGAAAGTCCCCTTAGTTCTCAACAAAATATTTTTGTAAAATAGACGTTACGTAAAAGAAATTTTTTTAAAAAGTGTTACAGAAATCTAAAATACTTACGTATGTGATATCACATACGGGGTCAATTAAACTGACGCCAAACGACGACCTGTCGTTTTGCTGTAAGCCATTGTGTATTTCTTCGACTTTTCTAGTCTCTATGGGAAATTCATTCAACATAAAGTAAGCTAGAGCTTGATTTGTGTAGAATATTTTTCTGTACACGTTTAACATTCTGCAAGAGATAATAAGTATAAAACAAGTTTCAATTTGAGAAGTCGAAAAATTGTGCCAGCTGCAGTTTTTAGGCGCTATTTCATGTTAAGGTACAAGAACCGGACGTTTCACAGAACACGTAACAGAATTGCCGGTCTGCCCAGCCCAGCCTAGAGGCCAACGGCGCCTTATGGCTACCGTGGATAGGCAAACCCACTACCCAGTACTGTACAGATGACCTGCGACTGCAACGCTTCGGAAGCAAATAACTCTCTTACTTTTAAGTACAGGATGATCGAGCCACCCAAAGATCCCGTGTCTCGAGCCGGGCGATGACGGAGGGAAGGCGGTACCGGACCGAAAAAATCGCGACAAAGGATAAGGCCTTTGGCTGGCTCAACTATAAATGTACGTTCCTTACCTTGGTTTTTGACCACTAAGCCTCAACAAAACGTCGATGAGTAAGGCATATGGCAGCTGGCTCAGCACAGTTCCTAACCAGTAGTAGACATAGCATTTACCAATGTGGTATCGGGGATATCTTATGGGGTTCACTGCGCACTTGCGGATAGTTGACATATGTTCGGCTTGCTGTCGGAATGTTGGCCTATCGTAAGTGGATCCTTCCATATTTACGACATCTACTTCTGCATCAGACCTAGCAAAAAACAAACGTTTCAAAGTCTTCGTTACATAACATCAACAAATAGTTGCGGCTGATCGTTTTCTACCCACCCTAGGACCGGCGAGTTTGATGCCTTGGCAACTGCACAAATAATCATGCCCCGGATGGCCCAGTCAACGGGTGTGAAGGACAAAGCCACGTCTGGATCCCCCCAAGAGAATCGCAGAACACCCTTCGTTACCCCCAACCAAATACCGAACGGACCGTTGAGGTTGTCCAACCAGCCCTCTAAAGGCTCATGCAAACTGCTAACAACTGCAGATTAAAAGGCTATTAATTTTACCGAATCAAAGTAGGTAACATATCGACAAATTCAAATAGCCTAAAATCGCGCATTGAGTGTATTTGCATCTTTTATTTGAGCAAAGATACACAATAACGCAATCAAATACTTTGCAAACATGTGCACACAGTAAGGCTCATGAATTGAGGCTACTTACCCACTGCAGGTCGAAATATCATGACGGGGATGTCGTGCCGGGCATCATTGATAATGTTCTCCGCCAAGGCCTTGGAGTAGGTGTACGTATTTGGTTGATATTCCAGTATCCTGTAGGAAAGCCCAAGAATTACGTGGAGTCAAGGTTCGCAGTTCGCTGTAGGCAGTAGCCATATCTTGTCATTTGTGGCTTCCCGACGCGAACAAGTGCCGCGCCGGTCTCCCTTACTTGCGCGAGACTGCCTCCATGGTGAACTTGTCCTCGGCCTCGGCGATGGCAATCATGGTGCGCCAGTCGTGGTGCGCGCGGTACGCACGCTCCTTGAGCACGGCCTCCTTGGTGAAGCAGTAGGTGGTGGACACGTACTGCAGCGCCCGCAGGTGCGGCATTTTCTTGCACAGCTCGACCACCTCGCGGGTGCCCCGTGCATTGAGCAGGATGGCGGACTGCAGCGGGTCGTCGAAGCGCACCGTGGCCGCGGCGTGGAACACGTAGGACACGTTGTCCGCGAGCAGGGCCTCGTCCTCGGGGCTCAGCCCCAGGCGCAGCTGACTGCAGTCTCCCGCCACGGGGCGCAGCTGGGAGGCGGCCTGTGGTCGGGCCGTCAACAGTGGCTCGAACAGCTGTCGACAACAGAGAAAATAATAATAAATCCCCGGGAACTCGTAGCTCTCGCGTCAGAGATTTGATGGCATCACAAGCGTCTATACCTTAACGCTTTAGCCTTTATTTTGAATACAAGACATTAAAAAGATTTTTACCCCGGGAAGCTAAGAACCCCGCCTGCTTTACTTCGGAGTTCTGGTCGAACTTGACCGTAGCGTAAAGATTTATCGTTGACATTACGTTTTGCTGGGTACGAGGTACAAGCTCTTAAGAATTAGTTTGCTAAAGTCCCTACCCTGCCTATGTGTCTGTTTTTAGGCCCCCGTTAGGGGTGCCTATTGCTCACGCCAGTGAGTTTTGTCCGCTTGACGATGGCCCCTTATGGCCGGAGCTAGTTTTTTCTATACGATTCCCATGAAATTTGAATGAAAAAAAGTACGGAAAATTAGGAATTTTTTGAAATAGGTCTGATGTCAAACTGTCTGGCCAAATTTTTTGGTTTAGTTTTCGCGCTGCTAATGGGCCAGAGGGGCCACATCGCTGGTCATTCTTTGTTGGGATTGACTTTGTACAGTAGTAGCAGTAGACGCGCCTTGATGCGAGGTGGTGTGGAGGTTGTACTATGTGCTCCGCGTAAATTATTGTTTGTTTAAAATATTGTGTTTTAGTTTTCAGTTTAGAATCAGTGTGTTTATTTAAATCGGTTTTTTGGTCAGTTCCGTTTAAATCCATCGCGTACTACTTTCGAAAGCTCACAACCATCAAAACATGTCCCGTTTCAACTTACCTAACCCCACTTCTGCCCGGTTGACAACTCTCAAAACTGCAGCGGTAAGCAAGCTTTTACCATCGCTTCATCTTTTACTTCGTCAGCTGTGTTTCGCAGTCAAGGTGAGTGTTATACTAATTCACTTGTCTTATATTAATGAACTATGGAATATGGCATTGTTATTTTGTGAATAGTACCTCCTTTGATCTGAGCATGTTGAAGCAATTTTGCTATAAATCACACATCTAGTGTGTATTTTATTCAAATTGTTGTTCAATTCAACAGTCAATGCAATGACCTTATATTTTTCTAATTATCATAAAAGTTTTCACTATCTGTCCTAAGTATTATTTTGTTTTTAATGTTTGCATCTCAAAGTTTTATTATTCTGCCTATTCCCCAGTTCCTCCTAAAGTTTATTGGTGTGTTTGAACAAATGTTCAAAAATGGAATGTTTTATTTAGTTCTTAGCTAGGCCTTTGCATATATAGTCTTTCACGCTCAAACTATTTGAAGGTAATCGCTCCTTTTAAATTATCTTTTATGACGATCTAGTGACTGCTTATTTTAATGGGCTATCAAATGGTAAATGCAATCCAAACTACTGACTAGAAAGAGAGACATCTGCTATAGTAGCACTACCTGATTTAAACACATAATTGAATGTTCAAAAATGGAATGTTTTATTTAGTTCTTAGCTAGGTATATAGTCTTTGACTATAGGTAATCGCTCCTTTAAATTATCTTTTATGACGATAGTGACTGCTTATTTTATGGGCTATCAAATGGTTGCAATCAAACTACTGACTAGAAAAGAGACATCTGCTATAGTAGCACTAATCTGATTTAAACATAACAAAAATGGAATGTTTTATTTAGTTCTTAGCTATTTGCATAATAAAGTCTTTCAGCATCCAAACTATTTGAAGGTAATCGCTCCTTTTAAATTATCTTTTATGACGATCTAGTGACTGCTTATTTTAACGGGCTATCAAATGGTAAATGCAATCCAAACTACTGACTAGAAAGAGAGACATCTGCTATAGTAGCACTACCTGATTCAAACACATAATTGAAACCCTTCTTACGCAATCTCAAAATTTCTTGTGGAGGTGGCTTACCACACCACCCAGGCCAAGAGCAAAGTGGAACTGCCCGAACATGAGTATGTCTGTCCGAAACATTGAGCAGGCGCGCAAGCACCCTGCATGTGCTGCGCCAGACCACAGGGCGGGGCGCCTCAGTGTACTCGACCGCATGCACTGTAGGGTAGGGCGTCAGGGGCAGGGGAGCAGTCAGCCTGACCTGACCTGACACGGCCCGCTACCCCGGCAGTAGTGCCACGCCGCGCCGCGCATATAATAAGAATCGCGGGGATGAAAGCTTTTCCGTCGTGTCTCCGTTATTGTATCTCAGTAATTCGATCATCAAACCCATGTTGACACACCGGACGGATGGCCGGGTGTGAGGGAGGGGGGGGGGGAGAGAATGAGGACAGGCACGGCAGGTCGGATGGGTTGCCTACTTCGCAGGCGCCTCCAGACCCGCCGCGCCGGGGCCGGGCCGGGGCCGGGCCGGGCCGGGCAACAGTGCTGTGTTCTAGTGCAGTCCCGAAAGACATTTATTTTGTTAATTAGAACGCGTTCTCTCACCGGTGTCTTGAGAATCTCGCGCAGCCTGTCGTGGATGCCGACCTCCCGCTTGGGGCGCAGCAGCAGGTAGATGCACGCCACGTCAGGGCAGGACCGGAGCAG
Organism: Frankliniella intonsa; assembly: GCA_033675135.1. NCBI lineage: Eukaryota > Metazoa > Arthropoda > Insecta > Thysanoptera > Thripidae > Frankliniella > Frankliniella intonsa. The sequence goes on along the minus strand of CM066256.1, from coordinate 12,863,193 downwards.
CTTCTCCACCAGCACCTTGCCCATGAAACCGGAGCCTCCGGTCACGAGGACGTGCTTTCCGGCAAACTCGTCCGCGATACTCGGCAGCGACGCCATGGTGCACGACGCGCTGCTGACACTGTTGTCGAACCGTCCGCTGCACTCGCGCCCGTGGCCTCCGCACGCACTGCTGACACTGGCGATTTCCCCGGAGACGTCCGCCACACTCGCGCCCTCCACCCGCGCCGTCCCACGCACACTGTTTCGACAACGTGGGCGCCCCGACGTGGACGCACTTAAAAACCGGCGTGCTCGGGACGTACATTATTCGGCAGACCCGACTGGCCTATCACGACCACGGGCGCCGACCTGTGACCGGCGACCCGTCGACCTCACGCACCCCCATTTAAAGCAGGCGCATTTCACGTGCGTCAGTTGGGCTGTGAAGCGGAAGAAGGGTATAAGTTGACTCACCCCCAAAACGAGATTTTTATGGCATGTTATAGTATATTTTAGTCTGCATCTGCCCACCAAATATTAGAGGAAAATATACCATAGGATAGGAGATATTGAGGTTTGAAAAAGGAGTTAAGTTGACTTTACTTGGAATGTACAGGTAATATGGGATAGGAAAAAGGGGTAAGTCAACTTATCCCTAAAATCATCAAATTTTAACCAAAGCAAAAAGGGGTTAAGTAGACTTTACTCTTTTTGATGCAGGTGGTGAAAAAAGTTTTGTTGACTTATTCCCTTTTGCACAGTTTAAGAATATATATCAGGCAGCAACTCAACGGAAATGTTCTGTATGCATATCATTGTAAAGTCTTATTAATTTCCTATACTTTTTATTAAGACTTACAGTAAATGATTCATATTAATTTAAATGTAATAGTGCTGGATTTTTATTGGCGTCAAATTTGTTGCCTTGTTTTAAGGCAACATCTCAGATGCCGCCTCATTTGAGGTGACAAAAAAAGTAAGTCGCCTTTTCAAAGTGTGTCGCCACAAGAGGCCATGAATATTGTCGCCTTTAAGAAAACAGTGAATGTATCGACTTATCTCCTTTTTCTTCTCATGCACAATAAGTTGTGTTGACTTAGCTCCTTTTGCATCTCATGCATAAAAAATTAAGTTGACTTATCCCCTTTTGCCAATTTTCTAATGAACTACCTCTGAATTCTCATTATGTAATAAGACTTAAGTTCATTTGTCTCCGTATGTCATGATGGTCAAAAGAAGCTAAGTTCCATATCTCCATGAAGGAACATGATATTAAAAATATTCAAAGTGCCCATAATATACTTGATAAAAATACATTCCATTAATACCATAATATTTCTGGAAAGTTGTGTGTAAATATTTTTCCTGAAATGTGCGCATTTTGGACGTATCCCCTTCTTCCGCTTCACAGCACAACTTCCAGCCAGTGCTACCCCGCTGGCGCTCGCCCCCGCCCCTCCCCGTGCTGCCCTCTGTAGGCTCGCGTTCGCGGCGATACCCCCAGTGAGCAGTGCTCGCGCGGAGTAGTGCCGAAAGGCTCACGCCCTCCCCCGTCTACAGGTGTATTGAGGGACTCCCTTGAACCCTAATGGCGAAGCCGGCCGGCCGGCTCGGCCCGGCTCGCACGCAACTTCCCCTTTCTTCAGTCGTGCTCAGTCGTCCCCATATTATCTATTTTCTATCGAACATACGTCGCCGCGGGCCGCAGCAGACCTTTGGCTCCGATACCCCGAGCCGCCTCGGCGTAGTGTGGGGTGAGAGGGTGCGGGGTAGTGACTTCGTCTCGACTTCACGTCACCGTGGCGTGGCGAGAGAGTAAAACTCGGACTGTCACCCTTACACTGCAGGCGTCCTTGTCCATTGAAGGGAGGTGTCAGTGCAGCCGCCCAGTGATTCTTTTTACCTCCCCCCCCCCCTCTACTCTTCCCTCCTCCGCACGGCCGTTCCGTATCTTGCATGCGTCCACCCTGTGCGGCGCACGGGCGGGCCGCACCGCTCTGAGAAAGCGGCGATTCATCCCCCATTTACCGTGATTTAAGCCCCTACAACCACAAAGGCGGTGGGAATGGGGCTGACCCGGCCCGCGGCCCGGGCGCTCGGGCCTGCCCCAGCCGCGCAGGGACCTTTGGTGGTGTGCGTGGCGCGAGGCGCGGGGCGCCGGCGTGCGGGGCGCGGGGTGGGGGTGCGGGGCGCGGGCGCGGGGCAGGGGTGCGGGGCGTGGGGCGTGGGGTGCGGGGCGCAGGGTGCGGGGCGCGGGGCGCGGGGTGCGGGCGCGGAGTGCGAGGCGCGGTGTGCGGGGCGCCGTTGTGGCTGAAGCATAGCGCTCGCGGATGGGATGTGCGGGATCCGGCCGGCGGTTCCAATTCGTCACGTGCCTGCTTGATCTCTCCCGTTGCCTTACACCATACAAGTTACACGCCCCTTCCTTTCCCCCCTACCGCCGAAAGGAACATTTATTGCTCCTCTGGAGGCTTGCGTCGGTGTTACACAATGCTCTAGCCATCCACCACACACTCCCTGGCGCACCGCTCAATTGCTGAACGGTGAAAAAAGACTTGCTGATACTCGGCAGGGGCGCATTTGTATACACGTTACACTTGTTTGTACAGTCGTTGGCCCGGTCCCTGGCTCTCTGCTCAAAGCCTGCGACTTGGGGGAAGAAAGAAATTAAAGATTTGTTGTTTTTTAGACATCCATGTAGGTATTGAAATTATTATATAAAATGCAAAGCGATCGCATATGGAGGCGGTCGTCTGGAGTACACTAGACCCGACTAGCTGCAAGGATTAAGACGATACAAATTCAACATATATACGGTGACAATTTAAATATATATATATATATATATATATATATATACACACAAGAATTGCTGCGTCACCCACCCTCAGGGGGGAGGGGGGGGTGGTGGTGTTCTGCGATTGCTTGCAGCCCCCGGCCGGCTCACCGAGCAGTGCACTCGTGTACTAGGCTACCACTGATTAAACTTGCTTAGAAAACTTACTTTGGTACAATTTTATGTGAATAATAAGGAACTAAACCTTATTGTCTGAAAAAATTATGTAAGCAACTCCAACTAATTTTAATACTTTAAGAAACCAGCAGATATTAGCAGCTAATTCAAACATAGGTCCTGTGCAAAACATTTCTTAGTGAGAACGAAATTTCGAACACGAAACGAAACCTCGATGGAATTATCTGCTTTCATTATCAATTCTGTTTTCAAATTTTTATTCACCGCACTGCCCCTCCCACTTTGGTTGAACAGAGCCTTATTTCAAACGAGTTTAAATAAAGATAAGAGAGTCGATGTTTGCGTTCACTTTAATTATATATAAATTTACAGAATTTCTATTTTCAAATTAGCAATCTTTATCAGGCGATTGTAAAGGATTGTCAGAGTCTGTTTGTCACAGAGAACAGTTCTTGAGACTGAAATATACTATACTTATAAGAGCGATTCCATTTTACGTGTTATAAATCTTCCCATGGTGAAGTACAAAACGGCACACCACAAGATGTTCATGACGATCTCTAGAACGTACAACCTGTAAAAAGACGAAGAACACACTTTTAGAACTACATCCAGCCCCCTCCCAAGTGCAAGTTGAGATAATATAATGTTACATACTAACCTCCGTATCCTTATTCTGCTTTTCTCCTCTGTGGTAGTTTCGTTAAAAACGTATTTAAATCCATTTATCACGGTTAGTATTTCATAATGTTTTTTGTCCTGTTGGGAAAATCCCCTTAGTTCTCAACAAAAGATTTTTGTAAAATAGACGTTACTTTAAAAAAAGCTTTAAAAAGTGCTACAGGAATCTAAAATACTTACGTAAGTAAAAGTACACGCGGGGTCCAGAGTAATTGGCATGACGCCAAACGTCGATCTGTCCTTTTGTTTTAAGGCATTGTGTATTTCATCAACCTTCCCAGTCTCAATAGGAAATTCCTTCATCATAAAGTAAGCTAGAGCTTGATTTGTGTAGAATAATTTTCTATAGACGTTCATCATTCTGCAAGAAATAATAAGTGTAAAACAACTCTAAATGTAAGCAGTCGAAAAATTGTGCCAGCTGCAGTTTTTAGGCGCTATTTCATGTTAAGGTACAAGAACCGGACGTTTCACAGAACACGTAACATAATTGCCGGTCTACCCAGCCCAGCCCAGGGGCCACGGCGCCTTGTGGCTGAAGTGGATAGGCAAACCCGCATACTGTTCCGTGTTCTCTGCTACTTCCTGTACTGTACAGATGAGCTGCGACTGCAACGCTTCGAAAGCAAATGAACTCTCTTACTTTTAAGTACAGGACGATCGAGCCACCCAAAGATCCCGTGTCTTGAGTCGAGTGATGGCGGAGGGAAGGCGGCCCCGTACCGAAACAATCGCGACAAAGGAAGGCCTTTGGGTGGCTCGACTATAAATATACGTTCCTTACCTTGGTTTTTGACCACTAAGCCTCAACAAAACGTCGATGAGTAAGGCATATGGCAACTGGCTCAGCACAGTTCCTAACCAGTAGTAGACATAGCATTTACCAATGTGGTATCGAGGATATCTTATGGGGTTCACTGCGATCTTGCGAAGATCTGGTACTAGTTCGCTTTGGTATCGGAATGTTGGCCTATCGTAAGTGGATCCTTCCATATTTACGACATCTACTTCTGCATCAGACCTAGCAAAAAACAAACGTTTCAAAGTCTTCGTTACATAACATCAACAAAAGCGAAATAGTTGCGGCTGATCGTTTTCTACCCACCCTAGGACCGGCGAGTTTGATGCCTTGGCAACTGCACAAATAATCATGCCCCGTATGGCCCAGTCAACGGGTGTGAAGGACAAAGCCACGTCTGGATCCCCCCAAGAGAATCGCAGAACACCCTTCGTTACCCCGAGCCACATACCGAACGGACCGTTCAGGTTGTCCAACCAGCACTCTATAGGCTCAGTCAAACTGCTAACAACTGCAGATTAAAAGGCTATTAATTTTACCGAATCAAAGTAGGTAACATATCGATAAATTCAAATAGCCGAAAATCGCGCATTGAGTGTATTTGCATCTTTTATTTGAGCAAAGATACACAATAACGCAATCAAATTCTTTGCACAAATGTGCACACAGTAAGGCTCATGAATTGAGGCTACCTCCACGCGGCGGTTACTTACCCACTGCAGGTCGAAATATCATGACGGGGATGTCGTGCCGGGCATCATTGATAATGTTCTCCGCCAGGGCCTTGGAGTAAGTGTACGTATTTGGTTGATAATCCAGTATCCTGTAGGAAAGCCCAAGAATTACGTGGAGTCAAGGTTCGCAGTTCGCTGTAGGCAGTGGCCATATCTTGTCATTTGTGGCTTCCCGACGCGAAAAAGTGTCGCATGGGTCGCCGCGCCGGTCTCCCTTACTTGCGCGAGACTGCCTCCATGGTGAACTTGTCCTCGGCCTCGGCGATGGCAATCATGGTGCGCCAGTCGTGGTGCGCGCGGTACGCACGCTCCTTGAGCACGGCCTCCTTGGTGAAGCAGTAGGTGGTGGACACGTACTGCAGCGCCCGCAGGTGCGGCATTTTCTTGCACAGCTCGACCACCTCGCGGGTGCCCCGTGCATTGAGCAGGATGGCGGACTGCAGCGGGTCGTCGAAGCGCACCGTGGCCGCGGCGTGGAACACGTAGGACACGTTGTCCGCGAGCAGGGCCTCGTCCTCGGGGCTCAGCCCCAGGCGCAGCTGACTGCAGTCTCCCGCCACGGGGCGCAGCTGGGAGGCGGCCTGTGGTCGGGCCGCGAACAGTGGCTCGAACAGCTGTCGACAACAGAGAAAATAATAATAAATCCCCGGGAACTTGGAGTCCCGTAGGAACTTTCCTAACCTCACTCCCGCCAGGTTGACAACCTGACAACCCTGAAAACAGCCGTGGTAAGCAAGCTTTTACCACCGCTTTATCTTTTACTTTTCCAGCTGTGTTGCGCAGTGAACGTGAGAGTTATGCTCATCCACCCGACCGCATGCCACCTTCGCCATCGAGGAGCAGCCCGACCCCTACGAGGCACCGCGGCAAGCCGCGAAGATCAGGAAGGCGGAACGCGACGCGGGATGCAGCTCGGCAGTTGGATTTGGATGACCCCAACTAATGGTAGGCCCTGCTCATCTAATAAGTGCCCTGTCCGGGAGGTCCCCTTGCCCTGGGCTACCACGAAAAACAGATTTTTCTGTCGCCGTGTACTGCCAAAGGCAAGGGCTACTCCCACATAGCTACCAACGCCATAGAGTGGGGTTTTAACTGGAAACCAGACAAGCATGCTGTCTCGGACACGTGCCCTGGTGGAAAGGCCTCGCTATAGTAGCCCACTCCGGGGGTTAAACAACCTTGGGTCAATTGTGGCCTGGTTCTCTCAAGTCAAGTCAAGGCATGCACTGTAGGGCAGGGCGGCAGGGGAGCAGTCAGCCTGACCTGACACGGCTCGCTACCCGCTGAGTGCCGCGCATCAAATACGAATCGCGGAGATGAAACGCTTTTCCGTCGTCTCTCCGTTAGGATTGTTTAGTTATTCGATCATCAAATACTCATGTTGACTCACCAGGCCGGGTGTGGGGGAGGGGGGAGTAAGGGCAGGCAGGGCAGGTCGGATAGGTTGCTTAGTTAGTAGGCGCCTTCAGACCACCCCGCCGCGCCGGGCTGGGCAAACAACTACAGCCTCCTGGCTGTGTTTCAGTGCAGTCCCGAAAGACATTTTGATAATCAGAACGCGCACTCACCGGGTTCTTGAGTATCTCGCGCAGCCTGTCGTGGATGCCGACCTCCCGCTTGGGGCGCAGCAGCAGGTAGATGCACGCCACGTCAGGGCAGGACCGGAGCAGCTTCTCCACCAGCACCTTGCCCATGAAACCGGAGCCTCCGGTCACGAGGACGTGCTTTCCGGCAAACTCGTCCGCGATACTCGGCAGCGACGCCATGGTGCACGACGCGCTGCTGACAGTGCTGACACTGCTGACACTGTCGTTGGACCGTCCGCTACACTCGCGCCCGCCCGTGGTCTCCGCTGTTCCACGCAGACTGTTTTGACAACGTGGGCGCCCTGGCCGCGCTTATAAAACGGCATGCTCGGAACATATGTTAATCCTCAGACCCGACCGGCCTATCAAGACCACGCGTGTCCGGCGACCCTGCGAACTCGCGCGTGCAGTCAATGCAGGCGCATTTCACATGCGTCCATTGATTGAAGTCCCGCTTTCCGATGACTCGGACCCGGATTTAACTTCCAGTCACCATGCTTCCAGTGCTTTTCCGCTGGCGCTCGCCCCCGCCCCTCCCCGTGCTGCCCTCTGTCGGCTCGCGTTCGTGGCTCTACCCCCGGTGAGCAGTGCTCGCGGGGAGTAGTGCAGAGAGGCTCACTCCTGTCTACAGCTTTACTGAGCGATTCAACCCTTGAACTCACACCCACCCCATGACGAAATGGCGAAGCCGCCCAGCCGGCTCGGCCCGGCTCGCACGCAACTTCCCCTTCTTTCTTTTGTCGTGAGGAGTCTTTGAGTCGTGCTTAGTCTTCCCCATAGTGTCTATATATTTTGTATCGAACATACGTCGCCACGGGCCGCAGTGGACCTTTGGCTCCGATACCCCGAGCCGCCTCCGCGTTCGGCGTAGTTTGGCGAAGTGTTGGGTAAGAGGGTACGGGGTAGTGAGTGGGTCTTGACTTCACGTCACCGTGGCGTGGCGAGAGAGTAAAACTCGGACTGTCACCCTAACACTGCCAGCGTACTTGTCCATTGAATGGAGGTGTCAGCGGGTGTCAGTGTTGCAGTGCCTCCGCCACCACCCAGAGACTCTCCCCCCCCCCCCCCCCCCCCCTCTCTTCCTTTCTCCGCGCGGCCGTTCCGTATCACGCATGCGTCCACCCTGTGCGGCACACGGGCGGGCCGCACCGCTCTGAGAAAGCGGCGATTCATCCCCCATTTACCGTGATTTAAGCCCCTACAACCACAAAGGCGGTGGGAATGGGGCTGACCCGGCCCGCGGCCCGGCCGGGCCCTCGGGCCTGCCTCAGCCGTGCAGGGACCTTTGGTGGTGTGCGGGGCGCGGGGCGCGAGTTGTGGGGCGCAGGGTGCGGGGCGCGGCGTGCGGGGCGCCGTTGTGGCTCAAGCATAGCGCAGGTGGCCTCGAGGATGGGATGCGTGTGCGGGCTCCGGCCGGCGATTCCAATTCGTCACGTGCCTTGATCTCTCCCGTTTCCTTACACGCCCCTTTCCCCTCTACATGCATTGTTTGTCCGCCGGAAGCTACATTTATTGCTCCTCTGGACGCCTGCTTCAGTGTTCCACAGTGCTCTTGCCGTCCACGCACTCCTCGGCGCATCGCTCCATTACTGGATGCGACACACTCGCGGAAGGCAAACTTTGAACAAGCAGGACTCTTTTCTTTTCTCCCTAACGTCAACCCCACGCCTCTCCCTTCGCACCCCTCTCTCGCGCCCCACCCCGTCGCCGGGGCATTATGTATGGTAAATTCTTACAAATATTGTCAGAGGGGATTGAGTTGTCATCCACCCTCTGCTCCTTTCTGTGCGTCCGAACTTTTTTTTTTTGACAGCAGGTAGCAGGGATGAGTAGGGAGGGGGGGGGGGCGGGGGTAGGTCAGAAGGTTTACAATCAAATCAGCGCAGGTCACACTCTCGGGCCCACACGGAGTACAGTCGCATCCGTCTGGGTCATGAAATTATAATTATGTGTTATCGCAGCGCGTGGGGCCGGCTGCCGACAGCGGCAGCACGTGGCGGGGCGCCCCGCTCAAAGTCAAATTTTCTTTGTAATACAAAGAAAAATCTTTGTAATACAAAGCAAAAATTTTTGTAATACAAGAAAATTTTCTGTATATTACGGTTGCACAGAATTATTCTTTGTACTATACGAAAAAATTCTTTGTAAGAAGTTAAGAGTGTAGAGGAAGGCTAGCTCTCATTGGTCGAGGCTTTGTGATGGTCCGGAATCATATGCCATTCCTCTTCTTCACTTTTGTAATATTCCTCAATGGCGGGTGAAACAGCTCTAGACAGAGACTCGCCCCGCCCCGCCGCGCCCTGCCCCGCCCCGCCCCGCCCCGCCCCGCCCCGCCCCGCCCCACCCCGCCGCGCCCCCCGGCGCGTGGTGCGTGGAGGAGGAGAGGATCATCTGTCACGATATCATCAGCGACTGTCTCCTGCGACTTAGCGCGTATGGGTTGGTGTTCGGCGTGTGTGTGTATGGGGGGGGGGGGGGGTTGATCACATGTTCGAGGTGACTGACTTCCTATACCTTTTTGATCTCCCGCAGGGCCTGCTCGAGGCGCCCCCCCCCTCTTACACACACACACACACACACACACACACACACGTACACGGCGGCAGAGTTTTCAATCGGGTGGGTCTCGGGACCCGCCCGCCTGGTGAGTGACAGAGCGCGCACTACGCACGGGTAGTGCTGTTCTGTCTCTGTCTAGCAGCCGATGCGTCGCTGTGGTGCGAACTCAGTTCGGCTCGTCCGACTACTCCCTACCACCTCCCCCCTCACCTGCCGCTCGGGTACCGGGTCCAGAGAACCGTCCGGGTCTGCAGACCCGAGCGAGACACGACCCACCCGGCCCGCTGAGCTCCGGGTCGGGTCGGGTCGGGTAAAGAGGCGAACCAGCGGCGGGTCTGCCGAAGCCAGCATTACCCACCCGATTGAGAACTCTGCACGGCGGCACGTGTGAGAGCTCTGCGGTGACATTGAGTCCAGCGGGCAGCAGATTGAATGCGGGATCCGCCCCTATCACGTTAATCAGATCAATGTCGGCGGGGCGGGGCGGCGCGGGGCGGGGTGGGCCGGGGTGGGGCGGGGTGGCTCCGGCCCCGCGGTGGCTGCCTCTTAGCCGCTTCCTCGGCGCCGCGGTGCGGTTCAAACAGTTCCGGGTGCCTCCAGTGGGCGCACAGAGCTCGAGGTGTCTCAGACACTACACTTAAACAGTATGCAGGCCTGATGCCTACCCCTACCCAAGGGGCGGCCAACTCATGTATTTCTGTGTACACTTGCCTTGTATTTCTTGTATTTCTAATGTATTTTTTGGTATTTTTCTCGTAAATTTGTTGAGGATTTCTATGTATTTCTGTGTATTGTAGAGTATTTCCTTGTATTTTTAGTGTATTTCTAGAAATACAGTGGTATTTCTGTGTACACGTTTTTTTCGAGTTGGCCGCCCCTCGCCCCTACCCGCTGCAGCCGTAAGGCGCCGTGGCCCCGTGGCCCCGTGGGTAGGCAGACCGGCAGTACTGATACCTGTTCTCTGAGTCACCCGGTACAAGAAGTGTTCGTCTGTTAAGTTGGACCGCAGAGCCGCAGAGGTAGTGACAACGAGGTGGCGAACACTCTGTCAATCAATTGCGTCTGTGCCTCTCCTCTCCTCTCCGCGCCCTGCCACGCCCTGCATGCCCCGCTCCCGCCCCCGCCCCCGCCCCAGACAGCCTCAAAGGGGATTTCCTGGCATGGGGAGGGGAGGGCGGCTCCGGCCTGGCTCCGGCCTGGCTCCGGCCTGGCTCCGGCCCCTCTGACGGGCCGCTATGGAGCCTGTTTTATTCATTGAGGGTCTGCTGGAAAAATATTATTGGTCCGATCCCGAGACACAAAGATCTGAGAAGGACTCCGGGGATGCGGCTAAGCTACCTGGGAACTAATTCTTTCGCTACTCTTTTCGGAGTGCTGCCAGAAAAGTCGGCAAAAGGCTAGCAGGCTAGCCCCAAACACAGCGGAATAGAGTTGCTGCATGACTCAATCCAGTGTTTTGTCGCGTCGCATTCATACTTTGACGGCCGGGCGGACGGGACCGTCGGATCCGCCAGCACGCATACGTTAGCTGTTTGTTGCTCTCCTTTTTCCCGTCACGCCGCCCCGCGCCGCCCCGCGCCGCCCCGCGCCGCCCCGCGCCGCCCCGCCCCGCGCCGCCCCGCGCCGCCCCGCCCCGCCCCGCCCGCCCGCGCTGCCCCCCGCCCCGCGCCGCCCCGCGCCGCCCCGCTGCCCCGCGCCGGCCCGCCCCGCGCCGCCCCGCGCCAGGCGCATTAGTCCTCTAATGGGGTCTCTGTCGCACCTGCTCCGCCGGCGCGCCGCAGCGTCACTGAGTGAGTGAGTGATGACTAGCGGTGGCAGTCGGGGGGCCTGAGCCAGCCCTGAGTACTGTGATGCGACTACACCTTCGGGCTACCCCCCCCCCCCCCCCCCCCCGCGCGCTACTCACACCCTCTTACTCGCCGCGCGCGTGCAGCTCTAGTTTTTGTTTTTATTTATTTTATTTTTTTCTGACGTGCACTCGTGCCGATATTATGCCGTTTGAGCCACGGTCAGCCCGCTGTTGCTGTTGTTTACCTCGCCACGCTCGTGCATGCCAGTGCGTACTGTCAGCAAACGCGGCCTGCCCCGGCCGCCCCGCCCCCGCCCCGCCCCGCCCCGCCCCGCCCCGCCGGCCGTCACCACTCAGCACGCCCGCGAGCCCGCCGCGCCGCACTCGCGCCCCGCTGGGACTTTCGTGCGGTCAGCGGTCAGCTCAGCTAGCGGCGGTCGGCAGGGCGGGGCGAAGCGCGGCGGAGCGGGGCGGGGCGGGGCGGGGCGGGGCGGGGCGTTCCGCTGGTCGGAGGAATGCCGCCACGCCTCGGCCCTGCCCGGCCCTGCCCGGCCCTGCCCGGCCCCGCCACAGGCGCCTCCATCAGCGAGCGTCCCCACGCTGCCTCCCTGCAAGGGCAGCTCTGCTCCCTAGCTCCCCCTCCTGCACGCGCTCTATTCCTATTTGATGAGTCAAGTGTCGCTGAGCCATCTATCATCCCGCCGTGCAGGAGCCTGCCCGGCCCGCCGCGGCACGGCACGGCACGCCTCGGACGACGGCTATCTTTTTTTATGTTTTTTTTTTTTTTTTTTTTTAAAGTAAGAAAAAACATAGGGACGACAGGGCATCCACAGGACAAGTTGCATTTTCCTGGCAGGCGACCCGTAGTGGTCAGCTAGTGGAGTGTTGCAGTCGCCAAGGCTCCGAAAAGAAGTTTCTTGCTTTTTCGAACGAGTATAGCGAGGGGGTATGCACTCTCAAAACCTGTGACCCGACTACAGTATTACGTCTCTTACGCTCTATTACACCTCGGAAATATCGGAATTTAGCTTAAAACAGCCCAAAACAACCCAAAAATTAGTAAATCTCGTAGAATTTCGGCTTGTACGCCACTATTACGCATACTCTTACGCGAGTGCATACCTCCTATAGTTTGTGCGGACCTTTGAGATGATGCGAGTGCTTAGTAAACTCTGGTATTTTCCCCGCGCGGCCCAACGTGCAGTACGTAATTGTCGTCCTGTCAGTGAGCCCCTGACTCCCTCTTCACTTCCTTATACTCTCGCCTTCCCGTCGGCCCCGTCCCGCTCCACCCCAGCTGGAATTCTTCAAAAGGGGCGAAAACACTGCCGAGCAGACGGTGCATCATTAAATTATGCAAATGCGTCGAACCGTGGACTGGAAAGGGTTTCGATCATGAATGAGGGAATCAGCCCCATCGCCGCGCCGCGCCGCGCACGCTCCCTCCCGCTCTCTGCGCCCCGCCCCGCTCAATCAGCATCTCTTTACGAGCCTCCCGGTCGACCTTATTAATTTTTCACGGGTTACGTCTAAGTATACACGGGCCGTGTGCTGCTTTTGTCGCACTCATAATCTTTTTAAAATGCCGTTTAGTTTCTCTCTTTTTACCATCCCCTAAAAAAGAAAGTCTATTTCTCGGGTTAATGTAATCCACGGCGCACGCACGCGCGGTCACTGCTGAGTGCTCGATCGCCGGCGGGACAGACAGCGGACTCCCCTGGCGAAGGTTTAATCCTCCCAGCAGCAGCTCCCTGGGCGCGTCAGATAACTGTCAGGACCCGACCAGGCCCGGCCGAGGGGCCGAGCACCGCGCGCCCAGCCCTGCGCAGCCCCGCGCAGCCCCGCGCAGCCCCGCGCAGCCCCGCGCAGCCACGTGTAGCCCCATACGCACCGCTACACAGCAAACATTTTTTCGTGAAGTTCCCGGTTGATTCCGGAGTGCACTTTTCGGTATCTATTTTCCGCCCGTTTTTGCCGTTGCATTTTAGGTTATGTGTCGAATTTTCAGATTAAATTCAGTATATGAGGATACAATGCCGGCTGGCAATACTGAAAATTGGTTGGCGTCTTCCGACGCCAAGTACTGGCATGCAAAGACACCAAATATTGGCGTCCAAAGACGCCAAAATCTGGCGTTCAAAGAGGCCAAATGCGCAGAGAACGCCAAATTTTGGCGTCCTATGACGCTAAAATATGGTGCTGTGTCTGCCAAAATTTGGTGCCATTGGAGACCAGAATTTGGTGTTCAGAAGAGGACGCCAGAAAAATTTGCCGTAAAAGGACCCCACTCAGCTTTCAGTGAAACTGATGAGAAATTAAACCTTATTCTGCAAGATCAGGTCATTGGTCTCTCTGCTCCGCCGCGTGGGTAGGTGAGGTCGCCAGCTCACCTCGTAACACTGCCCCCCTCCTCCCCCCCCAACTCCGCTCCGCTCCAAGAAATTGAGCCGGTGGCGCCGGCTGCTGCTTCGCGGGGCGCAGAAGGCGGAGTGCATTGCATTGGGGCGCTGCGAGGCCTGGCGTGGCGCGGCGTGGCGTGGCGTGGCGTGGCGTGGCGTGGCGTGGCGCGGCGTGGCGTAACGGAGCGGCAGACGCACGGTGGCTGTGCCGCAAACCTCCTGGGACCTCCCAACCCTCCCCTCCCCCTCTCCTCCCCGCTCCTATCGTCCCTCCGGAGGGGAAAAAGGATCCGCCAATCCACCACCAATACGCACGTTGCGCTAGCATGTTTTCCTACTTTGCGGCTTTTAGCGTGGAGCTGGGAAGACAATTTTCCGTCAGCATCACGAGGCCGCGCACTATAGCGTTTTGCTCTAGGTGTGCAGTCAGCCTGTAACCGTCGAGTGCGAGGAGGCAATAACTTCGCTCCTCAGCCCAATTCAAAAAATCGAACTAATGTAAGTCGAATAAAAATCAATTGAAATAGTTCAATCTACTTCACGCCAATCCACTTCAAATTCTCGCTAATTAAAAATGCAATTCACGTAAAAAAATTTCAAATAGTTCAATTCAAAGTTAATTGAAATAATTGCAATCAAGTTCACGCCAATTCAATTTTAACCCACGAAACTGGTACCTCTAATTCAGTAGTTATTTCTCTCTCGCTTGGTCGAGTGTCTTATTTTTTGATGGTCCGCCACAAACGCGTTAACGCTGGTGTATTTAGACTTGACTGCTTTTCGACTTCTCACTTTTCACGCCTTCTAACTGTTAGATTCTAGCAGTGCGCGCGTCTGTGGCTGTGGGGCTTAGCGGTCTCGAAGGTGGCAGCGTGCTCCCCCGAACCACTGGGGCCAAATCGACGGCAAAGTGGCACGAAGTTGGTTGGCATCAATCCGTAATGAGGGAATTGTTTGCCAGGCCAACCCAGCCAGCAGTCTAGTCTCGACTCCCGTCGAAGGAGGGCTACTCTAGTCGGTTCAGAAAAAATCAGTTGTACAAAAAAAAAAAAACAAAAAAAAAACGTCAGCAGCATCGCACTATTGCTGGGGAAAAATTATTTATTACAGTTCCAACTATACACATTTTTGGAAATTAAAGTCCTATTACAAAACAAAAATAATTCTTAAATGTTAGGTATATTGATTTTCTGAGTACTTGGGGACTCTGGCCTGGCAGCTCGTGCCGAAGAAGACGTTTTGCAGTTGCAAGCGGGTCGGCGGAGGCAGAGGGGGAGTCGAGCAGGGGGGAGTGGATGCCCAGGAATTGCCAGGAATGTCCCAAGAATAGGGATTGTTGGTGGAGAACTAGGCTAAGGAGGGTTGCGCCTCCTCACGCGAGCCTCGCCCCGCCCCGCCCCGCCCCGCCCCGCCCCGCCCCGCCCGCGGCCCTGCCAACCGGCCCTGCTAGCGGAGGGAAGGGAAGGCCTCGCGGGCGGAAGCTGCGCGGACGCAGCGGCCTGCCTGCAGGGGCCGAATACGGCGGGGGGCAATTTCACTTGAAACTGGTCGCAATCGCCGAGCGGCGGGGGCGGGGCGGCGGCCGCTCTCCCTGCGCCGCTCACCGACGATCCCCTTGCGCTCTCTCTCTCTCTCTCTCTCTCTCTCTCTCTCTCTCTCTCTCTCTCTCTCCCTCTCTCTCTCCAGGTGATGATGACCGGGCGTGGCCCGCCCGGGAGGACGCGTCGCACCGCACGCTCCTCTACGCAGCCGCGCCCTGCTGGCCCGCTCTGTTTACCCTGCAATGGAGTGTAAGTGCGAATTATTCCGACGACGCTCTCCAAGCGTGTCGCCCCGCGCAGCCTATCTTGCATGCAAATGAGACAATGGGAAGAAGGTTAGGAGGGAAGGGGGGAGGGGGAGGGGTGTGAAAGCGGAGAAGGGCGGAGGAGGATAGAGTTGGCGCGAGAGGCTGGAATGTGATGAGGAAACGGACTTAAAGTCGCTAGTGGGGAACGTTTGCGCGACTTCAAAGGTGAATTATGTCGTGGGGTGGGGGAGATGAGCTCTTGGGTGCAGTTTCCGTAAGTTTCTCCGCTGAAGTAGAGTGCAGAATACATGGCATACTTACAGGGTTTGATAGGAACGCTATGGAGTGGGTGGAAATGTTAGTCTTTTGCAAACAACTATCTGGGGATCAAAACTTGAGGTGATTATTTAAATTAAGTTTCTGATCATAAGGATTGTTTGAAAGGGTAAGCAGCAGTAGAAGTCACACCTGAGAAGCCAGAGCAGAACCACCTATAAGAGGAATAAAATTGTGATGACTTGCCTCCGTTTTCGTCTTGTGCTGCTGCGGTAGTCTGCATACTAAACGGACTTCCTTTAATTTTACGGGAGATAACAAACGCGCCTCGGACCGACTGGCGCGACTGTTGAGGCAGATCAGCGCTCGGATCAGCGTCCGCGCGCCGCCCGCCCTCACGGCAACTCGCCGCGCGCCATGCCCGCCCCGCCCGCCCGCGGGGAACAAATAAAATCGACCAGAATTGCCGATTTTATGACGGTCGTTTGCCGGCGCGGCGCTCCGCTGTCCTGATCCACGGCGCTGGAGGAGCCCCGAGTGATTTGTGAAGGAGAGCAGCGCAGGTGCGCGGCCGGCAGAGGCAACGGCACCGGCCAGGAAAAGCGTGCTCGCTAATCCAAAGGCGTAAAAGAAAATAAAAATAAAATCCCCTTTGACTATTGGCAAGCGGGCGGCAAGAAGCCGCACGCGTGCTCTACGCTTTAGTTCGCGACTTCTGTGCCCGCGTCTCTCGCGTTCGAGCGTGCAGTCTAATGGCCATCATTTATTGTGGAGGAGGCAACAGCGAAAACGTCTTACACGGCTCTCGGCGTATTCACTCTGCTCCCTCTCCTCTCCTTTCCTCTCCTCTCCTCTCCTCTCCTCTCCTCTCCTCTCCTCTCCTCTCCTCTCCTCTCCTCTCCGCTCCTCTCCTCTCCTCTCCGCTCAGCGCCCCTCGCCCCTGAGCCACTCGTGTCTGCCCGACTCCTTTATCGCCCTGCTCGCTCTCCCGCGCATGCCTTCCTGATGCGTGCAAATCGGCTTCCTGAATAAACTGTTTGGACCCATTCTCCTCTCGATACCGCGGCCTCTTATCTGCGAATCCCTCGGCATCTGTATAAAAGGTTTCCAGCGAATCCAACCTCATGACGAAGCATTTCCTCCTATCGAGCTTATAATTTCCACGGAGGAGCGCCCGCTCCGCTCCTCAGTAGCCTCTGTAATTGGGGTCTCCTTACACGAGCTGCTCACGCTCTGCGGTGCTCGCCGCTTCCGGTTCCGCCAGGGCTGCTCTCCCCCCAATTTTCCTCTTTCGTAGTCACGTCTCTAGGTGGTCTCAAATCGTCCGGAAAAGCGGTTCGCCTCATCTCCGGCTAGAGTGCGGCCGCGTACCGGGCGGGGCGGATCAGAAAACACGTAACAGTATGAGGCGCCGTGGCCCCGAGAGTCGGCAGACCCGCTACAACTTTTCCTGTTACAAAGGGTGCATTTAATGTCAAGGCTGAGGTTATCCGGTGAGAAATGCACACCCTTGTTGCAGCCAGTTTATATACGTTTCTCTTGAATTTCCGGTATTTTCGTGAGAATATATATACACCAGAGGGCGGCGCAGCTGCTACCCCGCCGCCAACTGCTATGCTGGTGGTGGCCAGGTGCCGGGCAGGAGCCGTGCCGGGGCCTCCCGATGCCGTTCTCCGCCACCCTCGTCGTATTAAAGAATGTGGGGCAGGGAGTCAATATGTGTTTCAAGTTACTTCGGGCCCCTCGTCAACGCGTCCAACTCCTGAAGTCAGTCGACAGAACGAGGTTCGGCCCCGGAAAAGTTTCGCCGAGGAGGCAGGCGCATGCAAGAAGCGCCGCTCCCCGCTCCACGGCGCGCGTGGCGAGGGGCGGGGCCGGCGGGGCCTGCGGGGCCGGCGCCGTGCAGGTAGGCAGCCCCCCTCGCGCCGCCTGCGGATGGGTTGCAGACGCGGCCCGCGCGCGCTCGTGCCCCACTTGCCTCGACCCGAGCCGAGCCGTGCCGTGCCCTGCCGCGCCGCTCGGCGACGCGCCGGCCCGGCCTGGCCCCATAGAAAAGAAAGCTGCTGAGGAATTCTTGTCTAGGCCTTCCGGAAAGTTGATGCGTTCGCCCGGCTAGCTCAGTCGGTAGAGCATGGGACTCTTAATCCCAGGGTCGTGGGTTCGAGCCCCACGTTGGGCGTATTGTTTTAAGTTTATAGATCGAAATTAAAATTGTGCGTTACATATGACTTTTGCTGCTCTGATAGATCTTATTCTCAAAAGAGAAATGGGAAGATAGAGGGTTGCCTAATACACTTGATTCCTTCTTCGTTGACAGATGATGCCTGTATTTTTGATTTCCATCGAACTGTGTTCTGGCATCTCAAATTTACCTCTGCGATGATTTTATAATGGTCGTACAAATTCGCACGCACCGCAGCGGTGATTCGTCCTTCTTTATTCTCAACTTTTGCGCTAGAAGCTTCGCTTTCTTTTTTGCGTACACTGTGCTGCATGCCTCTGTTCTCTACACGTCTTCGTTTTGTTGCGTTGACAAAACAAGGGTCAAGGTTGTTGAGACGGCTCAATCCTCAGCTCGCACTTTTCCCTCGCCGCTCTCGTCTTCTCTCCTCCTCTCCTTTCCTCTCACTAATCCTCTCTGGCTGTGTGTGTGTGTACTGCTACGAGCGAGCTTTGTCCGATATCTCAAGTCACTTATCTTCTTGGTGCGAGTTGGCGCTCTGGTCTGCAACAAGCCCGGTTAGCTCAGTCGGTAGAGCGTGGGACTTTTAATCCTAAGGTCGTGGGTTCGACCCCCACATCGGGCGCTCTATTTTGCCCTGTTGCCAGTGTCGTAGAAAGCACTGATTTTATAAAAGTATGGCCCATGGGGGGATCGAACCCACGACCTTCGCGTTATTAGCACGACGCTCTAACCAACTGAGCTAATGGGCCGCGATGTGTCATCCTCTCCCTGACGCGTACTTTACTTCCCGTTCAGTCCTTTTTCTAATAAATCATGAATAAAATATATGGCCCATGGGGGGATCGAACCCACGACCTTCGCGTTATTAGCACGACGCTCTAACCAACTGAGCTAATGGGCCAGTTGCCGGTGCCCAGGTCAGGTTGCCATGTAGTCCCGGAGTGGAAGGGAGCGAGCTAAGAATACCAGGCGTGCCCCCTCTACCTTCCTTCGCCCCTCCCCTCCCCCCTCCTCGCTCGCCTCCTGCCCGACTGTCTCCCGGCGCGCCGGGCCGAGCCGGGCGCGGACGGACAGCGACTGCCACCTCGGCAATCACGTGGACGAGATACCATATGCTTGCCTGATAGTAGGGCAGGGGGACTCCTGAGCAATTCAATTTATTTTGTAATAGTTTTAGCGTTATCGATAAATAAGGTTGTTGAAGTAGTGCTTTGGTTACTAAAATTTCGGTTGTAAGAGGAATTACTAAAATTTTGGAAAATTATTTGCGGAGGATGATCCGGCCTGATCCAATGCTAAATTTTGTTTAAAATGTTTCTGGAAGTGCGGGGTATCGATCCCCGTGCCTCTCACATGCGAAGCGAGCGCTCTACCATTTGAGCTACACCCCCTTCACATGAGGATTGGGCGTGTGTCAGCAACGCTTGCCAGCCCGACCGCTTGTTGAACCGAGAGAGAGAGAGAGAGAGAGAGAGAGAGAGAGAGAGAGAGAGAGAGAGAGAGAGATAGTGATGGAGACAGAAGTATGGTGCGAGTGAAAGTGAGGTAGCGGGTCGGGTCGGGACGGCCGCCGAGGCGAGCGCAGTGGGCGCGGCGCTGTCTGCCCCGCCCCGCCCCGCCCCGCCCCGCCCCGCCCCGCCCCGCCCCGCCCCGCCCGCCCCGCCCGCCCCGCCCCGCCCCGCCCCGCCCCGCCCCGCCCCGCCGAGGAGGGAAGGGAGAGGGGACCGTCAATCCGCAGGGATCACAATAAGGTGGGGGGACCCGGTTCTTACCTGACCAGACCAGGTGGGGAGCAAGACTACGCGCTGCCAGTATGTACACCGCAAAGGTCTCTATCAAAACTCCCACCTATTTTGTTTTCTTTTGTTTGGGATGAGAGAGTAGGAGACTCAAAATCGCACGTTTTCTTTCCGCGTCGCCTCTGTGCACCACCACTGTAACCCTATCCTTCTCTAAGCCTCCCCCCCCCTCCCCCTCTCCTCCACCTCCAGCCCGCCTGTGACTTAGCGCTGACTAATGGCGGACCACGCCCTCTGCACTATCACAGTAAAAATATCAATTTGTCGCTCGGGCTGCGACTTTGTCTCAGTCTCGGCGCTCATTAGACACGGCGTGCGCGTGCCGCGGGTAGTTAGTGCGGGGCGGGCGAGCGACCAGGGCGGAGGAGGATTAATGCGGGAATGTGACACCGTATGCTGAGAGCAACCAGACGTTATTTCGACATTTTTGTATTAACTCGGTCTGAAGTGAGCCGCTGGGCTGCGGCGGGGCGGGGCGGGGCGGGGCGGGGCGGGATTGCCTGCCTGCCTGTCGCCCTTTGTTCATCGGTGCGCCCCTGCTCCTGCTCGCTTGCTCCGCTCTCCTGCCTGCCGCCTCCGGGCGGGCCGGGCCGGGAGACGGGGCGGGGTGGGGCGGGGCGGGGCGGGGCGGGGACCCAGGCGCCAGGTCGCAGCAATTTCCTGCCTGTCTGTCACCGTTGCAGTGTAATCCGGACGCGCAGGAATTGAGCTCACTGTGCGGCAAAAAGTTTCAGGACGTGAACAATTTTCCGAGGAGGAATCACCTTCGGCATGAGCAAAACAAATTAATAATTCTTCTTTATCCTAAAAATGAAATTTTCTATTTTGTGGAGTAACATTTCGCCACAGTTTTGAGGCTTGCTAGATTAGATGAGGGTGCGGCGAGTCTCGAGACCGATCGCCTGCTTCCACCAGCACCAGCGACGTATCGAGCGCGAGCCGATAGCTGCCGATACAACTTCCTTTGCGTGCACCTCGCCTCCGCCCACGCCCTCGCGCGCCGCCTGACCCGCAGCGCGGTACGGCTCGGGGTGGAGATATATGCACGCCTACCTGTGCTAAAGCGAATTTGCCTTTGAATTTTTCTTAGTTGCCTTTTTTTGCCGTGCACACTGGGAACATTTTATTTTGTTTTTATGCTACCGCGATTCTACTACAATTTTTTTTGAGCTGGGCGTGAAACGTTTAATGCCCAGCTCCAAAACTGTTGGCGCCAGGAGTGGAATTGGGAGCATTAAACCAGAGTATTGTGCGTGCCAGGAAAAATTTTTCACGTTGCAGCTGGGTGACCTGTCCATCAAGCCGGTGGCCATTTCAGCTCCCCTGACCATATGCGGCCCCCGTGGCGGCCGGGCCGGGCCGCCCGGGCCCCTCGCCTCTGTCTCTGCGCCCCTCTTCCCGCGAGTCCTGCTGACAATCCGCCAACAGGGGTTTTCTCTCTCTTTCTTTTTTTGGCTCCCATGTGTTCCGTTGATAGCGGTCGCGCCCCTTCGGCTCAACCCTCGGACGTGGTGTTTAGACCCGGCCTGTTCTTCCGTCTCCCCTTTACAGTATCGGCTTGGCCTTTCAGCTTGGCTGTCCAGCTCAGATCTTCGGCTAGGCTTTGGTCCCTGCTGCTGGAACAGGCCGTGCTATGTTTTGTTTTAACGACAAAGAAGAAACCATGTTTGTCTTGGCTGTGTCATATCAGTATTTGGCCCCCTAACAATTTCTCTGTGACAAATGGTTCTGAGATAAGATTATATGGGAACCTGCCTCCTTCTTGGAAACTGTAAGCTCAGCGGACAGCTCTGTGGAGGGGTGCATTTTTAAATTGGATGTTTGCTACGCCAGCCTGGAGGCGCAGGTTCAAATAAACAAAGAACTCTGGAGGTTGGTTTAATTGGAGGTGGAGCGGGCGTAGCGGACTCTGCAGCGTTGTTTGATGAGGCCAACAACAAATAATAATGACCGTCGAGCTCGGCGCGGCGCGGCGCTCGCCGACTCCTAAAATTCTTATAATTTGCGACCTTGGGACCGATAAATTGCAGAAAGGTTGATGGCTCAGCTTTAGATCGCATCACTCATACATGTGCCTCTACTTATTCTGCGGATGCAATTCTCTTTATTCGCCTCCTCTCCGCGCTCTGCGACCCGCCTGGAGGTAGGCAACGCGAGGTAACTGCGGCTCGCACGCGGTGCGGGTTGCCTACCCCGTGATCCGCGGGCGCACTGGCGCGGCCCGGACCCCCAGCTCAGTCGCCGTGCCCCGTCCCGGTGAGGCTCGCGCGGCCGTTAAGTTGCGTGATATAGAGACAACCCGTTAATTGAGTTGCCCATGAAGCGTCCAAGCAGTTTGTGAACTTGGCCAAGTTTTGGTTTTGACAGCGCATCGTGTGTCGAGAGTCGAGAGGGTCTGGAGGGCGGCGGAGATGGTCGAGAGAGAGAGGAGGGGAGGAGGAGAGAGGGAGAGAGACGTATCGTAACTTCGCGTCCTTATTAGGGGAACACAAGATTAACCATTAATCGTCCCGCAAAAAGGACCGTGCACGGACAGCTGCTCGGGGTACTCCAGCGGGGGATTTCGAGGGGAAAGAGGAACATTGGGAAGGTGGTTTAGGGAGGCATTCACTCTGGGCTTTAAGCGTTTCACTTAACGTCCTTTTAATTTTGGCAATCAATTATGTGGACTATAAACGTAATCTCGGACATAAATAATCACTGACTGGCGTCCTTGTTATAGAGTCTCCCGTTTATGACAAACTGAGCCCGGGAGGAGGGCGTTGTTCCTGCATCAATCACTTTCGTCCATTCGCAAAAGTCTCGGAAAAGAATTCAATTTGTTTCTTTGGTAGCTAGCCGAGGAGGCCGACAACACTTTGAGAAATGTTTTTAGACGTGGAGCTGCGCTCGCCCTTGGCAGCGAGCAGTTGTAGCATTAGATGAAGCCCGAAGTGAGAAGGCTCCTCATGCACCTGGGACCGCTTGGCTCAGGCACGGGCATGTATAACCCGGGGGCCATCTCATCACCCCTCTGTCTTACCTTGGCGACTTCTTTAGTTTCAAGAGAATTTTTGCATTGCTGCAACTCTACGGCCTTTTTGCCATTGATGCAACACTACGGGTGTAGACAGTTCTGCATCGATGCAACTCTACGAGTATAAGGCGCATTTAGATATGAAGCAGCGTGGGTACGATATGTGCCGCAGATCAATCGTCGATACAGTATGGACGCATATAACGCTTCAAATGTTGAAACCGAGGGGGAAACACCTCTGAATTTTTTGTACACCTTGTTATTCAGAAAATTTATAAAAATGCAGAAAAAATTAAGGGAAACTTTTTAAAAAAATCGGAAAATTCAGAAAAATTATGAAAAAATCGAAGCATAACTTGCCAAAATTTATAAAAATTCATGACATTTGTACACTAAAATTCAGAGTTGTTTCCCCCTCGGTGGAAACACATAAGAGACGGATGATTTCCGATTGGGCGTGGCACGGGTACGGCCTCTCGCCGGGGACAATTACACCAGGCCGGCCGAAGGATGGATTTCTCATAGCCGCGTGGGACTGGTGCACCGCGCGGGCCGGGCCGGGCCGGGTCCGGCCTGGTCACGACCCTACTGCCCCGCGCCGCCCTGCCCCGCCCCGCCCCGCCCCGGGGCTATTACATTACGGTAAGCCTATTACAGCGGGGTGGGGGCGGGGCGCGCCGCACGACAATTGGACGCTTCCATACGCGCGCCGCGCCGCTCTGGAATGCGCCGGCCGCACTTACGCCCGGGGGTGTATAGGCGACCGTCGCGCCCCTGCCCCTGGGGACGCGGGCGGCGCCGCGGCGATATCATTAGGCTAGGGGGCGGGGGCGGAGCGGGGGGATTAGCCGTATTTGGGTAAAAAATAAAAAGCCAAAAAAAAAAAAGCTGATAGCAGAGGGGTCTTTGTCCAGAAAACTGCGCACAATATGCACCTACGTATTTGGTATTGCCCAGGCGACGGCGCATGCCCTACAACCATTATGAATGTGTGTTTTTTCCCGCAAACGCAGTAATTGTTATTTTTTTAAAAAAGATTTGCGGCTTTGTTGTCTTGACCCCCCCAAAAAAACTATCACCTTTTCTGTGTCCACGTTCCCTCCCGAGTCTGGCCGTCAGCCCTCCCTCCCATGTGAACAAGTTGGCCTGTGGCGGCAGTAATGAAAGGCCACTTTGGGACAATGAGGCTGGCCTGGCACCGCCCGCCACCCCTCCCTGATACTGATGCAACACCCATGCAATTTCCACAATTGCAATCGCGATTGCATTGAACGCAAGCGCTCCCCCTCCCCTCGCAGGCCCGGCCCGGCCCGGCCCGGCTAGGCTCCTCGCGGGCGGACACATGGGTCCTGTCTCTGCTGGGCGTGTGCAGCCGGACGGAGCAGGAGCCCAGAAATCAAGCAGATTCTCTCCGCTTGCCGGCAGTAACCGTCCCTCTATCTCCCTCTCTCTCTCTGTTTCTTTTTTCCACGGCCATCTCGAAGGTTTATGTAGCGTAGAATGTCACTTTTTTTGGGGAGCTGAGGCGTATGTTGAGTGCACCTCTCGTTCCTCCCCGCCCACCTGGAGACAAGGCGGACACATGGCTGTTTCTAGCTTATTGCGAGCGAACATAGTTCCACAATGAAGGCTTGCCTCGCGGAAAAATTAATTGCAGGTGTCTCGTGAAACGATTATGTTATGCTGTTTAGGTCCTTCCCGCCCTGTTGCCTTATACCTCTTGCTATTACCTTATCCGGCTCTCAGTTTTCCTGTATTTTCTACAAAATGGGACGATTGTTTCATATCTGAACCTGCTTGCAGTAGAAACCCTCTTGACTCCCGGCGGGCGGCGGCGCCCTGACCAGCCCGCCCCGCCCAGCGTTTTGCTCCCTGCTCTCCCCGCCCCGCCGCGCCGCGACCCTCGACAATCCGCCCTGCTCGGCTGCGCTCGATTTATCAATGCGACAACACATCTCGGGAAGTAGGGGGAGGGGAGGGGTCGTGGGGGGACATTAAACAGGGAAGCAAGGAGTAGGGGAGGATGTTGCCAAAGGAAAAACACGGATAAGTAGCTTCCCTTCGTTTCCGGTCGCATGCGCGCCGCACAACTACACACAGGCTCCCGCCCCGCCCCGCCTCGCCGCGCCCCGCCCCGCCCCGCCCCGCCCCGCCTCGCCCCGCCTCGCCCCGCCTCACCGCGCCCCGCCTCGCCCCGCCCCGCCCCGCCGCGCTCTGCCACGTCTCGCACCCCGCCGTTCGCAGGGCCGGCAGGCCGCCGCGCCACGGGGGAGACCTCGGGGAGGGAGCGGGCCGGAGCCCGACCATATGGGCGGGGCGGGGCGGGGCGGGGCGGGACCTTTCAATAAATCACCCTACCCTGGGCTGGGCTGGGCTGGCCCGCGGCGGCGCTCCCTCGGGGCGTTCGGCCTCGCAGGACTTACGGCCGCGAAGAGGAAAGTCCCGCAGCCTAGCTCAGCTCCTCGCAGTGGGTGAACACCTCGTGCGTACAGCCCCTTTCACCCGCGCGTCAGGCCTGCATTCCGAGTTATATAGTTCTGAGTGGTTTTGCGCGCCCCTGGTGCATAATGAATCACATGTCAGTGCATTACATTCATGAGAGTGTATTTTGAAGTTACGCGTGCGTGTACTCACCTTTTATTGAAAGTACCTTTCAAGTACATTGGCATTCATTCTGCATACCTTCTGCTTTTGCCCAGTATTTTTTATGTAGAACGTTACCCTTTCTACCCTTTCATATAGTACTTTCCTTGCATGTGTGTGTGATAGGAAAAAAATTCATATCCCTGTGAGGAAGGAGCGGTAAATTGTCCCCGGTAATGTGGACGTAGCGTGGCGGCTGACGCCCTACTGTGCCCCCCCCCCCCCCCCCCCTGCGGGGTGCTAGGTCTCGCATGCTAGAGTGTGCTTCTCGCTGGCCGGTGTCGCAGTGTGGTTGTACTCCCCTCCCCCCCGGTACACCAGCTCTAGGGCATGTGTACCCCCTCCGCCTCGACCCCCCGGGGCACACATACTAAGGGCATGTGTACCCCAGGTACACCAGCCCTAGGGCACATAAATGTACCCGGGGTCAACCCCCGGGGTACAATCACCCTAAGGGCATGTGTACCCTGGGGTACACCAGCCCTAGGGAACATGTACCCCCGGGGGTCAACCCCCGGGGGTACAACTACCCTAAGGGCATGTGTACCCCCGGGGGTACACGAGCCCTAGGGAACATGTACCCCCGGGAGTCAATCCCCGGGGGTACACCTACCCTAAGGGCATGTGTACCCCCGGGGGTACACCAGCCCTAGGGCACATGTACCCCCGGGGGTCAACCCCTAGGGGTACACCTACACTAAGGGCATGTGTACCCCCTCCCCTATTTTTACTTTGCACACTCAGTGGGGAGTAACAAGAGAGACAAGAATACAACTGAGGCAGAAAGTGTATATTTTAAGAACATTTAGACCAATTCAAAAAATAACGAAATTGCACATTTCAACTAACAATTATTCTATGTCTAGAACAACATCATAGTGATTGCTATTTGTGTTTTTAATGTAGATCGCGTTCGGTGTTTGAGGTCCGTCTACCAGTTTGCCGCCAGCAGTAAATAGCTGCCACCCATTGTCTACTAATTCAGTATATATACATATATCTATGTTCAGCCACATGCCCGTCGCAATTATTTCTATCTCAGTGGCAAATACTTTTAAATTTGCTATTGCTGATTCTTTGACGTAAATTGACGATGATGCTTTGCCTGTGTTTTTCGCAACCGATGTCTCCCTTTGGATGTAAGCAACGAGACTGGTGTGAAGTAGACCAGCCCACAACAGTGCATCAGAAAAAAATTATACTAGTCGTTAGTAGATCGATAGTAGACGAAAGTAGACTAAGAACAATCAGGACATAATCTGATACCGCGTTTTATAAACCGGGTTTGGGCCGGCTTACTTCACTGTGAACTTAGCCAGCCCACTCAGCTCAGCACATAATGTTCACTGAATTCATTCGCACTTCGGACTTTGTTGGGTCAGGAGCAATGCAGATCAAACTCTTTCGGAAGAGGACGCTTGCACTTCGGACTCTTTTATTAGGGGCCATCGATGTGCTGAGCTGAGTGCATGAGAAAAAAATTATACCAGTCGTTAGTAGATCGATAGTAGACAAAAGTAGACTAAGAACAATCAGGACATAAGCCGATACCGCGTGAGTAGAGTCGATTAACATCGTGTCTGAGGAAAAGTGCCACTTCTGTTGAGTATTAGGAACCTGGCCGGCCCAGGCTTTACCGTCTCTCACCAGTGAGGGAATTTAAATAAAATGCTCGGTGAAACCGTGTCTACTAACGCCTACTAACGCAGTAGAGTCGATTAACAACGTGTCTAATAAACACTGCCACTTCTGTTGAATATGAGCAACTTGGCCCGCCCAGTTGTACAGTTCGTTGACCGGTGGTGTTCATATTTACCCCATGCATATTAACTGTGTGTTAATTTTGCGTCTACTTATCTCTACTGACGATTCTTACTTGAATTCAGTGACTAACATTATGTGCTGAGCTGAGTGGGCTGGCTAAGTTCACAGTGAAGTTAGCCGGCCCAAACCCGGTTTATAAAACGCGGTATCGGCTTATGTCCTGATTGTTCTTAGTCTACTTTCGTCTACTATCGATCTACTAACGACTGGTATAATTTTTTTCTGATGCACTGTTGTGGGCTGGTCTACTTCACACCAGTCTCGTTGCTTACATCCAAAGGGAGACATCGGTTGCGAAAAACACAGGCAAAGCATCTTCGTCAATTTACGTCAAAGAATCAGCAATAGCAAATTTAAAAGTATTTGCCACTGAGATAGAAATAATTGCGACGGGCATGTGGCTGAACATAGATATATGTATATATACTGAATTAGTAGACAATGGGTGGCAGCTATTTACTGCTGGCGGCAAACTGGTAGACGGACCTCAAACACCGAACGCGATCTACATTAAAAACACAAATAGCAATCACTATGGTGTTGTTCTAGACATAGAATAATTGTTTGTTGAAATGTGCAATTTCGTTATTTTTTGAATCGGTCCAAATGCTCTTAAAATATATACTTTCTGCCTTAGTTGTACTCTTGTCTCTCTTGTTACTCCCCACTGAGTGTGCAAAGTAAAAATAGGGGAGGGGGTACACATGCCCTTAGTGTAGGTGTACCCCTAGGGGTTGACCCCCGGGGGTACATGTGCCCTAGGGCTGGTGTACCCCCGGGGGTACACATGCCCTTAGGGTAGGTGTACCCCGGGGATTGACCCCCGGGGGTACATGTGCCCTAGGGCTGGTGTACCCCCGGGGGTACACATGCCCTTAGGGTAGGTGTACCCCGGGGATTGACCCCCGGGGGTACATGTGCCCTAGGGCTGGTGTACCCCCGGGGGTACACATGCCCTTAGGGTAGGTGTACCCCGGGGATTGACCCCCGGGGGTACATGTGCCCTAGGGCTGGTGTACCCCCGGGGGTACACATGCCCTTAGGGTAGGTGTACCCCGGGGATTGACCCCCGGGGGTACATGTGCCCTAGGGCTGGTGTACCCCCGGGGGTACACATGCCCTTAGGGTAGTTGTACCCCTGGAGGTTGACCCCCGGGGGTACATGTGCCCTAGGGCTGGTGTACCCCAAGGTACACTGGCCCTAGGACTTGTGTACCGGGGGGCACTTGGTCCCGGGGGTACAACCACACTGTTACACCGGCCGCGGCCTGTTGGGGGTCCTGCTTGTACAAGATTTTAATCATATTATGCTGCTCTTGTATTCTGGGAAATCATGTGACCCGCACAACACAGGTCGCGGGTCGCCAGCGCAAGGGCTTTGGTATATGATTGGTGTCACTTTTGTGTCGTCGCTTTTCGTCGTGCAGTTTTTAAGAAAAGGTGATAACCGCCCCACTTCTTGCCGTGTCGCTGCGTGATACGTATGCGTCGTTGGTCTTCCCCCTTTTCTCCTTTCTCCCTTCGCCGCGCTCAGGCGTCGCTCTTGTAGCGGTTTTGAAGTGAGGAGGACGAGGCTGGGGTGGGCGAGCAGCGCTGAGCCGCGCCTCGGCCGCGCCGCAGCGCCGAGAGGAGCAGGTGGAGTGTCACTTTCAGCAGTCGTGAAATACAATCAGCATGTGATTCTCCCTAACCGCCCGCCCCGCGCCGCCCCGCGCCGCCCCGCGCCGCCCCGCGCCGCGCGGGACCCGCCCAAATCCCCTTTGCAGCGCCGCTCGCTCGCTCGTTGAGTCGTGCGAAATATCTTCCCTGCCTCTTCATTTCTCCGCACCTTTTCCTCTGCCCCACTTTTCACCCGCTCTCTCTCTCTCTCTGTCCCTCTCTCTCCCTCCCTCTCCCTCTCCCCCTCCCACACTCTCCACCTCCTCCTCCACTCGCCTACCGCGTGTACGAGTACAGATTGTACCCTTGCCCCGCCCCGCCCCGCCGCTCTTGTGCCCTGGAGGTCGTCCCCTTTCTTCTCCTTGCGGGTCGCCCTCCTCAAGCTCGTCTCATTTTCTGCAATTTTCCGCTGCTTCTCGGTCGCGCTGCAGCAAGAGCAGCGTCCCCGGCCCCGGGCCCGGCGGAGAACAGGGCGCGGCCGGGCGGGGCGGGGCGGGGCGGGGCGGGGCGGGGCGGGGCTCAACAGCGCCAAACGTCAACATTATTGTTTAATTTATTTCGGCGAATCCTAGAAAATGACGATGGTATAGCAAAATAAAAATTTTCGGGTTGAATGTTTGACGGCTAGTCGGAGTGGATAGCGCAGCCCCTATGGACCCACCACCACCACCACCACGCTATGTGTGCGCCACGCGATCGTGCGATATGATTGCGACAAGAGATCGCGATAACGCCGATCTGCCTAATGCAAAGGCGATATCGCCTGGCCGAATCGCCGCACGGTAGCGCCCCGCGAGAGGCGATGACGCGCGCACCGGCGCGCACGCAACGAATTCTGAAACGGAGGGGGGGGGGGTGGGGGGGGGGTGCTCGTCTAACTTTTGGTAAGATTTTGGCCGCTACCTTAAGTTCTTCTCTACGCCCCCGCGTTGCGCCAGCAGTCTGCTCGCGCAATCTGAGGAGAATAGAGACTGCCGATACTGTCGGGGGCATTATTTCCAGCTCTGTGCGGGGGCGGGAGGTTCGCGACAAGTGGTTGATCTCGCTCAGGCGCGGCGCCGTATGCGAGGCCCGCCCCGCCCCGCCCCGCCCCGCCCCGCCCCGGCACGGCGGCCGGGCAGGTAGCTATGCAGACCCTGGGGGACTCCTTTACAGCGGAATAAATTTCCAGGGCCATTCCGTTATATTCCGCCTGTGCCGCGAGCCGCTCCCCGTGTGTCGCGCATACGCGTATGTGTATTCATGAC
Source organism: Frankliniella intonsa (assembly GCA_033675135.1). Lineage (NCBI taxonomy): Eukaryota > Metazoa > Arthropoda > Insecta > Thysanoptera > Thripidae > Frankliniella > Frankliniella intonsa. Next base: position 12,833,255 of record CM066256.1, on the reverse strand, counting down.
CCGCGGCAGACGACGTTCGCACTCTCGGCATGGAAATCGCGGCGCAATGAATTACACCTCTTTGCGGCGCACTGTAACGGGGGGCGGGAGGTGGGGGGTGGAGAAGAAAGAGAGAAAAGGGTGAAACAGTCACGCAAATGTCGCATACGCCGCCCCCTCCGCTACGCGTTCCGATCTCTCTCTCTCTCTCTCTCTCTCTCTCTCTCTCTCTCTCTCTCTCTCTCTCTCTCTCTCTCTCTCTCTCTCTCTCTCTCTTTCGCCCCCTTGTCCCCTTTCTCCTCCTCCTCTCGCCTACCGCCCTCCCTCTCTGCGCAGAGAAGTGCTTACAGTAAGTAGTAAACTGGGAGATAGTAACGTTATATTTGTTTAGAAAGTCCCAGACATCCAGTCGTGCCAGTACTAATAGAACGACCACTTCATTGTTAATAGAAACTACGGGTAAATTTAACAATATGTCCTGTCAATTTGTCATCCAGTATCGGTCGTAATTTTAGATTACGGAACGATCCATACAGTAAGCTTACTGTGACTTAATTTTCTGGGCGATTAATACCCCCCCGTTATAGAACGCCCAGGGATCTTGTACCCCCCTCGGTATACAGGGGGGTATTAATTTCCTGGACGATTACTACCCCCCGGTATAGAACGCCCAGGGATCTTGTACCCCCCCTCGGTATACAGGGGGGTATTAAAAATATGTCGGAAAGTTCAAATGAAACACCGATCCCGTATAGTGATACGATCCAAACCTTTACTGTTTTGAATGTACTATGTGTTGAAAATTACAGTTCGGAACGGCATTTCTTATACACTTAACCCTTATGCATTTTTTGTGCATGTTTATGCAAGATTACGTGCAACCATAGGTATGCATAGACATCGCTCCGTACATAAGTACTGTATGCACAAAATTGTGCATTCAATGTGCAAAAATGTGCACAAAATAAACATATAGTTATGCGTAAAATTTGTGCGTAACTATGGTTGAACGTAGTCCTGCAGCCTTTACGCTCAACATAATGCATAAGGGTTTTGTGTGTACAGTGCACAGCGGCAGATACACTCTGTGTCGGGCAAATTGATTCACAGTCGGACCGCTCGATAACATTGTGGCGCCGGCGCCGTTGTGAGACTAAGGGGGCGTTCGAAACGGCCCGTCTTGCGTAATTACAGTGAGGGCTTTCGGACGCGGCCGCGCGGATCATGTCGGCCTCCAATAAATCTCGCACGCCTTTTTTGATATATTTTCGGTCCGGCCGGCACGGGCCTCAGGTTTACGCCCTTATAAGTTAATTTTATGACTTTCTCGTGGATCACCTCCCCCATTCCCTAGGCCGCGGCGGGGCCGCGAGTTGTCAGCCTTATAATGTATATCGCCATAAGGAAAAAGAGGGCCGCGCGGCAATCACCCCCTCCCCCCCTCCTCCCTCCCCCTCCCACTCCCCCTCCACTACCCTCTCCCCCTCCCCTCCCCGCTCCTCCCCCCTCCCCCTGCCCCTTATCACCTGGGAAAGAGGCGTGCAAACACAGCGGGGCCCGCCGGCCGCCCCGGCACCGCCAACGAGACGCGGAATGGGAGAAAATTTCGCCTCCGCCATTTTGAAATGCTACGGTTCGCAGTGGCACTTGTGGCAGGGGCGCAGTGTGTGCGTGTGTGTGTGCACCGGAAAAACAAAGGTGCTAAGCAACGCCTTTCCTGGGGCGCTAAAATCAAGTACCAAGTTTAGTGCGTTTCCTGGGGCACTAAATCTTAGTGCATTTGCAAAGGCACTAAATTTGGTTTGCCTTTTAAAGGTAGGACTTAGCACCTTTGTTTTTCCAGTGTGTGCACTGTTAAACCGAATTGTCAGTTGACGATATATATTGCTACGAATATTCGTCACAAGAGCTGTGATGAAACAGTCGTCTCATGACATGCATCTCGTCTTGACATGCACCTTTCGTCACATGACATGCAACATTCGTCACACTGTGATGAACCATTTGTCATTTAACATTTATCTCACCCCTTGTGACGAACCTTTCAGGAGTAAAATTTAGCACTTACTTTGTCTTAATGTGACGACTTAAAATTTTACAGTGTGTGTGTGTTGTGCCTTTCAGTCAGTCCCAGCGGCGTGTACGAGGGGTAATAAGGAAATGAGAACTCGTGGGACTGGAAAGGATCGGGCGGGCGATCTCCCTCCCGTCCCGCCGGTGGCGCCACCTAGCGAGGGGTGCAACGCCCCTGTCCCGCACAGCAGACTGCTGCTAATCTGTTCGCACTTGTCACGGCAATCCGTGCGGAAAAGCTTATCTCGATAGCTATGCGCGCGCGCGCCGCTGGCGATAAGTGCAAGGTATTTCTGCATAACGCCGCACCGGAAGTAATATTCTGTGATTTATCCTTAATTGTCCCCCTTGTCATTATCAGACTGAAAAGAGGGCGGAAAAAATGCCGAGTCAGAGGCCGTGAATATCAGAACGACTTTGCGGGGGGTGAGGGGGTGAGGATTACCGGAATTCTTCATCCATGCAGTGCTGCATTTAGTCGCTTATCTTTAGTCACATTTTATAGAGGCGTCTTTGGTGACTCCCTGTTTCTGGGTATCATCTCGGCAAACAAGTCAGTCTCCTCGGAGCGGCGGGCGCGAGACGTGCCCCTCCACCCCCGCCGGAGGTCGGCGCGCGGGGGGCCTTTAGGGGCCTGCCGCGTCCCTTCCGGCCACCCATCACTGGGGCCTGCCCTGCCCTGCCCCTGATAGCAGGCTGACCGCACGACTACAAGCCATTCTGGACCGGAAAATGCGAATATTTCATATAATGGTGGCTGAAAGATTTTTTTTTCCTGCATCGCCATGGCGATGGGTGGCGGCCGCCGGTGCCAACCTCTAATAGAGAAACCTCTAAAATAAAATATATATGCACACTATTCTTACTACTGATGGACAGCACGATTCGAGACTTTGTCACTATACAAAACCGAAGAAGTACGCGCGTGAAAACTCGTGCCCGAGTTGAAAGAGTGTCAGTAATGGAATGAACAAATCTGCCGTACGCGCGCTGCGAAACGCTCCCCTTCTGTCCCTGTTCATTAGCCTCAGTCCATCACGCACGTTTCGTTATGCCGGGCCGAGGGCAGTGCGGCGCGGGGCGGGGCGGGGCGGGGCAGTGCGGTGCGGGGCGGGGCGGGGCGGGGTTCCCTGCTGCCGAGCCGTAATGCTGCATTTCTCCTAATTCCGTAATGCCCCTGCCCCGCCCCGCCCCCCCGCCCCGCCCCGCTGCGCTCTCCCGTTACACTTCCGCCACCTCGCCCGAGAGGAAAAACACTTCTATTCGTCGCACCCACACGGGTGTGTCCTCAACTTAAGAACTTTCCCTAATGTTCGAGAACAATTTCTTGTGTTAAGAAACAAATAGAAGTTGAAGTAAGAATATGATCGCAATATCACAAGTACAGTTTTTGTTGAACTAAGAACACACTTTTGTGTGTGTGTGTGTATGTGCGGGGAAGCTGAGCAGAACTCGTATCCTTTCCTTCCGTGTCTTCGGATAGTGGTGGTTCCGTCCTGCAGCGCTTCCGACTTGTTTTCTCCGGCCCTGCGGCGGTCCAGAGGCGGCCTCTACAATTAGGAGCATACTGTAGCAGCGCCAGCCTGCGAACGACCTAAAGCCGATACGCACCCCGCCCGGCCCGAAAGGGAATTCCAACGGGACACGCGCGCCCTCCTCCGGATCGCGTTGGAATCTCGAGCTCAGCTCGCCCTGGCGGAAGCGACGACCTCGCAAAGTCCCTCAGTGAAAATAAGAAAAAGTAGTGTGTGGCACTGGGCAGGGAGGGATGCGTATCCCGAGACTTAAAAATATGTCAATAACACTGGAGAAACAAACGTGACGTGCGTCGCGTCAATTGGTGTGACCATTTTTGGTCAGATGCGACCTAAATTTACGTCACACCATGGATGCGACGCAAGCTCCGGGGTATACGGCATTACACATAGGAGGTCGCGTCACAAACGTGACCAAAACTACGGCCACACCACATGATGCGACCTCTCCAGGGCTCGCACTTGCAAGTGTGACGCACGTCACGTTTGCTTTTCCAGTGAAGAAGTGCGTTCGGCACCCGTCCGCCGGGGGAGTTTATTTTCCCCACCTGAAAGACCGGAAACACCGCCGGCCGCGGCGACCACCCCGCCGGCGCTGTGCTCAAAATTTAATCAAACGGTGTTGTTACTCTGCAGACAATTACAGCCGCATTAAATGCAGCCGCCTGACGAATGGTCCGGCCGCCGAACACGCAATTCCCCCCCCTCTCTCTCTCTCTCTCTCTCTCTCTCTCTCTCTCTCTCTCTCTCTCTCTCTCTCTGTCTCTCTCTCTCTCGCCCGCACTCTTCGACCCCTCCTTTTCGGCCTATCCCCAGGCACCACTACGCCCACTTCATTATTGAACAAATGTGTGGCTCTGAGAAGCTGCAGCAGCCGTGTGGCCCTTGTGTGTGTGTGTGTGTGTGTGTGTGTGTGTATTTGTGTGTATTTGTGCGTGCGTGTGTGCGTGTGCCAACACGCGGACACTTTCCGAGGGGAGAGGTGGCGTAGCGTGGCGCGCAGGGGAGCGAAGCTAGGGCGACATTCACTCTGCCATTACTCGTCGAACTCGTTAAATAATGGCAACAGCCTAAGTGCCGGGCCGGGCCGGGCCCGGGTCCCCTCACTAGCTCATAGGCGAGGGCTGCAGTTGCCTATTCTGGCTTTAATGCGCCTCAAACGCGAAGCCCTCCCTCCCGCTAACCTCTCAAACGGTGTAGCAAACAGTTTCCTCGATACTCAGTAAAATGAATGATATATTCTCAGAAAATTCCTTACACAACAGCCAGAGGAAGCACGAGCCCCACGTTGTACCCCCTCCCCTCCCCTCCCCTCCTCTCGCCTTCCGTCTTATTCACAGAAGGGAGATTCGGGGGGGGGGAGTAGCTTTTTATTTGATGAATGCCGCCCGGATTATTGGTCCATATCCATCGCGGGGGAGTGAGTAAAGGTGCGTGTGCCATGGCGGTCACCGCGCCCCGCCCGCCCCGCCCCACCCCACCCTGCGCTCGCATGCACAAGGGTGGGCGTCACGCACCTCCGCAGGGACGGGCGGGGCGGGGCGGGGCGGGGCGGGGCGGGGCGGGGCGGGGCGGGGCTGGCCGGCTGGGTCCATTCCGTCTTTATCGCACGTCTCGAATACCCTGCGTGCGAGAGAGCGAGACAGAGCACGGGCCGAAATGGAGACGTCAATACTGGCAACGCCCTGGTCACGCCATCGCCACGCCTCAACTGTCAGCGTCTTGAGCCGCAACTTGTGTGCGCAGTAATATTCTACAGTGTACCAGAGAACACGGAACAGTAAGCGGGTTTGCCTACCCGCTCCAGCCGTAAGGTTGGGTAGGTGGACTCGCAATATAACTCTTACGTGTTCTCTTAACCTCCCGGTGCAAGCTTTCCTGTGGTGTTACACGACTTCAACATTTCTAAACGAAATATTTATTCTTAGCCAAAGCCAAACCTTATTCATATTCCTCGAAAAATCTTCCGATATTTTAAACACGCGGGTTTTCCTACATTTCAGATTCAGGTTCTAATCGACCCGTGTGTTGTCTCGTACTTCCACGGTAAATTCACCTTAAAAAAAAAGAGAAGTGTTTTCCGCACGACACGGTAATGCACTTTGCTGCCTCCCCTCGTCTTTTCCCTCCGGTCGATCATGCATTTCGGCGTCCGACCCGGGGCCGATCGGGAAGGGGAAGGAAGAGAGACGGGTTGTACTCTGGAAAAAATAGATGTTCTGTGCAAATTTCCCCAAATTATTATGCCGTAGTTGAACCACCGGAGTACGTTCGTAAAGTCTCTTTTGGTTTTATTACTGGCAGCCCGTAGCAGAAATACTAGCACATTTCATTTGATGAAAATGCGGACTACGCCAAGAATATTTCTCTGAGTAACTGCTCTTAAGGTAAAAAAAAATAGTTTCAGTTTTTGTCGAAACGTTTCTCGCACGCCGGCGCGGCGCCGGCCCGCACCCCCGGGCAGACGCCCCGCCCTCCACCCTCCTCGCCACCAGACACGCGCCCCTCCCTGCGCCCTCCCCTCCCCTTCCCGACCGCGCAACCACGTATCTCGGCCTCGCGCCCTGTCCAGTTAAGTGTTGTCCACCTGGCAGGGGCTATAGTAAGTAGAAACGTAATGTGTTCATTAATCCCGGGCATTTGAGAAATGACCAGGGCGGGGCAGCGCGGTGCAGGGGCGGGCCGCGAGTGGGAGGGGCGGGGCTGGACGGCGTCACGCCACACAGGGTCTATAATCCAAATTAAAAAAAAATACCGCCCGCCGTACAGAGCGTCGGTGAACACGGTTTGCAAATGCATTTGCCGTTGTTATATTTTAGCATTTCATCGTATAGTTTTCCGGTGAACACTTTACTTTCCTGCAGGCCCGTGTTTGAGAGTGGGTGCCCCTTCTCCCCTCTCCTTGTACTTGTTTCCTGTTCCTGTACCTTCCTCCCCTCACCCCTGACCGCCCCCCGTCTCCCGCACAGGTGCACTGACGCCCAATATCTCCCCCGCCAGGTGCTGGAATTGCCCCCGATGCCAACAACTGAATTCAGATCGGGACGTCATCAACAGCGCACTTCGGAGGAGGAGCGTTTCGCGCGCGCGCTCGAAAACTTGCTCTGTGCGCCGTCTCTGGTGCAGCCTCTTGCGTTTTTGAATACCAAAGTATATTTCTAGCAGAGGGCAGCAGGTATTGAATAAAGGACGAGGAAGGGCATTTCGACAAGAAGGGCACGGTCGCATACTGGGCCTCCCCCCCTCCCCTCTCTCTCTCTCCCCTCCCTTCTCCCTCCCTCTCTCGCTCTCTCTCTCTTACTCTCCTTTACTATGCGGCCCTGGCGGGGCGGGGCGGGGCAGCCACTTGAACCCCGTGTATGTGGGAGGAGTTACATACAACACAGTTTAATTACGAATCGGGGGTAAGGCCTATACCGCTGGCCCTGCTACACACTGCTTCTTCCCCACTACGGGCGTGGCGTGGCGTGGCGTGGCCTGGCGTGGCGTGGCCTGGCGTGGCGTGGCGTGGCATCCCCGTGCGTACAACTTCACGACCTCCGCAGCGTTGCAGAGTATTCAACACGGCGAGGGGCTGCGTCCGAACTGAAATTATCTCGGTCCTAGCGGCGAGTTAAGCCGCGAGCCGCGTTGCGGGAGCGAGGGAGAGGGAAGGCCCAACTGCCTCCCTCACTTCGGATGCGCCTTATACGGCTGTTCGCAGACTCCAAACTTTACCCTTGGAGCATTTAGTGTTGCGATTGCGATGAGACCTGCCCCTCCGGACCCCGCGTGCACCCCGCCCCCATCCGCACCACCCCTTCTGCGGAATGTGTTCACGATATCGAAAAGTGGTGCAAAATTTGGGAGATTTCTCCAGCACCGCCCCCTTGCTTATCCACACCAAATGTGACAAGTAGGTACCTTCACTCATTTGGGGGTGTTCTAAATGCACACGCCTTCAGGATCCAGAGCGTCATTTGGCACATAGCACGCAGTGCCCCGAGCGAGCCCTGCAGCAGCTGATGTCTTGTGGGCCAGTGCTGTTCGGTGGAGTGTCCCCAACCCCGCGTGGTGATACCGCCAAAGTGATATCTGTTGATTTTACAAAACGAACGATTTTGATGAGAGAGAGAGAGAGAGAGAGAGAGAGAGAGAGAGAGAGAGAGAGAGAGAGAGAGAGAAGTAACGAGGACGCGCTCGCCGAGGCGTCGCCACGCGTGTAAAGGAAAGGGTGCCGACGAAAAAAACACGCAAGTAATGAAAGGCACTGGCGCTGCTACCAGTGTCAAAGCCCAAAATATTTTTGTCGCGGAACGGATAAAAACACGGTGGAGGAGGAGGAGGAGGTGGTGGAGGAGGGGGAGGAGGAGGAGGGGGGAGAGGAGAGGTGTGACGGGGAGATATCGGAGGGGTGCTGGCCCGACCGCCACCTGACATCCACACCCTTGCTGACTCATAGCCAGTGTGACCCACACTTTTGCGCCATTCGCCGGTGCCCTGTCTGTTAGGTTTTACCGCATCTCGTAATAATAAAACTCGTTCTACATGCTTCGCTAGCGCACGTTTGCTAGTGCGGTGTGGGGTTGCTACTGTTTGTCGGCCAGCGACCCCATCGCCATCCCTCCTGGCGTCAAACTGAACGCGTGAACGATGAAACTCCGAGCCGGCAAACTTGAGCTGGCACACCCGTGGTCGTAACGGGCGGCCATTGTACGGCGTGATTACCCAACGGCCAGCATGCTAATTCCAGCAAGCTCCTCAGAGGATATCCAGCTGTGGTACTCGGTCGTACACTACCGTAGTACCAGCCCAGCCTTTGGAAGGTCAAACGGATAAAACTTCCATGTACGAGAGACATCTGTAAATTCCCCGGTCTCAATGGCGAGCTTTTACGTCTGAACGTATTACAGAGACAATCGCGCAACTGTGTGAGAACGCGATTTGCAGCTGTGCTAATACCATCGTCTGCAGCCCGAGAGGTGCTCGCCACGTCGCGTTTCGTTCTTTCGTTTTTCTCCTTTTCGGACCAAGAAACTCATTTGTCGTAGCTGATAAGAATCTTGAGGTCCGAGTCAGCACCAGCCAGCCGTTGCGGCTGCGCTGGGTGGGGTCGGTGGCGTTGTGATATTGCAGACGCGTGGTCGTATCCGCCAAGTATCTCTGCACCCGAGGGCTGTGTGTTGCGAGGGTTTGTGTCACCGCCCTCCCCCTCCCCATCCCTTTCTTCTCCTGATTCGCGTCGCTTTCGACATTTCATAAACCTATCAATGTATGTGAGGGGGAGACGGCTGCTAGGCATTGCGGCGGCTTCGACAACTGTACGACCCGTGCGCTGCGCACAAAACATTTTCGGTATATTTATCGCGGAAGCGCGGAAACCAAACTTACTGCATTATCGCCTGTGTCTCCGTATTGATTTTTGGTTTGTTTTTTCGCCGCGGTCCGTGACTGGCCCTGACCTGAAGATGAGCGGCAGCGGCTGCCCCATACAACAGCGTGCCGCGCATTGCGTGTTGTCGCGAGCGAGCGTGCGCGTGCGTGCGTGCGCACGACCGCCATACCTTTAAATCTCCCGGCGCGCGCGGCGCCCTGTTTGAGACGCATAACTCATTGCGGTGCACACTTTGTTTCCCCCCTCCCCCTGCGTCCCCTGCTAACCCAGGCGAATGCCCTGCGGCACTTACGTTGTATGTTCGCTCGGGGCAAATGCTCAACTCGTTGTTGTTGTTTTTTAAAAAAAGTGAGCAGTACTAATTCTTACATTTGCTCTGACGTAAAATTTGCTTTCGAACGAGCATACACGTCATGGGGTTATAGTTTCCTGGCACGTGATACTATAATCACTTGTTAGTGTCTGTTTCCGGGCTCGAAACCCCATGACATGTATGCTCTTTCGAACGCAAATTTTACGACAAATCCGATGGCGTCATCGGAAATGAGGTCCAGGAGGGTGGTGTGAAGGTGAAGTTAACACCGCGAGACTAATCCACACGAAAAGATGTCATAAAATTACACTGACCAGTAAAAGCACCTCACTTTGACGGGAAAATTACGAGTTTCACGAATTTATACCTGTACTTTTCTGTAAAATTACAAGTTCTGAAATTTTAGAGAGCTAGTGTGGGAAACTTACCATATTCTGTGAAATTACCATAACATTTTTGTACCAGATTACAGGCATTCTCTTGTAAAGTTACAATTTGTTAAAACTGTGACGCTCCGTAGTCTGCAAGTATTTTGGGGAAGTTCAATGGAACATTCCATACGCAATGAAGTACAGTCCGCGCCGTAAGGATACGTTACGGTCTGACCGCACACGAAAATTAGGGTACCGACCGTAACGCCCTACGGTATTTTTAACAGTGTTTGAACTGCACTTAGGCGCTCGCAGCAGCCTCGACTACATATTGGACTCTTTTACGCAGCGGGATATATCAGCCGCAGGTTACGCTATATGCTCCGCTTTTCCTTTTTCTTCTCTCTCTCCCCCTCCCCCTCATCCCCTCTTACCTCGGCACCCCGCTGTCCTCCCCCCTCACTCCCCTCTGACCCCGTCCCGGCCCAGCCCAGCCCGGGCCTCTAACATGACACTACATCCATTGTCGGCGGTATTACGACAATAACCATACCGTATCAGCACGCCTCCTCCAGCCCTGCCCTGCCCTGCCCTGCCCTCCGCGCTCCCCTCACGGCCGATTTGCATTTTACGCTGGATACACTGCCCGCCTGCTGCAGCCTCGTGTAAGCGGAGCCAGCGATAAGGCATCAATCCACAGATAAGGCAAAAAAGCGAGGAAAGTTTCAGCCCCGAAAATTTGGTCCGTCGTAAGTAAATACGAAGCCACGGGGTGGCAAAAATGCGAATGAGACATCTCTCGTATTGCAACAAATGCCTGTAAAGGAAAATCGATTCTGTAGGGTAGAATAATTCAGGTGGATGTTGCAAAAGAACTCTCTCTCTCTCTCTCTCTCTCTCTCTCTCTCTCTCTCTCTCTCTCTCTCTCTCTCTCTCTCTCTCTCTCTCTCTCTGTCTGTCTCACTGTGGAACGCGAATTATCTGATGGCAGTCCAGGACTCAAGACCCGTTGCCGTGGGACATTTTAAGCCCTTGTCGCTTAACACGGCACTCTTGTTCCTTCTTCTCCGCCTTGTGCCTGTTCAACCCCGCGACTCCTCTGCCTTCTCTTAAACCCCCCTTACGACCCCCTAAAGCGGCAGCTCCCCCTACCCCTACCTGACAGCCACGACGGCCCCCGGCCCGGCCCGGCCCAGCCCCGTCTGAGGTAAAATGTCCATCTCTCTATCTCTGGGTAATTTGTAGAATGGTCCTAGAGCGCCCTGCTCGGAGCAGATCGCTGGAGAGATAGGCGCTCGGCGCTGGCTGGAGTATCCACCTCCCCCAGCCCGAGGCCCTCCTCCCGCTGGCCGCCCCGCCCCGCCCCGCCCCGCCCCGCCCCGCCCCGCCCCGCCCCGCCCCGCCCGACACACCTGTACCACTTAGTCTCTACCGAGGCAGCGCCGAGCGGCGGAAGAGACAAGTTTTTCCATTGCCGTCTCCCCCACGACCCTCTCCGCCTATTAATAACCTAACTTACTTGTCTGTCGTGCGGGTCGTGCCATACAAACGATATTTCACGATCGGTCTCTTTAAACGCATATACTAGTTTGTAATTATTTTTTTTTTATTTGGTTATCGAATATCCCTAACCTGCGCACGGGGTCCGTGCGGTGGAAACAAAATATTCCCGGCCACAGACAGGGCCTATCCCTGCCTCCTCACCCGCGCAGCGCACGCCGGCCGGCCCGGCCCGGCCCCGCCGATAGAGTCAGCGGAAGTTTAGACCGCACTTTCCAGCCCACTGGCTGGAAGGACAACATTCGATGCCGGGGGCCCGGCCCGGCCGGGGTGGACCTGGATGTATACCCCCCTCACCCCTGCCTCCCTCCGACCCGCACTCTCGCACAACGCGCTGACGCCGACCTGATAAAAATAATTCGCGCGTCAAAAAGGTATATGAGCCCTGCAGGCAGGCAGCCGGCCCTGCCCGGCCCGGCCCGTGGGAAGTGAAGGGCTGCAGCTGCAGCAGGGCCTGCAGGGGGCGGCGGAGGACGCCAGCGAGCGTCTTGCTCCGCTGGTCATATAGAGCTCCTGGGGACGCGCCGCAGGGGAGGGGACTCAAAAGAGCCAAGGCGGATCAATCAGACGGACGGGGCGGGGACGGGCTTAAGCGCGGATCCAGGGGGAGGGGTGGGCCAAAGTTAATTGCCCCCCCCCCCCCTCCCCGTAGCACCTAGCCGCCCGAAAGGTAGGCAAGAGACCATACTTTTACCCTGTAAGTAGGCAAAAAGTGCCACTTTGCCCCTCCCAAAGACAGCCTCTGGATCCGCCACTGGACTGGCTAGCTGCGCACGGCCGGTGGGCGGGTGTACCTTGAGTGGAGGGCGCCCTCCTCTCAAGCTTGTACTGACCCCGCCCCGCCCCGCCCCGCCCCGCGACCCTCTCCAGCTCCTATACCGAGCTCTCGCGCCTCAAGGGCCCCGCCCCGCATGTGCTTAGAGGGAAAGAGATTAATTCGTCGTCAGCCGACGAGTAATGTTTATATAGCACACGGAAAAGCTCGTACTTGTTACAACAAGAAAATGTACTTCAGACAAGAAAATTCTCTAGCCGTCATCAAGAACATTTTCTGATCTCAAGTAAATTTGCATCGCGACAAACCCCGTGTTCTTGGTACAAGAATGGGCTATTCGGGATGAAGAATGCCTTTGATCCACTCTGTTACGTCGCGCACCTATGCTGCCGCGCCGCAGTGACGTAGCCTACGCGTCCGCGTCATAAAGGCGTTTCCTGTTCGGTCCTCTTGTCTAATCTGCCTTTTCCAAACGGTTTGCGTCGAGCAGGTCGCGTCGCGCCGCGCTGGTCGATGAGGTGAGGTTAGGTTAGGAGGGGGTCGGCGGGTCGGCGGCCGCCCAACAATGCCCGCCCATGGGAGGTCGGTGCACCGAGTTTGCGATACGAACTTGTCAGGAAATGGTCCCGCCGCGCCCCGCCCCGCCCCGCCGCGCCTGTCGAGATGCGTCCTGCTGTCGCCCTCACGTCCCCGCCTGAGGAGACGCGCTGCTGCGATGCACGCGGAAATGAAATGGTTTCGGGGATGCGCTGCGTAACTGTGGAGACACCGACGACAAACTCAAAATAATTGGATTTCACCGAGCGAGACAGTTTTGCGAGATTCGACGCGTATTATGGAGCGCGGGAGAGTTTGGGGGGGGGGGGGGGGGGCAATCTCCGTTAATTTTGGCGACGCTTTGAGAGAAAGATACAGCCTCATAATGCAGTAAGTGCCAACCTTTGCGCACACAAAGTCAAAGAATCCGAAACAAACCCAGGGGAGAGGAATCCCGGAACAACTGGTGTGCGGATTACCATAGCCGGTGACTCTATCTACTGAGCCACTGCTGTGGCAAGAGGGATTGCTGGACCGGGCCGGGCGGCCAGCTGACGGGAGTGGTGCACTTGTTGGCGTGCAGAGGTTGGCACTTCAGCATCTGGGGGCCGCTGCCGCAACACTCGAAGCGCTTCAAGCTCCCCGCTCCCCCGCTGTGATGTACGGAAAATGAGAAGTGCGCGGTGCTGCACGCATCTTCATACATACATGGCCGTTTCATCCATTACGTTTCGACACGGAACGGATGGCTGTCCTTTTGGTCTGAGCGCCGCCGGCAAAGGCATGTCGAGAACAGAGAGCAGCAGGGGGTGGTTGTAGGCGAGGAGGGTTGAGGCAGGGGGTGGGGGGGGAGCAGCACCTGTCGTCTCTCAAGAGGTCGTGAAGTGCGCGGGGGCGCGCGCGCGCCTGGTGGTGCTGTGGGGGTACAGCACGGCGCGGGCGGGGCAGACGCGCACTCGCTATATAGGGGAATGGGGCGGCGGGTGAAATATTTTGAAAAGCACCCTGCCGCGGCCTGCTGTGGGGAACAGCGCTGCCAGGAAAGTAGGCAATAAGTCGCCCGAATACAGTAAAGCAGAGCAGGCTGCATCTGCGCCTGCCTTCTAGGCGCTGGTACGTGCATGTTGCCTACTGGGCAGCAGGCAACTATGCAGCCCGCTTTACTCCAGTGTGTTTGGGCGACTTATTGCCTATTTTTCTGGAAACACTGGCGGGGCCGGCGGGGCCAGCGCCCTACCGCCGCCGCCCGGCACGGCCCCGGCACCGGCCCCGGCGCCCGGCCCGCTCTGTTGTCTCGTCGCCCCCGGCCCGGTAGGCATCCCGCCAGGCATGCAATCCCCCTCCCCGGTACATGGCACGATTATGAAGGACGCCCGCCTTGGAATGCCTGGCCAAGGCGGGGTGGGGTGGGGCGGGGCGGGGCGGGGCGGGGCGGGGCGGGGCCTCTCGTCCAAGCCCCCCGGCCGGACCCTCGGCTCGGCGGGGTTGTCGCAGCGAGCCGTCATGGCCCCTGATGGGTGTACTTTGCGCAGCAAAAAAGGTGAACCCAGACGAAAATCCAGCGCGCGCGAAATACCAGTCACAATTGCTACGCCGGGGAGGGACCACGGTCCTTTACCGCTCCAAATTTCATGTCTACGATGCAAATTTCGATATTGTACCCAGTCAACTTCCTTGTTCCCTGTCGCAATTTGAGAGTTTGCAGGCGCTTTGCGGGTTGGTTGTACGTGAAGGGTCAAAATGCTGTCCTCTTCAGGTGCTGGATGAAGACACCCGTCAAATGCCTCTATTTCCAGCCCGGCCGGCCCCTCCTCTGGTGGCGGCGCGGCCCGGCTGGCGCGGCCGCTCCCCCCACTCCCGCTCCGTGTGGTGCGGTGGCCTTGCGGGGCCCCCAGCCCAGCCCAGCCCCGCGCCCAACACTGCGAGCGAGCGAGAAGGAGCGGCCCGGACGGAGAGGGGTATAGCGTGCGCCGCCGGCACCGCGACTACATGCCGCGTTGCCGCGTCGCTCCCTCGTAGCCCCTCTGGCGTAATGGATAAGGCATCGGTCCCCTAAACCGGGGATTGAGGGTTCGAGTCCCTCCAGGGGTATGTGTTGCATATTTTTCTTTATCCATGTTCACTGCATACAGCCATTTTCCCTCAGTTTATACGGGTTTAACGCTTCTGTCTGTAAGTTATTTTGTTGTTTGTTAAGGAACTTTTTTAAGCTGCCCAGTTTACGAGAATCTTCGTATAAACCTGTAATTTACTTTATTCTGTTTTATGGGCATTTCCGACTCCGCAGGGATGATATTCGAGCGGCTGCCATATATATGCAAATGGTTTGAAAATGTTTGCGCAAAAGTTTGAAGAAAAAAAAAGGAATAGGTTTGTGGCCTATGCCACCTTTGTGTTGCGACGGGCGAGTGCGGAGGGGGGAAGGAGGAGCATTGGTCCCGTTATGAAGTGGAGGGGGCCTGCACGGAGTGGCCCGCCGGCCGGCCACTGTCATGCGGTCCCTTGGCTGCCCTCTCGTCGAAGGGGGTGTAGCTCAGATGGTAGAGCGCTCGCTTAGCATGCGAGAGGTACGGGGATCGATACCCCGCACCTCCATGATCCGCTTTTTGTGGGCACATAAGGTCGGGGATGCTTAAAGGGCCAGCGTCAACGAATACTTCTATAGCTTAAATAATTCAAACTGTGAATCAACTTCTTTTCGTCAGACTCACTTGTTATTTTTTTTAGGGTTTGCTGCAGTACGTACTGTCTTTTTGCTCGAATGTGGAAAGAGGGAAGGGCGGGCCATTTAGGTTGTAAGTGCCATTGCGTCTAAAGATTTATACCACTGCCGCTCCTTAGCACAGTGGGCAGAAATGCCCCAAAACACGCTGGAAAATCAAATTTTCGTCCGAATGGACTCGGATTTGGTTACGGGGGGTTTTCAATGTCGCTGAATTCAAAACTGGGGTTGAATTTGTTATACCTTTATCCCTATATGCTCTAACACCTATCGGAAAATCAAATTTTCGTCCGAACGGACCAAAATTTGGTTTGCAGGGGTTTTCGGTGTCGCTAAATTCAAAACTGGGGTTGAATTTGTTATACCCTCATCCCTATATGCTCTAAAACCTATTGGAAAATCAAATTTTCGTCCGAATGGACCAAAATTTGGTTTGCAGGGGTTTTCGATGTCGCTGAATTCAAATCTGGGGTTACATATCCTACAACTCATTCCCTATGTGTTCAACAACCTATTTTTTTTAACCGAAATCAACCAATTTTGGTACGTAACCGATTATCCCTTTGATTTCGAGGCTGTCTTTTTAATTTTCATAGATATGCAAGTTAAATTTACAAAGTTTAAAAAACTATTTGTATTTGAAATCAATTGTATAGAATACACTACTGCATGTAGCATACGTTTTGCTCACAGTCCACTGAAAAGAAAGAAAAGAAATACGTAGGTGTGGTGCTTAGGTTTGCACTACTTAAGTATTTTGCTTAGGCGGAATTTTCTGTAATTTGATTTCCTTCCTTTCCTCGTCAGTATAACTATGTGACTCTAAAAATAATAGGACTCGTATAAATACAAATGCTGACGCACTGGTGAAAAGGTTAGGGACCGGGTCCTACACATCTTTCAAATTTCATTTTCCTTACCGCACACAAACGCTAGAACAACGTTCACTCTGCAACTTTTATCGACTCCTTTAATTTTTTCTCACACACTAGCGTTATATTCTTATCGCGCGCGGAAGGACAGTAGCGCTCGAAGTGGCTGTTTCGGTAACTACGTCGCTTGCGTACGTCAACTACCTCGATTTCGTTAAATAAATGTCAATTTTATGAATTTGCGCAAGTATGCGCACGAGATATCATTTGGACCTTCTTTAGTATGCTTCTGGGTATACTCTGTCAAAAAATCTCGATGGGGTAACGTGGGGTAATTTAGTTATCGTCCAAAATGTATCGATTTAGGGGTTTGCGTAGAATACCTAAGATTCGCCAGTTTAAAGCGATAAAGAGGATCGGTGGGGTTGGAGCGAGGTTTGCCATGTCAAAACAAAGGTTATGACAATGTAAATGCCTGGGCGTTACCTCCCTCAACCACCCAACCTCGCGATAGAAGGGAGGGGAAGAATCAGGTAATTTGTCAGGATTTCTGAAGTTTCGGGAAGCTCAACTTTGGAAGGTCGCTGTACCCAAACTAGTCAATTTTGACCCGTTCATGGGCCGGATCCTTGTTATTTGGTCCTTTAAAAGCAGTTTAAGACCCTGAGAAGTTCAATAGCACGATTTTAAAATTTGGCTATTTCCAGCGCGTTTTGGGGCATTTCTGCCCACTGTGCTTAGCTCCGAGTGATGCAAGTAGTATACTGCGCGTAAAAATGTTTCGCGAGCACTTGTACCTACAAGTGACCGAATAGTTGTTTGCTCACCTACAAGTGAGTGAATGGTTTTTCGCTCGCCTACAAGTGAGTGAATTTATTTCCTCACCTACAAGTGAGCGACATTCGTTCACTTGGATTTCCAGTGTAGACCAGCACTCCTTGCTAGCAGTGTATAAACCCACGCCATACAGCACGTGCGGCGTGCGTGTCGTGTGATTACCGGTGCTTTGGGCCGGCCGGCCGGCCGGGCCCCGCCCCCGCATGTAGGGCCACTTTCGTTTTCATTTTCATTTTAGGGCGTTTTATTGAGCTGGTTATGATGACAGAGGCGATATAATCATCGCGAGGCCATTACGCCCGTTATTAAGATATTAGTCGGGGGCGACAAGCCTGGCACACGGCGCGCTCGATACAGTACCACCTGCACCACCGCGGGGAACTGACTGGAGGGAGGTTTGGTTTATGTTTTGACTGTATGAATATCAGTGTAAGATTTATACTTTTCTAAAATTTCCAATTTCATGGTAAAATATGTCTTTAAAAAACAACTTTTCAACTGTTAACTTTTCAATTTTTAACTTTTCAACTTCTAACTTTTCAACTTTTAACTTTTAACTTGACGACAGTGCGTTACAAGCTGCTGATACTAACGTATCATCTGCTAAACATACCTTTTAAAATCCTATCGGCGTCGCAGTGTTCAACGAATCGGTGTTGCCCTCAAGTTTAAAGCACCACCACCCTGAGTCGATGGTACTTGACTTGGCCCGCGGCGGTCGTCGAGGCGCTCGGCGATGGCCAATTGGCCGTCTGCTGGGTATCGGGCGGTGCATGGCGTGCGCGGCAACAGTTACCCGGCCGGGGCCGAACTGGGCGCGGGACATACGTCACTTAGCGCCTCCAGCGCCTGCGTGCTGCGAGGCATGCCGCCGCTCCCCGGCACGGCCCGGCCCCACCCGGCCCCGCTCGGATATTTCGACCCCGCGAACCACTCCCTTCCCGAATGCCCCTTCCCCTCCCCTCCCCTCCCCGAGACCGGCCCCCGCCCCTTTTTTTTCTCAGCTGGTCTGTAGTTTTTTCTCCCCAGCTCTGCTCCTCCCCCATGATTGCAATAGTGCTGCACGGTTGGGCTTGTTACGCCCCTCTGTGCAACGCAAGGATATTTTTTTTTTCAAACGTCCACTTCCCTTTTTTTTGACTTGTAAATGGGAGAGATCGGCTGGATGTAACAGCCTAAAAAAAAAAGTGTATACTTGTGGGGCTGGCCCGAGGGCTGGCCGCCGACTATAAGCAGTTCCGTGTGTTCCATGTCGGGATACCGTTCATCACCGCCGCCCGGCGCAGCGCTCAAATGCATCACGCCCTCGCGAAAAAAAAATCCAGCCCCGCGTGCCGTCAGGGGGATTCGAACCCTCGGATAGCCGGGCTGTGCTGCATGTAGTATCGACCGCAGCCCCGACGCGCCTCACATGAGCTGCACTCTCGCGTGCCGCGAGGGAGGCGTGGCCGCCCCGCCCCGCACGCACCTGTCAGCGGGGGACGGTGTCCCGGGCCGCCCCGCCCCGCCCCGTCCCGCCCCGCCCCGCCCCGCTCGATGCAGGCCGCGCCACGCTCCGATTACACGAGGGGCGCAGCAGTCATTGTTTGACGGGCGCGCGCGTGTCCGCCCCACCCCGCCCCGCGGTCCTTGTCCGACGCACTTCATGTGTGCACGATAGGGCGAGCCACTAGTATACCCATACACGCCGATTTGTTATTCGAGGTGGAACTAGACAGTCCCAAGGGACGTTTCGCGGCGCTTTTTTTACTTCTTCATCCTACTGAGAAGGTTTAAGTTTTGGCTCTTTCGGCTGTAAAATTCGCGTCGCTCGCTCACTCGAATTGATGTTGATTTATGTCTTTGTATAGTGTTATATAATTCCATAGATTTAACCTTCCATGTGATTTTCAGAAGTTAACCAAGCATAGGAGAGACGCTAGGCGCAATAGTGTGAATTTTGTTCGATTTTTCGTCGAGTTTTAAACCTTGTCTCGAACGCAACTTTTTTCCATTGCTTGGTTAACTTCAAACTGAGGTTTTTTCGTCTTCAGGACATCGAGATACACCTTCCATGTGATTTTCAGAAGTTAACCAAGCATAGGAGAGACGCTAGGCGCAATAGTGTGAATTTTGTTCGAATTTACGTCAAATTTTAAACCTTGTCTCAAACGCAATTTTTTCCATTGCCTGGTTAACTTCAAACTGAGGTTTTTTCGTCTTCAGGACATCGAGATACACCTTCCATGTGATTTTCAGAAGTTAACCAAGCATAGGAGAGACGCTAGGCGCAATAGTGTGAATTTTGTTCGATTTTTCGTCGAGTTTTAAACCTTGTCTCGGACGCAATTTTTTTCCATTGCTTGGTTAACTTCAAACTGAGGTTTTTTCGTCTTCAGGACATCGAGATACACCTTCCATGTGATTTTCAGAAGTTAACCAAGCATAGGAGAGACGCTAGGCGCAATAGTGTGAATTTTGTTCGATTTTTCGTCGAGTTTTAAACCTTGTCTCGAACGCAACTTTTTTCCATTGCTTGGTTAACTTCAAACTGAGGTTTTTTCGTCTTCAGGACATCGAGATACACCTTCCATGTGATTTTCAGAAGTTAACCAAGCATAGGAGAGACGCTAGGCGCAATAGTGTGAATTTTGTTCGATTTTTCGTCGAGTTTTAAACCTTGTCTCGAACGCAACTTTTTCCATTGCTTGGTTAACTTCAAACTGAGGTTTTTTCGTCTTCAGGACATCGAGATACACCTTCCATGTGATTTTCAGAAGTTAACCAAGCATAGGAGAGACGCTAGGCGCAATAGTGTGAATTTTGTTCGATTTTTCGTCGAGTTTTAAACCTTGTCTCGAACGCAACTTTTTTCCATTGCTTGGTTAACTTCAAACTGAGGTTTTTTCGTCTTCAGGACATCGAGATACACCTTCCATGTGATTTTCAGAAGTTAACCAAGCATAGGAGAGACGCTAGGCGCAATAGTGTGAATTTTGTTCGATTTTTCGTCGAGTTTTAAACCTTGTCTCGAACGCAACTTTTTCCATTGCTTGGTTAACTTCAAACTGAGGTTTTTTCGTCTTCAGGACATCGAGATACACCTTCCATGTGATTTTCAGAAGTTAACCAAGCATAGGAGAGACGCTAGGCGCAAAAGTGTGAATTTTGTTCGAATTTACGTCAAATTTTAAACCTTGTCTCAAACGCAATTTTTTCCATTGCTTGGTTAACTTCAAACTGAGGTTTTTTCGTCTTCAGGACATCGAGATACACCTTCCATGTGATTTTCAGAAGTTAACCAAGCATAGGAGAGACGCTAGGCGCAATAGTGTGAATTTTGTTCGATTTTTCGTCGAGTTTTAAACCTTGTCTCGAACGCAACTTTTTTCCATTGCTTGGTTAACTTCAAACTGAGGTTTTTTCGTCTTCAGGACATCGAGATACACCTTCCATGTGATTTTCAGAAGTTAACCAAGCATAGGAGAGACGCTAGGCGCAATAGTGTGAATTTTGTTCGATTTTTCGTCGAGTTTTAAACCTTGTCTCGAACGCAACATTTTCCATTGCTTGGTTAACTTCAAACTGAGGTTTTTTCGTCTTCAGGACATCGAGATACACCTTCCATGTGATTTTCAGAAGTTAACCAAGCATAGGAGAGACGCTAGGCGCAATAGTGTGAATTTTGTTCGATTTTTCGTCGAGTTTTAAACCTTGTCTCGAACGCAATTTTTTCCATTGCTTGGTTAACTTCAAACTGAGGTTTTTTCGTCTTCAGGACATCGAGATACACCTTCCATGTGATTTTCAGAAGTTAACCAAGCATAGGAGAGACGCTAGGCGCAATAGTGTGAATTTTGTTCGATTTTTCGTCGAGTTTTAAACCTTGTCTCGAACGCAACTTTTTCCATTGCTTGGTTAACTTCAAACTGAGGTTTTTCGTCTTCAGGACATCGAGATACACCTTCCATGTGATTTTCAGAAGTTAACCAAGCATAGGAGAGACGCTAGGCGCAATAGTGTGAATTTTGTTCGATTTTTCGTCGAGTTTTAAACCTTGTCTCGAACGCAACTTTTTTCATTGCTTGGTTAACTTCAAACTGAGGTTTTTTCGTCTTCAGGACATCGAGATACACCTTCCATGTGATTTTCAGAAGTTAACCAAGCATAGGAGAGACGCTAGGCGCAATAGTGTGAATTTTGTTCGATTTTTCGTCGAGTTTTAAACCTTGTCTCGAACGCAACTTTTTCCATTGCTTGGTTAACTTCAAACTGAGGTTTTTTCGTCTTCAGGACATCGAGATACACCTTCCATGTGATTTTCAGAAGTTAACCAAGCATAGGAGAGACGCTAGGCGCAATAGTGTGAATTTTGTTCGATTTTTCGTCGAGTTTTAAACCTTGTCTCGAACGCAACTTTTTTCCATTGCTTGGTTAACTTCAAACTGAGGTTTTTTCGTCTTCAGGACATCGAGATACACCTTCCATGTGATTTTCAGAAGTTAACCAAGCATAGGAGAGACGCTAGGCGCAATAGTGTGAATTTTGTTCGATTTTTCGTCGAGTTTTAAACCTTGTCTCGAACGCAACTTTTTTCCATTGCTTGGTTAACTTTAAACTGAGGGTTTTTCGTCTTCAGGACATCGAGATACACCTTCCATGTGATTTTCAGAAGTTAACCAAGCATAGGAGAGACGCTAGGCGCAATAGTGTGAATTTTGTTCGATTTTTCGTCGAGTTTTAAACCTTGTCTCGAACGCAACTTTTTCCATTGCTTGGTTAACTTCAAACTGAGGTTTTTTCGTCTTCAGGACATCGAGATACACCTTCCATGTGATTTTCAGAAGTTAACCAAGCATAGGAGAGACGCTAGGCGCAATAGTGTGAATTTTGTTCGATTTTTCGTCGAGTTTTAAACCTTGTCTCGAACGCAATTTTTTCCATTGCTTGGTTAACTTCAAACTGAGGTTTTTCGTCTTCAGGACATCGAGATACACCTTCCATGTGATTTTCAGAAGTTAACCAAGCATAGGAGAGACGCTAGGCGCAATAGTGTGAATTTTGTTCGATTTTTCGTCGAGTTTTAAACCTTGTCTCGAACGCAATTTTTTTCCATTGCTTGGTTAACTTCAAACTGAGGTTTTTTCGTCTTCAGGACATCGAGATACACCTTCCATGTGATTTTCAGAAGTTAACCAAGCATAGGAGAGACGCTAGGCGCAATAGTGTGAATTTTGTTCGATTTTTCGTCGAGTTTTAAACCTTGTCTCGAACGCAACTTTTTTCATTGCTTGGTTAACTTCAAACTGAGGTTTTTTCGTCTTCAGGACATCGAGATACACCTTCCATGTGATTTTCAGAAGTTAACCAAGCATAGGAGACGCTAGGCGCAAAAGTGTGAATTTTGTTCGAATTTACGTCAAATTTTAAACCTTGTCTCAAACGCAATTTTTTCCATTGCCTGGTTAACTTCAAACTGAGGTTTTTTCGTCTTCAGGACATCGAGATACACCTTCCATGTGATTTTCAGAAGTTAACCAAGCATAGGAGAGACGCTAGGCGCAATAGTGTGAATTTTGTTCGATTTTTCGTCGAGTTTTAAACCTTGTCTCGAACGCAATTTTTTCCATTGCTTGGTTAACTTCAAACTGAGGTTTTTTCGTCTTCAGGACATCGAGATACACCTTCCATGTGATTTTCAGAAGTTAACCAAGCATAGGAGAGACGCTAGGCGCAATAGTGTGAATTTTGTTCGATTTTTCGTCGAGTTTTAAACCTTGTCTCAAACGCAATTTTTTCCATTGCCTGGTTAACTTCAAACTGAGGTTTTTTCGTCTTCAGGACATCGAGATACACCTTCCATGTGATTTTCAGAAGTTAACCAAGCATAGGAGAGACGCTAGGCGCAATAGTGTGAATTTTGTTCGATTTTTCGTCGAGTTTTAAACCTTGTCTCGAACGCAACTTTTTTCCATTGCTTGGTTAACTTCAAACTGAGGTTTTTTCGTCTTCAGGACATCGAGATACACCTTCCATGTGATTTTCAGAAGTTAACCAAGCATAGGAGAGACGCTAGGCGCAATAGTGTGAATTTTGTTCGAATTTACGTCAAATTTTAAACCTTGTCTCAAACGCAATTTTTTCCATTGCCTGGTTAACTTCAAACTGAGGTTTTTTCGTCTTCAGGACATCGAGATACACCTTCCATGTGATTTTCAGAAGTTAACCAAGCATAGGAGAGACGCTAGGCGCAATAGTGTGAATTTTGTTCAATTTTTCGTCGAGTTTTAAACCTTGTCTCGAACGCAACTTTTTTCCATTGCTTGGTTAACTTCAAACTGAGGTTTTTCGTCTTCAGGACATCGAGATACACCTTCCATGTGATTTTCAGAAGTTAACCAAGCATAGGAGAGACGCTAGGCGCAATAGTGTGAATTTTGTTCGATTTTTCGTCGAGTTTTAAACCTTGTCTCGAACGCAACTTTTTCCATTG
Source organism: Frankliniella intonsa (assembly GCA_033675135.1). Classification (NCBI taxonomy): domain Eukaryota; kingdom Metazoa; phylum Arthropoda; class Insecta; order Thysanoptera; family Thripidae; genus Frankliniella; species Frankliniella intonsa. Next base: position 12,809,835 of record CM066256.1, on the reverse strand, counting down.
CTTGGTTAACTTCAAACTGAGGTTTTTTCGTCTTCAGGACATCGAGATACACCTTCCATGTGATTTTCAGAAGTTAACCAAGCATAGGAGAGACGCTAGGCGCAATAGTGTGAATTTTGTTCGATTTTTCGTCGAGTTTTAAACCTTGTCTCGAACGCAACTTTTTTCCATTGCTTGGTTAACTTTAAACTGACGGTTTTTCGTCTTCAGGACATCGAGATACACCTTCCATGTGATTTTCAGAAGTTAACCAAGCATAGGAGAGACGCTAGGCGCAATAGTGTGAATTTTGTTCGAATTTACGTCAAATTTTAAACCTTGTCTCAAACGCAATTTTTTCCATTGCTTGGTTAACTTCAAACTGAGGTTTTTTCGTCTTCAGGACATCGAGATACACCTTCCATGTGATTTTCAGAAGTTAACCAAGCATAGGAGAGACGCTAGGCGCAATAGTGTGAATTTTGTTCGATTTTTCGTCGAGTTTTAAACCTTGTCTCGAACGCAACTTTTTTCCATTGCTTGGTTAACTTCAAACTGAGGTTTTTTCGTCTTCAGGACATCGAGATACACCTTCCATGTGATTTTCAGAAGTTAACCAAGCATAGGAGAGACGCTAGGCGCAATAGTGTGAATTTTGTTCGATTTTTCGTCGAGTTTTAAACCTTGTCTCGAACGCAACTTTTTTCCATTGCTTGGTTAACTTCAAACTGAGGTTTTTTCGTCTTCAGGACATCGAGATACACCTTCCACGTGATTTTCATTCCCACGGTATACAGGGGGGTACTAATTTTCTGGCCGATTAATATCCCCCGTCGGTCACGTCTTGAGTCAGTCACACCTTAAGAAATACCTAGAGCTGGTCCGTCACGCCTAGAGCTGGTCACACATTAAGAAACACCTAGAGTCGGTCACACGTTAAGATATAATTGTGCGTAACGGACAAACGGCCGATGGGTCAATCATAGGCGCTACGCCTCGCGACCTCGCTAACGCTCGTTCGCTCGCTTCGCGAATAAATTCAGAATCCGTTTATTCTCTATTTACCCTATTTATCTTACCGCGTGATGGTCGCTGAGCCGCAGCGGCGCGGCTAGGCTCCTGCCGCGGGGCGCGCCGGGCGGGTAGGCAGCCCCGCCGCCCGCCTGTGTGCGGGTGGCCTATCGGGCGCGGCGCTCTCCGGGGCCCCGCCGCGCCGGGACAGGACGGAGCCCTGCCTGCCACTCCTACAGACGACAGAGGGACCTCTGTGAGCGCTGCGGCAGCGCGACGGTGCACCCCCCCCCCCTCTCTCCCCCCGTCAGAGAGATGGGAAAACAAACGAGCAGCCGTCTGCAAACGTTCAAAAGCCTCGACAGCGGCAGCGCCCGGCAGCGCCCCGTACCGGCTGCTGTCTTGGCAGGCCAATTCCCAAACGATAATTGAATGCACAGATTGGCTTGCAGTCGATGTGTCTCTCCTGTCGTCCCTTTGACCGCCCCGCCCCGCCCCGTGGACTGCAGACGACGTGAGTTGAGACGGGCCCGCCGCCGGGCCCTCGCTTGCAATGCCGACCACTTACTTCACCTTGACTCGCCCCTAATGTCTCGTTCTCTGTGCTGCGCTACTTTACTACCCCCACCCTACCCCCTCCCTCTCACACAAGCGCCCTTCTCCTGCCCCTCCCCCCCCCTCCTCCCCTCTCCGCGCCTCACTCTATTCCTGCCTTGTAGTACTCTCCTGTTATTGCCCTTCTCTTCCTATCGAATGCGATACGGCACTCAATACAACACAAAGCGTTAATTGCGGGTGAGGCAACGACTAAGAGAGAGAGAGAAAAGAGAGAGAGAGAGAGAGAGAGAGAGAGAGAGAGAGAGAGAGAGCGAGAGAGAGAGGAGGAGGAGGAGAGGGGCGGGCAATCAAACGGCCATTACGTGGTGTAGGTGGCGGATATGGACGTGCCGGAGTGGCGTGGCGCGGCGTGGCGAGGCCTTGCGACCCTTTCGTTCCATTTTCTCTGACAAGGACCATTGCGGCCATTCGCGCCCCCTTATAATATATCTTTCGCTTTTGGTGGTTTTGTAAACGCAATTACAATTAGCATAGTGTATTGTATCTTTTGCATGTAGACATCAAATTCTTCAGACGCTGACTAAAACTATCAAAGTGTGTATCTCCAATTGTTTTTTTGTTTCTCTTGAATACGCTCCAGACTTGAGCGGCCTCGCCTTGGGCTGTACGCCCGGGCTGGGTGCGCGTCGCGCCGTCCCCCCGCCGCCCTGAGCGCCGGCCAGCGGGCCACCCTCCCCTTCTTCCTTCCGAGTAGAAATATGGGATTTGGTGTAGATATTAATCTGACTGAGCGAACGCGTTTTTCCGGTCGGGCGTCGCCAATCGAGGAGGAGGAGGAGGGGGAGGGGAGAAGGGAACAGAGGCGGGCGCCACCGTCTTGTTTGCTGTGGAGGGCGTGGCGGGGCGGGGCGGGGCGGGGCGGGGCGGGGCGGGGCGGGGTGGGGCGGGGCGGGGCGGGGGTGCGAGGGGCCGGCCGAGTGCATAGGGGTGCGCGGTGCAGGGGGAGCGAGAGGCGTGGCCACCCGAAAATTCATAGCCACGCGCACAGGCTAGGACAGCCGGGTGGGGCGGGGCGGGGCGGGGCAGCTGGCGCGCTGCGCCCGCGCCGGCACGCACCCGCCCTAGCCAGCGCGCGCGCACGTGGGGTTGCCTACCTACCCGGCGGGCGGGCGAGACTCAGCACTGAGTGAGGCCTGGTCGCCGTGCCCCGCAGCGCAGCGATATCCCGTGTCCTGACCAGCCTGTCGCAGCTCGAAGGCGGCCAGTGTCTTGTCGTACAGTGTAATCGTATATTAGTGCGAGCCACATGTCCTTAAATTGTGTAGTAAAGTAACTAACAACGCCGACGACCGTCAGTTTTTTTCTTTTTCTTTTTTTTTTTTTTGTAGCCCGTATTTTGTTTTATTTTTTGGAACGATGCACATATCCGTGATACCGTGGGGTGGCGTGGCGTGGCGTCACGATATGGAGTAGTGTGGCAGCACACCTGCGGCGGACCCCCCCCCCCCCCTCCCTTTTTCCTTCCGCCCGCTCAATCTCGTCGCGTCCCCTACCCACCCCTGCCCCGCGAGTATCGTCTCTGCTACCCCCTCCTACCCGCTCCTCCCCCCCTCCTACCCCCCGGCCCTCACCCCCAGCGCGGGCGGGAGGGAGCGGCGTGCAGTGCACGGCCGTATTCGGTGGCGCCGAGTATAAAAAGGGAATAACTTAATTGTGAGATTACTCCGGAGGCGTTCCCCATTAAGTCCACGTAAATACACGGCGCGCCGCCATGCGCCGCCATGCGCCGCCGCGGTAAACGAGCTGTAATGTACGGCTCGTGCGCCGGAAGCCAGCCGGGCCGGGCCGGCGGATGCAGATTGGGGAAAAGTAGAGGTGAGGCGGGGGGCAAGTTTGAGGAAGATTGGTCTTCGCAGCAAGTACAGTGAGCCCTGCAGGCGGGGAGAGGGAGAGGGGAGAGGACGGAGGGGGCGAGAGTTGCTGAACCGCGAAGAGAGGAATATTCATTTCGGAGGATTACTTTATTAGGTACGCCGTGAGATGGCGGCGCGACGTGGGGCGAGGCGGGGCGTGGCGGGGCGGGGCGGGGCGGGGCGGGGCGGCAGTGTGCATTTCTCAGTTGTCTTCTGCTAGTTAGATGAGGGAGCCGCGCTTCTTCCCGCCTACCTGGTCCTTGAACCCGACACGTGACTCTTTGGCTTCTGTGATGCGGTGGAATTTCTCTGCTTTTTTCTGCGCGTCCAAAACCTTCTTTGGTAGTGACTTACAATTTAGCAAGTGTTGCTGAAAAAGCAGTGAACTGTTCTTTGACGTGGTTTGGAGCTACAGGGCTTTGAGGGGTGTCGGTAAGTTACCTTCCATTTCATAAAAATATTACTAGCAGAGCAAGGTTTCGATCCCCGGACCTCTGGGTTATGGGCCCAGCACGCTTCCACTGCGCCACTCTGCTTCGTGGTCTGCGGGGTTCGGCCGCACCCATGCGACGCCGCTGCGCTCCCTGACCCGCGCCGCACCGCCACGCCACGCCTTCGGATTGGGGGGAAACTAGGTAGAGCGAGGAGGGACGGAGTGAGAGAGGGAGAGAGAGAGGGGGGGGAGAGAGAGAGAGAGAGAGAGAGAAAGGAGGAGACGTGAGAAAGTAAATGCAGAGTGGTGGGGGAGGGCAGGTCCTTTTTTCCTTTTCTTTCTGCGTCTTTGTTTGTGCTTCGCCGCGCCGATCTCATTTGGTAAATGTACGGCGGTATGTGCAGTTGTGGCATGTCGTCGTGTCGTTGTTGGGCGCCGGCGCCGGCCCACCCCGCCCCGCCCCGCCCCGCCCCACCACGCCCCGCCAAGCCCGGGCCGGGCCGCGGGGGACACGGGCGGTATTTATGCTCTCATGTTATTTGGCCGTATATCGCCATATTTCGCAGAAGTGGAGGCCTAGGACCGAGCCGGTCAGGGCCCCGCCGATAAGGCCGCTCGCCCCGCCACGCCCCGCCACGCCCCGCCACGCCCCGCCCCGCCCCGCCCCGCGGCGTGGCACCCACAAGCGCTCCCCACGTGGTCGCGGTCGTTGTGGTCTCCGCACATGCGCGCGCGAAAATTAAAACGCTACGTTGGGTCCTCGTTGGGAATCTGCACGCGAGTAAAAGTTTAGCGGGCCGGGCAGGGGGCAGAGTGAAAATAAATAACACTGCCGAGCGGCAGGGCGCAGGCCGCCTCTCTCCTCCGCAATTTTATTTTGTCTTGGCGTCTCGTCCCGTCCCGAGCCGGGGCGGGGAGCCCTCCTTGTAAGTTGGATCGGCCACAAGCTAGAAGGCGACTCCCTCGGGGAGGGAGCGGCTGGGATTGGAGAGGGAAGCGGTGGTCTTGTGGGAGCGGGGCGTGGCGCGGCGCGGGCCGGCGCGCGGCTCGGCTGCCCATCGGAACACGTGTCTTTGTCTTTGAAACTTTTAGACACCTTCCGACCGATCCGTTCAGTCACAGCCCAGCGGCCCAACCCAACCCTCCTGGCGGGACGGAACTACTCTGCTCATGTTTCTATATTCTCGGGAACCTTGTCGAGCCTGCACACACCAACTGTACCAGGCGGCTGAAAAACCCGCCCGCGCACTTTCGTAGGTATACTGTACGGCATGCATGTGTGCGGGCGGGTTGCATACTCACACGGGGCCTTGGTGAGCGGCGATAGGCAAGCCCACCCGCACGCCTGCATGCGGTACACTACAGCTACGAAAGTGCGCGGGGTTCCTCAGCCACCTGGTATTTGCATCTTTAAATTGTACAAGGCTGCAAAACCAAATTTTCCGGTCATATTCTTGTGAAACTAAGTTAATGTTTAACGTAGGAGAAATGTTTGCCCTACAAAGTATTTGAATCCTTTGCAGATTGCGAAGCATTTACTTTGCAATTGCAAAGAAATTCTTCGCGATCTCAAACGATTCAAAATACTTTGCAATTTGCAAAGCATTTCTTTGTAGGAATATGACAGTGAATAACAAACAAGTACAGTTAGAGTGTGGTTGTGTGTACCTTTGATTGTAAGGAAACTGGGCACAAACTGTAATGTTTAAACGTAATGTTCGTGGAGCCAACTCTCCGGCCGGCGCCTGTCAGCAGTACTGTGCACTGCTCCTGTCGCACTGAGAGGACGTCGTCCGGCCCGTCGAGAGCGAGGCGTCCTGTCCGCGGTCGATCGGGAGTGAGGGAGAGGGATGAGTAGCGAGACAGCTCGTGAGCTCTGCGATGGAGAGAGAGAGAGACACACAGAGGGTGGCCGTGCTGCCCCTCGCGATGCCGAAAGACTCCCTGGCGAGTCGTAAAGTGTCGGAAGCTACAGTTATAAAAAATATCGTAGCCGCGAATCACAATCATGTTTGGCGCCTCTCACCCCCGCCCCTCTCTCGCCCGCATCTCTTTTTTCCCCCGCCCCTCCTGTGCCCCCCACCCTCTCTCTCTCTCTCTCTCTCTCTCTCTCTCTCTCTCTCTCTCTCTCTCTCTCTCTCTCTCTCTCTCTCTCTCTCCCATCCCACCCCTCGCCCGCGACCTTAAAGCCGTTCGTTTCGCTTATCCGGGCTGTCTTATTCCTTTCTTACGACCTCCCCACGCCACGCCCCCCGCAGCAGGATCGGCTGGGGCTTTTCGTTTCAATTGACAACAAGAAGGTGGAGGACCTGTGCGGGGGGGGGGGGGGGGGCAGGGATACGAGCGCCGGCAAGCGCCTTATTTAGGGAATTTAGCAAAACTCGACCCCGTTCAGATTATTGTTCGTTGTTTTCTTTTCACTGTGAACAGTGGTCACGCTACTCAATGCCGCCGTGTGCGGAGTGTGCACGCTCTGGACGCACTCGCCGCTCAAGCGCCACCGGGTTCAACTTTTTTATGTTTTACGACCGTCAGACACTAGCGCCTGCCGCCGCCGCTCCGTGCAGCGGGGCCGGGCCGGGCCGGGCCGGGGCCGGACCGGGCCGATCGAAGCTCCCGCCCCGCCCCGCCCCGCCCCGCCCCGGCCCGGAGCAGTACCACCGTATCGTGTGGCGTGCGCCGGTCGCGTTGAATTTGACGCCAGATTACCATCTCGAGTGACAAAGCGATGTAACGCTGCGTCACCGTAACGTGACGTGCGGTGCGGCCCGCGAGATACGGGATGGGGCCGCGCGCAGCTCTTGATGCACATTCACATTCGTATCGGAGCGCGCGCACCGCGCCCGCCTGCCTACCTGCCTGCCTGCCTGCCTGAACAAAAGGGGCCAACCGGGCCAAACGTACGGCTGCACTCGCCGCAAGTGTCATGTACATTTTTATTTCCGTGATTTTTTTTATTTTCTATTTTTTTTGTCGGCTTTGACGTACACTTTAAATAACAAAAAAAAAGTAGCCAAACCCTTTTTACCCCTTTTGTGCCTTTCCAGTGAACTGCATTGCTTGTCCCTTCCATCTTTACTATAACAGAACAGACCATCTTTTACCCCCACTTCGCACCCGTATTCTCCCCCCCCCCCCCCCCAGCCGTTGCAACTGGTACCCACCCTACTGGGCCGGAGCGCAAACCAACGACACATTTTTCTCAACCCCTTGTGGCAGCGTCTAGTTTCGGTGCAATGGATAACAGCCGCAGCGCTGAGAAAAGGGGATGGTGTGCCTTGTACTGTACCACTTGACGAAAATATCGCAATCGCATTAGTTTTTTCTTCTAATCCTATTGGTACTTACTTTTACTCTTAGTATTTATATTTTGTGCATTCGAATAACCCACCGCTTTGTCACGCAGGAGGTCATGCAGCTCCCACCCCCGTCCCGACCGCCGCGCCCAGGGGCTTCAGCACCCGACGCTCCCGCCCCGCCACCGTAGTTTTGAGGTAAGTTTGGCTCACTCTCGTTTGGAAACATGTCTTTTGGCGGCCGGGCGCTGTATTCGCAGACGCAGTATACCGTCGTTAAAACTGATGGCATGGCACGGCCCCGCCTGCCCACCCCACCTTTATATACTCCGCCGCTGTCTCGCTGCGGGGGGGGGGGGGGGGGGGGCAAGACACGCTCCCGCCCCCGGGCCTGGGCGGGGCGAGCAAGGCTTGCGCTGCTGTGCTCTGGGCGGGCGAGCGGGGCCACTACATTGCCGCGGGATTTCAGCAAGCGCACTCGCTCTTCTTTTTTTTATCATCTCTCCTTTCAAGGAAAAGTTTTACGGCAGTCTGTATCACAGCCTTGAGAAAAACGCATAGTTTCTGACCCAGCCGTGACCCGCGTGGCGAGGCGCACGTAGAAGGGCACTAGCTCGCGGGCCTCGACAGTCCGACCCAGGCGCCAGTCCGACTGACGGGAGGGGCGATGTGCTGTGGGTTGCCTACATACAGAGGTTTTTTCAATTCATTTTGCCTACCTTTCAGGCGGTTTTCAGACCTGACGGAATCGCCCTATCCCCCCCCCCCACCGCCCCCGTAAAACCGCACCTGGTCCGACCCGACGACGCCGCAGACAGTAATCTCAAACCGCTCCTGCGTACAGTAAAATTTCGCACTGTTGACGTTTTTTTTTTTTTTTTTATCGACTGGCGTTTGTGTGACGAACCGCTGGTTTCCGGTCGTCATCGCCCATCACACTGAGGGCCAACATGACGCCGCGCGCGGGCGGCCCGGCGGCCAGGCCCGGCGGCCAGGCCCACCGCCTGCTCCTCAGCTTATTAAAAGTTTCGGAAAAACGTCGCAAGTTGTTTCGCTCGTCCGGGGAAAATAATAAAGGCGTCGCGTCGTTGCAGGGAAGCAGGGCGGGGCGCAGGGCGGGGCGCAGGGCGGGGCGCAGGGCGGGGCGCAGGGCGGGGCGCAGGGCGGGGCGCAGGGCGGGGCGCGGGGCGGGGCGCAGGGCGGGGCGCAGGGCGGGGCGCAGGGCGGGGCGCAGGGCGGGGCGCAGGGCGGGGCGCAGGGCGGGGCGCAGGTGAGCCGGAGAGGTTAGGGCTGAAAGCGCGCGCGCGCCCCGGCCACCCGCACTCTCGCGCCCTCGCGCCCGCACCCCAAGGCCACGGAGGGCCTCGCCGGCTCGAGGAGGTATGCACTCGCGTAATAGCCGGGTCACTCTATCTCTAACAAAGGCGTAATAGTATGCGTATTAGAAGCGTAATAGCAGCGTAATAGCCAAAATTCTTCATTTTACACCTGTTTTTCGGTCGTTTTGGGCTGTTTTTGCCTGGTTTTGATTGAATATGTACAATTTTGGAGCGCAATACAGAGTAATAGACGTAATGGTCGGGCCACGACAGATTTTAAGACCCCCACGCGCCGGCTCTTTAGATGGTCGACATGAAGTATGACAAAATACGAAAGTGCGATGGTCACTACCTGCGGACCCGCAAAACAATAACTGTGCGTGCGTGCGTGCGTGTTGAGAACCACCTGCTTGTCTCCGTTTTCACCTCCTCGTTGTGTATTTTCATCCTGCTCAACCTGGTACCCATATGTGGTGCACTGATGATGTAAAAAATCGTGACAGGAAAGGTCTTATCTTGATCCTGGACGCTGCGCACAATTTATGTAATCTTTCTAAATTTAAAAATCGTTTCTAGCTTAGACGAGATCATCGCACCCGGCCACTCCGTCCATACAGGGTGATTCTCCTCGTGAGGTCATCCACTTCAGGGTGGATAGGGGGCACCTAGGGAAGCATTTTTGGCAAATGAACCCATGGGCGCAAATGTCACGTTACGGAGATAATTGGTGTTTTGTAATTGGCCTCCGCGCCGGGAAGGTAGGCAACTGCTGGCATGGAGGGTACCAGGACTCCGCGAGGGGGTGTCATTAAACTCGTGGGAGTGCCAACGACGCCACTCATGTCCTCGCGAGGTCCTGCCACCCTCGCAAGGACGTCGGCAAAACCCACATTTGAAGGATGAACTACGGCACAACGGCACCCCCATTGGACTTACGGCAATCCCATCCCAGAGACACCAGCGAGGTCCGGGCCACCCCCACGAGACCCGAGGCATCCCCGCTAGACCCACGGCACCCCCTCGCGGAGTCCTGCTACCGTCAGTGCCAGCAGCTGCCTACCTCGCAGGCGCAAAGGCCAATTACATAACACCAATTATCACCGTAACGTGACATTTGCGCCCATGGGTTCCTGAGCCAAAAATGCTTCTGTAGGTGCCCCCTACCCACCCTGAAGTGGATGACCTCACGAGGAGAATCACCCTGTATTTCAGTAATTTTCGTTAGTCGCTGGCCCATCATTCCTCTTTCATGGGGTTTCATGGGGCAAAGGGGCGCAACTCAGTGTTCCTAACATCGCCTTAGCGGAAGCACAAGCATATAAAATGGGCCGTAATTGAGGTTTTATGCTCCGCAAATGTCGTGTTTATGCTCGATAATCAGTGTTTGTGTTGGTCGGGAAGAGGGGGAATGCAAAGAGGTGCTGTTGCTTTTGTTTTTCGTCCGCCGCCACCCCGCCTGCGCTCTGCTCCTCACCTTTTGAAAAAACAAGGAAAAGAAAAGTTTGTTTTTAGCTAACCATGAAGATGGTAACGGCCCCATCAAGACCGATAAGAACTGTTCTTCACACTGAATACGTTTTACTGTGAGTACGGGTGCGACTACCAGAAAAGTTCCTGACAGTGAAGCTCCCAGCCGTTTCCTCTCTTCGAGACTTCCCTTCCTCCTCTCTCCTAGCCACTCCCCCCCTCCTCCCTTTACCCCCAACGCAGCCCTTCACGCGACATAAATATTTTGCGACGTGCAGGCGCTACTTCCAATTAAAACTTTTTTCCACAGAACCCGACCTGAGAGTGCGTGGTGCGCCATGCCCCGCTCCGTCCACACGAGCGTAGTTCAGCCCTCGTCGACCAAAATTCTTCTGCCCAATATCATTCATTGTATTTTCTTGTCAACCATTATTCCTCTGCCAGCTCTCAAGTCAAAGTCAGTTATGTCAGGTCTTTTGACACCTAATTATTTTTTTTCCACTACTGTAAAATTTACCTCTAGAGGATTTACGGGTCCCGAGGCCGTACTTTTACTTTTATCTTTTTTTCCACCCTTTTCTCTGGAGAACTGCCTATTGCCTTCTCCCATCCCGGACCCAGTTCTTGGGGGCTGCGCCTGCGTAGCGGTGGTTTTGAAAAAAATATGAATGTCAGATAAGCATGTGATATGGCATGAGGGTACTGCGCCGCGGGGGGAACCGGGGGCGGCGGAAAAACAAAACATCGCCGAGTCTTGTTTTGGCGCCACCCCAAGAGCGAGAAGAGGGGTGCGTGGAGAAGCTGCGTGTTACGGCTTTGTCTGAGGCTGGAGAGATAAAGAGCGGGAGTTAAGTGAGGAGATTTCCAACATTTCTGTTAAATAATACGGTTTTTAGGAAAAAATAGAAATTCAAGGGTTCCCAGCGTAAAGAGTGTCGCACTAAGAAGTCATGTCGTCGCTGCGAAATGAGAAGGCGCAGGGATGGCGTTCCGGCCGCATTCGCAGACGACGAAGGAAAACCCCTCCCAGTTGTAATTAGCCCAGATTGAAATGTTTTTCTTTTGTTTGTCAGCGTGGCTAGGCACAATGAGAGAAACCACTCAAACTCTTTGATGAATGACAAAGAGGGGCTGAGCTAGCAGCCGGGCCCGGCCGGCCCTGCGACTGGAGGCGGGGGGGCGGGGGGATGAAATGGCTCTAGGGCGGAGTGAGGTCTGTCATCGCCGGCCGGGTCACGATGAGGAAATCTCGGTTTTGTTGACTAAAATTTCGCTTCAATGCAGACGATAATCCAAACAACAGCCTGACGTTGCCCGCCCCGCCGCAGGAATGTTCACAACCAGCGAGAGAATTGATTCCGCGCGCAAGCCCTGCACAGCGGCGGCGGCGTCACGACTGGAAAGTGTGTCCAGCTAGCAGTCCTTTATCGGCGTCTCTTCTTTTTTCATACCCGTGGCTGTATGGGTCGCGCTCACCCCGCGCCCATCGGACAACAAACTGCAATCTGTGAGTATGAATGCTTGGAGGGGGAGGGGGGATGAAAGCAGACGGAGGGGTGCACGCTGAGGTGAGGTTATAGGCAGACATATTGTTTTCCACTCCACTGCCCCCCAGTCACTGCACATGGCAGCCCAGCGCGACCACGCTGCTTTGATAAGGATGCGTTGTTTTGGCTTCACGCGCGGCTTGCCTTGTGCCGTGCGAGTGCGCCATGTGTGCGCCATGCCGCGAATGAGCATGAATATGAGGTGAGCCCGCCCGCCCGCCCCGCAGCGTGCTTCTTAAGATTTCAATAACGGCGCGCGAGATCGATCTCAGGGCGGCCAAAAGATTACACCCGTGTGCTTTGTGGCGGCATTTGGGCAGCGGCTACATGGACAAGCACAATATTTTTTTTCCGTACTTAACACGATGAGGGTCGTGCTGGCTGACCCGGGCGCTCTGACCGAGGCTTGTACTAAGTTTTTTTCCCCCTCACGTGGCCAGCGAAATGTCCGGTGTTAGACTGAGGCAGTAAATTCACCACCATCACCATCAGCCCTGGCAAAGGCAGCCACCTGGGGGGTGTTGTACGCCGAGTTTGTGTGCAAGAGTGTGTCAGCGTGCTGCCCGCCCCGCCCCGCCCCGCCCCGCCCCGCCCCGCCCCGCCCCGCCCCGCCCCGCCGCCACGGCCTCCCACCCGCCTGCTGGGCCCTGTGCCGCCGGCCGGGGGTGATAAAGCAAAGCATTTCATTTGCTGGAGTGCCACTGTCATTTCGTCACTGACCCTCCTCTTCCTCCTCCCCACTCCCCCTCCCTTACTCCCGCTATTTTCTCTCACCCACGTACTTTATTTAGGCTTTCTGCATCTCATAGTGTGTCGCACTCTTCGTTCTCTTTCTTTCCCTCTCCCTCTAGTGCTGACTACTTCCAATCGCGTGTAACGCGCATCCCCATTTTTTTTTTTGGTACTATGTATACTATATTGTGATATGGCCTCGGATATGGCAATTAGTTTTTTTCGATAATGTCGATTTATAGGGCACATTGCGTCGTGTAAAAACATAATTTTTTTAATGGTTTTACGGTTTCAAGCTCCGTTACCTAGGTTAAAGTGGACCGTCTCGCGAATCCAAGTTACACAGGGGTCATGGTGCCCTGCATGATTCTTAAGTGCGTCGTAAGGGTTGGGGGCATGATAAGTTTCCATCGGAACAACATCGACCCTCTGTTTCACAGTGTACTTGCTCTAACGCCTGCCATCCACTCTACACCAACCCTCCCCCCCCCCCCCCCCCCTTTCGCTCTCCTTTACATACTGCATGTAGGTTGTCTCACGCGCACGATTTATTAGAGCGCGCACGAAACGCGCTACATTTGCGAAGAGTTTAAAATGAAAATATCACTTGAACTTTGCTCATCTTTACAAACAGTTCAGGACTGTAGAGGCGCGGAGCAGGCACACTTCAGCAAACCAGTGGGGAAAAACAAACTCTTGACATAAAATAGTTTTTTAAAGTGGGCTTTGGCATGCACTATGCCAATTGCGCCCCAATTACTTTCTTCGCCAAATTCGTTACATGTCAGGTATTATTTAAATACGTTCTATGAAATTTTGGGGGAAATAGATATTTGCTGCGCAGTGTTGTGGACAGGGAGCAGCGCGCGCCCACGCCCTTCGCATTTCGGCGTTATACAATTTCACGTTTTAACAACTTCCGAAGCGCGGACAGCAGGCCCCGCCCCGCCCCGCCCCGCCACCCCCGCCCGACATGCCAAGACAAATTTGCGCTGAGCCAACCGACCATGATTAAACGTCACGTCCATGTGTTTGCGCGGCGTGTCTGTGTGTTTGGTGTTTCGCTGTTCTTTTTAATGCCCCCCCCACCCCCTCAATTCCATGCCCAACCCCCCGCCCTTCACGCCCCCTTAATTTCGCCCGTGTAAATGCCGACGAGAGGCTTGCGCGGGCGGGACAGGGACGGCTAATCAGACTGTTAGATCAATTCAAGACAAACGCCGAGTCCCCATTATTGCCTTGACTTCCGCCATTCGCTCGGTTATTCCTGAACGAAGTGGGGAGGGTTCATCTCTTTCGCACTGCTGGCGCTGTACATTTCAAAACCACCCACGACTTGGTCTAAAGCTTGTCGTCCACTCGAGAGCATGACGATTTATTTGTGGTGTGTCGAAACGCAGGGTCGAATTTATCTTGTGCTTTGTCATTTTAATAACGAGGAAAACATAGTCTGCGCGACACGAAATCCGCCGTGCTTCTCTCGTGGGCCGTGGGTACGCCCCGTTGTGCGGGTAGCCTACCTGTGCGGCGGGCCGCGGCGCGGCGCGGCGGCGTGCTGCGAGGAGCTTGGCGCGGCGGCCGCCAGAGCGCGCTGGGCCGGGCTGGGCCGGGCTGGGCCGGGCGGGCCGCGCGCCGCCACGCCGCGCGCGCGCGCGTCAGTTGTGGCCCAGCCGTCCGCAGAGCAGGTCAGGTCCGCGCCGCCCGTGCTCAGCCCGCGGCGTCGACCCGCCCGGCTTTTCCGCGTGTTTGGGACGATCGTCGGCCCGCGTGTGTGAGTGCGTCTGTGCCGCCGTTGTGTGCGTTTGTATGTGTGTTTGTGTGTGTGTGTCCGCGAGTGCTCCTGCGGAATCACCCTTTAGTGTTGTCGGCGCCGCCATGGCGGTCTACAAGTGTTTGCTCGCAGACAACAACGTGCGGTGGTGATGCGTGTTGTGTGACAAGGCAAAGTGCGTCGCGTGGTGATTTAGTGATCCAAGAAATTGTGTAGTGAATACGCCCGCCGGCCGGGGCGGCCCCAGTTTGGTGCTATACCGCGCGTGTCACGTGAGCCTCTGTGGATTATGGCGCCCACCAGGACGATGCCCCACATCGCCGTGCTCGCGCTGTCGGTCGGCGCGCTGCTGACCCTGTCCGCCGTCGGAGCCTCGTCGTCCAAGAGCGGCATCCAGCAGAATAATGGTAAGTCAACTTGGCTCTCTGGCATGCCCATGCCCTCCACCCTCGGTCGATTCACGACGTTAATCGTGCTCTGGTCAATGCGATGCCGTTCCTCGTCAAAGAGTCATTTATTCGCTTCGATTGCCAAGCTTTAATTTATACTGGTTTTTGAGGGAAATTTTCGGATGTCGGTACCGAGGCTGGCGGGTTTGTTGCGGCTGAACGCGCGTGGGATGGGGTGGGCGTACGGTCCGCGCGCGGATCTGCCCGTGACGCTAAGCCGTCACTTAACGCGGCACAACTGTTACTTAGTATTTTTACACGTCCCTTCCAAGTCGCGCTCTGGGACAAAGGAACGGGTGGCTCGGCTCGGCTCGGCTCGCCGGCGGCTGCCGGATCCTGTTAGGAGCGCCTCCGCGGGTACCTCTGCGCGGTACCGTTTGAAACCCCCCGCTCCCCTGGTGGCTCGCGTCACCGCGAGTGACTCAGGCGGGGGCCGGGCCGGGCCGGGCCGGGCCGGAGGCGGAGGCGAGTTTTCCCAGTTTCCCTCTCCCTGCCGGTGCGATACGGGGCAGGGGTCGGTGTGGCGGCGGCGGCCGGAAGGCGCGTGCGTTTCGCTTGGACGCGGCGCGACGCGGCGGCTCCTCCTGGAAATGAGGCGCTCGTTGACGACAATCCAAACTAATTGCGACAATTTATAATGTATGCGGTACGCGGGCGCTGCCCGCCCCGCCCCGCCCCGCCCCGCCCCGCCCCGCCCCTCGCTCACCTGGCTGGGACGCGACGGACAAAGACTTGGCGGCGCTCGGCGCGGCGCGGCCGGCGGGAGAAGCTGGCTGCTGCGGAACCCTGTTGACGGCGCTACAACGTCAGAGAGAAAAAAAAAGAAAAAAGTAGGAGCCGACTGATTGCGTTGGTATCTGGAAACATCCCCGTGTCTCGCTCAAACCCTCGCCCATCAGTATATGCACTGTAAAAAATATGTTAGGATTTTCATAGATCGATCGTGATTGATCCTGTAGGCAGCAGTCGAACACGACAAAAGCCTTTTGGTCCTGCTGCCGTCCTGGCGCCTCGGCAGGACGCGCGGGGCGGGCGGGGTGCGGGGAGAATCACTGGAGTTATCAATAAGTCGTGGCCCTGCTCACAGTCCCACTGTTTAACGGGTGTAACGGGTATAATAAAATAATATGAGAGAGAGTGTCGCCGCCTGGCGGGAGGCTGTGCGGCGCGAGGAGGACGTTCCGTCCCGTTCCGTTCCGCTGCGCGCCGCTTCGCTCCTCGGCGCAGCGCAGCGACTAATAACTCGCCGCTGCAAGGGGCGGGGCGGGGCGGGGCGGGGCGGGCGCAGTGCGCGCGCTGCACGCCGCGTGTATAGCAATTTTCGAAAGGCGTCGCCGCACCGTAAATATCGAAAGAGGCGCGCGCAGGCGAGGCAGGCAGAACTACGCGATTAAACCTGAAAAACGTGACACGTTGATAAAAGTGTAGGGACGTCTAGACCCTGCTGTCGGCCCGCCCCGCCCCGGTGAACGCTCCGTGAACTCCGACACGGCCCTATAGCGGAGTTGTGAGTCTGTCACTCTGACAGCCAGCCCGGCCCAGCCCAGCCGATAGGAATCCTCGCTCTGGCTTGTCTTATTGTTATTACTTATTTTCCTTTCCGGCCTTCGCCGCTACGATTGCCTCCTCTGATGCTGCCTTACGGCGCGCGGCCCCTCCCCCCTCCCCTTTCTCTCATTCTCCGCCGGGCCCCTACACAATCCCCGCCCTAAATCCCGCCGCACTCCTCGTCGACTCCGATGGACCGATTGATTCCGTATAATTGTTTTGTCAGATGCGCTGTGTTGGTTTTGATTGTCGCTCGACCCCCGATTCACATGTGTGAGAGAGGCAGAGACGGAGAGAGAGAGAGAGGGGGGGGGTCGCGGCGGGATTATCAACGGGGTCAATGTGTTTTTCTTGTAGCGGAGGAATGTATGTAAGGATAACTCGCACGGGCGTAACCGGGCCGTCACCGGGCCGTCACCGTGCCGTCACGGGGCCGTCACCACCCCGAGCTGCCCCCACATGGATGAGACCTGCACGCCACGACCAGAGAGCGTCCTCCTACAACTGCGCCGAGGACGACCACGGCCGGTCGTGTAGACGAGCCTTGACACTGACTGAGTGTTCAGGTTTGCCGCGTCTCGTCCCGTCCGCTGTTCCGGTGACTCGACACGGCTGCTCGGGCGGGCGGGCGCGGCGGTTCGAGTTCGAGTCGAGCGGGGCCCGGCCGGGCTGAAGCATTCGTTGACTCAATGGTGGCGTGGCGAGGCGTGGCGTTCGGGTGACGCCCACTCCACTCCACTCCGCTCGGCCCGCCCGGCGCGCCCGCCTCTGACTCATGACATATTCGCCGACTTGACTTTGCACGTCGCCGTCGTTCGTGGCGGCGCCGGTGTGACGGCAGCGATTTAAATACACCGCCACCGCCTCGCGCTTATTCCCCGCGGTGTTTTTTGGTGTCCACTGGACGTCTCCCGCCCCTTGTCCTCACACATCCAGTAAAAATGAAAAGTTGCACGAACCATCGTATAGTTAGCTCAGGGGCAACCATAAAATGATGGTTCATACAGTCATATTATCGTCGTGTTAACCATAATTTGGTGAGCTCAACTGGATACAATTTGTTATTTCAACCATGATTTTATGGTTGTCCCCAAGGTAACCATCCGACATGGTTGCCACAATTTTTCATTTTTCTAGGCGCACACGGCCGTGATGCGCACGACGGTCATGACTAAAAGGCGCTGACTCGTCCGTCGGTCCGGCGCGGCCCCGCGGCCCGGCAGGCCCTGCTGGGCTGAGAGATTCTGCTTTTCATACAGTGCGCTCTGGATTTTACGGCGCGACTGGCGGCGTTGGTGGTGGTGTGTGGTGTGCCGGCCTACTCCTGGCAAGTGAGCATAAAATCTCTCCCCCCCCCCCTCTCGTCCCCACCGCTCTGCACTCTCCATTTTTCTCCGCTGCCCCTCTCCCGCCCCGCCCCGCCCCGGCCCTGCTGCTTCTGGCCCGCTGGTCACAAGGGCAAATGGGCCGGCAGAGCTATGCAGACAGACGCCATGAACTGATTCTGGACTCTGTCTTCTGTATAAATAGCCGCGCACCGGCGGGGCGGAGGCCGTGCCCATGTCTCTGCGGTCCAGCCCGGCCCGCCACTAGAGTCCATCCGCCCCGCCCCGCCCCGCCCCGCCCGCCTCCTAGCCCGGCGGGGCGGGGCTGCAGCAAGTAGTACAGTACTGTACTGTTATGCCAACTTGCTAATGAAGCAAGGCTACCTCCGTCCCTGCTGCGCGCGCGCGTACCGAGCACGGAGAGCAAGAGAGTGTGAGAGAGAGAGAGCGCGAAGATATTAACGACGTTTTTAATTTAGCAGAATTGCGTAAGCGCATTAAAGGGAAATGAGTCCTACAGAAAACAAACTGAGAGGGGAGGAGAGGGGTGGTCGCAGAAGGGAAGGAGGTCTAGGGGGATTGCCGGCCGCCCAAGATGGTTCTTTGGTCCATGATCAAAACTCCCAACCTCCCATCCCCTTGCACGCCCACGACGCGTTTTGAACGGGAAGCTCGAATGTGAACTTTGCAAACCACGCCACCGAAAGGAAGTTCGGCGGAGGCGTCAACAGCACGGCCCGCCCGACTACGACCCTCGCCGATCCCCTCTTTTGGGCCTCTGCTTTATTTCTAGAGAATTACGCAAGTAAAGCTACGTCCGGTCGGCTGGACTGGACGACAAGCCTGCCAGCCTTTTGCTTCTGAGAAGACGCGGGGCCTGGCCGGGCCTGGCAGCTGACTAAGCCTGGCCATTCAGAGGAGCCGGGGGTGGGGGCTCATTGGGGCTCTATTCGGACGGATGTGGGGGGGCGTGTAGTCATAGCGCCCCGCCCTTCCCTCCTCTCACCGTCTGTTTGCACGCGGCGTTTGGCTGGAGATAAGGCAGCAAACCGGGCGAGATAAAGGTGAGATTTCGTGGCTGTGGGAAAGGTTGAGTAGGCCTGAGGTGTGGCCGGCCGGGCGGGGCGGGGCCCAGGTGAGGTAGGTGAGGTGGGTGGGACCCGGGAGGAGCCGTGCGCCGCGCCTGACGCTGCTGACACCGTCTGGACGGCGGACTACTTCCCTGCAGGTCGGTCGCGCTGTGGGGAGCAGAGCGCTCGCTCGCGGCCGATCACGCATGATGGACTCGGGTGTGGGGGGGACTATCGGGCTGCTCCTGCAGCAGCAGGCTCGCCAGGCCTCGCCCGGGCTGCTGCTACCAGCCGGCGGGCGGGTACCTCCCTACCTACCTACTCCCGGCCCGGCCCGGCCCGGCCCGGCCCCACCGCGCCTGCCTGCCTGCCTGGTCTGCCTGGCGGCTCGGCCGGTTGGCTGCCAGCTCGCCTTGCCGCCCGGGCCGGCCGGCTCTGCCGCCAGCGCGGCTGGCCGTTGACCCAGCCGAGGCGAGGCGAGGGGCGGCCCAGGCCGGCCCGGCCCCCCTGGCCTGTAGGCTGGACTTGTGCCGGCTGCTGTCGCTGCTGCCGGCCCCACTGCACCCCGCCCCCCGCCCCGCCCCGCCCCGCCCCGCCCCGCCACGCCCCGTGTCAGACCTAACCACGCCGTGCCGGTGTCTTCGGCCCGGGGACCGACTCTCCACCATCTCTCGCCTATCTTAAAAAAGAAACTACTTTTCCGCCGCGTTACGTTGTTACTCCGTTGTTCCCGCACGGTAACACTCGACCACTGCTATCTGTATACTGTACTGTACCCTGCCGGCCCGGCCCGGCCCGGCCCCGGCGCGCCGCAAGCTGAGCTAGGTCCACACGGGGAGACGAGGAGATAACCAGGTGAGAGGGGATATAGGCACAGGCAGGCGGACAGGCAGGGCCGGGTCGGGACGCCGATTCGGCTGCCGCTTCGAAAGTAGGACGGCCAGGTAGCCTCTCCCCCCGCCCCTTCCCTCTCTATGGCTGCTTTTCGCCTTGGCGCGTGGGTGGTGTGGGTGTGGTAGGCCTCGGGGCGCCCGACCTGAAGGTGCTCGGCGCGAGGCTAGAGAGGACATTCGTTTTCATCAGGGTGTGGTAACGCACCGCCCCGGGGCCTGCTTGCACGCCGCAGAGCCGCGGGCGTGGTGGGGCGGGGCGGGGCGGGGCGGCCAGGTGTGCTTGGGCCCCAGGCCCGAAGCACTGCTGGTGCGAATGTTCACCCGGGCGGGGCGGGGCGGGACCCAAAGTGCGCCGCACTGCCCCTTAGAATGCAACTAAGCTCTCACGCAAAATAAACTTCTCCCGGGTATGAGTCGAGCTACGCACGCCCGCATTCTCAGAGCAAGCTTGAACTGTCATCTCTCTCTCTGTGTTCTGACGCGAAGGCGTGTGTGGATGGATGGTTCTGGGTGATGCCCGCCCCTCGCGCTTATCAGAAGTCCCAAACCTGTTCCTGACTCTCGAGTCGAGTCCGCCCTGCCTGTCCCTGAGCGTGATGGTTCTCGATGCGGAGCAGAGGGAAAGGGAGCGCCCCTCGCCTCACCTTACCTCACCTCACCTCTCACGCAGCCGCAAGAGTCTGTCGCTCCCAGCGCACCCAGGCGCCAGGTCCAGGCCGAGGGAGGGCTGCAGCCTGCAGCGCAACAGTTCACAGGAAGGATCAGGGAGGGACCATGAGAGGAGGGCGCCCTGGAGGCGCGGGGCGGGGCGGCCGGGGCCGGCCAGTGCGCGCCGCTTTGACGGCCAGTTCCACCTGCGAGCGGATTCCGTGTACGTATGGGCCACTCCTCTCCTCTCGTCTCCTCTCTCCTCTCGCTCTCGCTCTCCTCTCCTCTCGCTCTCCTCTCCTCTCGCTCTACTGTCCTTCGTCCTTCCCCTTCCCGTGGTGAGCAGCACGTCGTGATTTCCGTGTGTGTAGCGGCGCGCGGTGGCACTGACTCGACGGGCACCCCATAGCCGTCGGGGGCCGCGGGGGCTGCGGGGGCTGCGGGGGCCGCCCCCTAGACAAGGCGGAGGCAGGGTCGGGCGGGCTTACCTCCCCCTCCCCCGCCCCCTTCCGCCTTCCCTCCGGGGGTCTGTTTGCTGCACTGTCTGCCAGCAGTCGACAGTTGACTGTCAGTCGTGCGTTATCGCCCCAGGGGTGGCGACCGGACAAGATGTGTGTGTGTGAGAGAGAGAGAGAGAGAGAGAGAGAGAGAGAGAGAGAGAGAGAGCGAGACAGCAGCGCTCAGCAGCGATTAGGTCCTTAGAGGCTGGCGCGAGGCGAGCTGCTCTTGAGGTAGGACATGGGGGTGAGTCTAGTCGCCTTACCTCCCCGGGCCGGGCCGGGCCCCGGGCGTTACGCTGTAAGCCTGCGGCCGCGCGCGCGCGCAGACATATTGGGCACTTCATCTCCGGCGAGGTCAGGACAAGGACGCTGCCATGGTGGGAGGACTACCCTCCGTGTGGAGGAGTTAGGGGGAGGTTCTGATAGTGCACGGTGGGCCAAGTTAGCGCGCGCACCGCACCGACAGCCCAAGGCCTGAGGGCAGTCCCCCCGCCCCGCCCCCCGCCCCGCCCCGCCTCGCCCGCTTCAACCCTTCCCTTCTCTCACCTTTGCGTCCTAGTCTCGCTCTCAAACTCTCTCCCCAGGCCCTCTTCCTCCTTCTCTCTCCCTCTCTCTCGACGTCAGTGACAGATTATCTTGTAAGCCCCGGCGAGCCGATACGTAGCCCGCCCGCCCGCCCGCCGCCGGCCTTGAGGCAAGGGGTGAAGTGCGGGGGTGGAGCCCAGGGCATCGCGTGGTATGGAGAATTCAGTGTAATCGACGTGGCAGATCTCGGCGAAGGCGACGGGCACAACGCGGCTCTTTTCTGGCGCGCGCCCTCGATATTTAGCCCTTGCCCGCCGCCCCCCCCCCCCCCTACCCTCCCGCCGGAGTGAGTGAGCTACGTCGAGGGTTTGGCAGGGGCTGGTTGGTGGTGAGAGAGAGAGAGAGAGAGAGAGAGAGAGAGAGAGAGAGAGAGAGAGAGAGAGAGAGAGAAAGAAAGGCCCCGCGACGACGAGTGGCACGGGCGCGCCTCGTTAGCGGACAGGTGTCGCCCTAACGGCGCGCACCTTACGCGTCTCTGGTGCAGTCATTCACGCGGCCGGCCCGTACTCGTACTACTTGGAATACTCTCTCTCTCTCTCTCTCTCTCTCTCTCTCTCTCTCTCTCTCTCTCTCTGTCTCTCTCTCTCTCTCTCTCCCCCCTCTCTCTCTCTCGCTCGCTCGCTCGCTCGCTCGCTAGCTAGCTATCACTCGCCTTGTCTGTGTGGCGGAGGGGCGCGGAGTGCCTTTAAATTTTTCATCCGCATCGTGTCCTCTCCTTTGGGGCCGCGATACATTTTTCATGTCAGTGGCCAGGAGGGTCACTGTCATGAGCCGTTACGTCACGGGACGTCATGACATGACCGCGCGGCGCGGCGGCCCAGTTCGCCGCGGGGCGGGGCGTGGCGTGGCGTGGCGTGGCGTGGCGTGGCGTGGCGTGGCGTGGCGAAGCACGCTAACCAGGCGACAAGTCCACCCGCGTCTCGTCCCGTCCGGTGTGCGGCGTCGCGGCGCTGCACTCATGTGGTGCGCCCCCCTCGCCCCCGCCCCGCCCCGCCCCGCCCCGCCCCGCCCCCGCCTTCGCCCCGCCCCCGCCCCGCCGCCGCCCTACCATGGGGTAGAGATTCGCGGCGCGGCCGCCGCGGGTCGTGTGTTGATATTGCAGCGGTATTGATTTGCGGTCTCCTTCTGTGGGGCGCTGTGTGTGTGTGTGCGCGTGCGTCCGTGTCGAGGTCAGTGTCGGGTGACTGCAGCGGCTGTCCGCCCCCGGCCCGGCCCGGCCTGGCCCTGCCCTGCTGTGGTCGCTTGTCAGTGTGTCGATCAGGCCCCCGCCCCGCGTGTCAGACTTTACGTCCTGCTCTGGCCTGCGGCCTCGGGGACGCCAGCAGGCCAGCAGGACATACAGTACAGTACACTGCCGCCCCGCCCACTGCAGGCGGAGGCGTCCTGTCGTCCTGCGAGGCACTGCACTGCAGTCGCGTCGCGCTGCAGCAGAGAGTTATTGGAACACGGACTCCACTCCGCGTCTCATCCGCCGTGCCGTCCCGCCAGGTGCGCCGGAGGAAGCCGCCCCGCCCGCGCCCCGCCCCGCCCCGCCCCGCCCCGCCTGGCTCCAAGCAGTTTCCGCCTGGCCGGGGCGTGGCGGGGGGTGGCGCGGCGCGGTAACAGAATTGTTGTTGCTGCCGTTCTTCTTCCTGCGAGCTGAGTTTCCCACTGGTTCCGGCCGCTTGGCGCTCGGCTCCGTGAGCTGCGTGGGATATAGCCACGGGTCGCTGCACTCGCGGGGCGTGGCGGGGCGCGGCGGGGCGGGGCGGGGCGGGGCGGGGCGGGGCCGGCCATGCATGTGAGGTACTAACTCTGGCATGAGGTTGGACTGCCCCCGCCCCGCCCCGCCGCTGCTGCTGGGCCGGCCGGCCGGGGACAAGTGCCATGATGCAGGCAGTACTCAACGGGCCCAAGGCCTCCCTCATTGCAGGCCGCCCCGCCCGCCCCGCCCCGCCCCGCCCCGCCCCGCCCCGCCCCGCCACGTCACGCCCATGCATGCATCTCGTAATGAGCCCACGTGCTGCTGGCGATGCTGACGCGGCTGACGCCCGATTGAGACCCGCCGAGGCGAGTGGACCGGGCCGAACAGGACAGGAGTAACGCTCGTGTGACTCGTGCGTCACGCGTTACGGTCACGGTCACGCCTCTCTGTGACCCTACGACCTTGCTCCGACATGAGTTTGCACAGCACGGGGCGTGAGCGTGACCGGACCAGCCGCCGATGCGATCGATTGGGTTTGTCTTCCAACATCATTTTGATAGAGAGGTAACGCCGGTCAGGCCCGCTGCACTGTAAAAATATGTTGTCACTTTATGACAAAATCGTGGATGATAGTGTTATCACTTCACTCGGAAAGGAGGACAGGATCGTAGGATCGTCACAAGCTGACGACATTTTCATAAAAGGTCCTATCCCTATTGCTTGGGAGTGATGACACCCATGGACGAAAAATTAGCCTTGATATATTGTCATCAAGTGATGACTTAAAATTTTCCGCGGTGTGTACGATAACGCGACAGACCTCGTGAGCGTGCCGACCGCAGGGTCTGTCTAGTCTAGTCTCGGGGTGCTTATGCTTCGGACGATGTGATATTTCCGTACGAGCCCATCCCAGCGGCCCTTGAGCGCGGTCCGGCGCGGCGTCGAGTTGCTCGGGGCCTTGCAACAGAGAGGCCCTGTGTGTGCGTCGGGTCGCGTCGCGTCGGACGGAAGCACTAATTGACCCGCGCCCCAGAGAGTCGCCTTAGCCGTCGCGACGCCTAACCCCCCGGCGGGCGGGCGCGTCGAATCGGTACGGGACGCTCTTCTTCTGCCCGCTTGAAGCAGACGCTTTCAGTTTACGGCGCGTTTGCGCTTCGAATGCAGTTGTTCATTTTTGTCTGTACCCCGCTGTGAGTGATGTGCCCATGGACACGGACGTGGGACAGACAGTGAGCAGCTACGCGCCGGTGCCGCGCCGCGTGCTCGTTGGCGTGCCGCTGGCTGTTGGGTGGGCAGCCACGGGCGCTCCGCTGGCAGGGCTGGTGCTGGTCGGCCAGGGCGGAGCGCCGCTGAGCGCCGCAGCTTGTCTGGCGTATCTTATCAGGCGAGGCGAGGCGGGCCGCGGGGCGTGGCGGCCATGCCATGAGCGCGGCCCAGCCCCATGGCGCGCGCGGCCATGTGGCAGGCCGCCTGGTCGCGGGACCACGCCCCACCACGCCTCGCTCTGACCCGTCACGCCCGGCGCCAGCGTTACGCCCGGCACTAGCGTTACGCCCGGCACTAGCGTTACGCCCGGCACTAGCGTTACGCCCGGCGCCAGCGTTACGCCCGGCTCTAGCGTTACGCCCGGCACTAGCGTTACGCCCGGTGCCAGCGTTACGCCCGGCTCTAGCGTTACGCCCGGCGCCAGCGTTACGCCCGGCACTAGCGTTACGCCCGGCGCCAGCGTTACGCCCGGCACTAGCGTTACGCCCGGCACTAGCGTTACGCCCGGCGCCAGCGTTACGCCCGGCACTAGCGTTACGCCCGGCGCCAGCGTTACGCCCGGCACTAGCGTTACGCCCGGCGCCAGCGTTACGCCCGGCACTAGCGTTACGCCCGGCGCCAGCGTTACGCCCGGTGCCAGCGTATTAAGCCCGGCGTGAGCGTTACGCCCGGCACGCAGAGTTACGCCCGGCGCCAGCGTTACGCCCGGCACGCAGAGTTACGCCCCTCCCCCACCCGTTCGCCTAAATCTCATCGGACGGCCCAGAGACACCCTATCCCGGGCAGCGGCGGGGCGAGGCGAGGCGTACCCCCGACAAACTGCGAGTGCGACCGGGACCGGAACCGCACGGCATACCTGCGGGTACCTGGGGCTCAGTCCGCTGGGCGGGGCGGGGCGGGGTGGGGCCCGCCGCGCCACGCCGCAGGTTGGCGGCCGGGCGTCGCCGGATTCCTCCGGTTCTGGTCGCGGTGCGCGGCGCGGGGAATGCCCTGGATAGCCCGGCGGGGCGGGGCGGGGCCGGCCGCTTCCTCGGGAGCAGCGCGGCGGCGGCGCCCTGAGGGACCCCATCTCCTGCGTGCTGTACTCCTCCTTGTCTCGCACCTCTGCCCGCCCGCTCGAGCGCTTCCTCCGGAACTTGTGAATCTCGTGCCGGGGTCGGCAGAATCCTTGTCGCACTCGTTGGGCACGGCCATAAGGAAGCGTCAGAGAGAGGACACTTCTAAACGCGCTTCGGAATCACGCGTGCTGCTGCAGCTGCATGAATCAGAGGGTCTTTTCTCTTCTACCTGTTGCCGCTGCCGGGTCTCGAACCCGGCCCCGGCGCGGGCGCGGGCCGTGCGCGCCCGGCTACGCCCTACCCGTACCCGGGCCGTCACCGGCACCAGCGCGGTGCGGCGCGGCGTTGCCGTCGTTGGCGAGCGGGGCCCGGCCCGGCCGGCGTGGAGCGGCGCGGCGCTGCGCTGCGGCGTTGCCGACCCGTTGATCTGTGTCAGGCCCCTGCCGGGCCGGCCGGCCGGGCCTGGCTGTTGACACGGCACGGCACGCCAACGCGGTGCGGGGCTCCGGCCCGGAGCCAGCCCGGCCAGGTGAGGAGGCACGCTGCTGCCAACCTAACCGAGCGAAACTACACGTCCTGCCTGCTGCCGCGGCCCGGCCCGGGCTGCCAACCTGCCGGCCGGCCGGCCGGGGTGAAAGGACAAAGCACTTGACGGCGCCTTTGGCGACAAGCGATGGCAGCCGAGGTGTGGCAAACTGATTTTTATTTTTTTCCGTCTTGCGTTTGTTGTGTTTTTCCCTCTCCGGCAGGGGGCCGCCCGCAGCCCGCACAGGCTTGCCGCGAAAGCAATCAGAGTTTCTCCAGTTCAATTCCCTTTGGGTTTGGTCCCTGGTCGAGCTCTTATATATATGTTTTTCCCCCGCCCCTCGCCGTCTGTTGACTGTCTAGCGACCTGCAGCGAGGGCGCAGGTCAGATATCTACTCTAAGGCGTATGTATATATTTTCCCCCCGTGTCGTTCTTTATACTTCTCTTCCCCTCCGTTCCTTCTTTTCCTATGCAGGAGGCGACTTTGATGTCTGCGGACGGTCGGTAGGGAGAGAGCAAAGCGTCTGTCGCAAACGACGCAGGTTGCAGGAGAGAGGGAGACGTTCTAGAAAGGTAGAGGTTGGGGAGAGGGGGTGGGAGAGGGGGGGCTGGGTGGGTGGGTGGGTGGGTGGGTGGGTGATTCAACTGGAGAAATAGGTCGCTAGTGACGCAGTCCAAAGATGCGTCATCAGTCCCATCGGTTTCTAAGCTTACGTTTCCCGGAGTTCCAAATCTGTGCTGCTTTTCAGACAAGAGGTTCGTCTCGTTTTTCCCGGGAGCTGTTTTTCTTGTACGAAAGGGGGGGGGGGTGAAGAGAGGAGGCAGTGGATGTCAACGTGTGCCCTGCCCTGCCCCCCGAATGTTTGACGGAGGAAGGAAAGGGTTAAAGGTGGCGAAGGTGAGCTGAATGGCTAAGCGGACAGGAATTTGTTCTTTTTCAGTCCGTCTCTCGCTCTCGGCAACCGGGGGCACGTAGCAGGGTGGCGAGTGTTGGGGCGGGGCTGAGGGGGCGAAAGGGCGCCGCGCTAACTTGGACGTCCGCACCACTGACCAGTGTTTGAGTTGTTCGTGTCATCACCTGCAACTTGCTCACCAGGGGTTTGGGGGCCGACAGGGAGGATCGGGGTTGGGGGTGGGGGGGTCTTTGTCACGGGCAAAGAGAGAGGTACGAGAGAGGGGTGGGGGCGAGCGGGTTGACAAGGGCGGGGTGGGGGGGGGGACTTCAGCTGTTCTCTCAGCAGAAGGTCTTGACTATCAATGCGGTCGCCGGCGTGCTCTCCTCCTGTTCTGGCCGCGGCGCGGCGCGCTCCCAGTAAGTCGCCCTCTTGCGCTTGAGGCAGTAGGGCACGGCGTGGGCGAAGCCTGGCCTGCAGTCCGTCCCCGTGGACGCTGGCGATGGCATGGTCGTCTGCGTCTGTTCCGTGGACTTGCGGGTCTGCCTACCCAAGGGCCCACGTCTGGAGCGGGTAGGGAAACCCTCATACTGTCTCGTGTTCTCTGGAGCACTCGGTGCGCTGCACACTTCTTGTCCAGCCGCCGGCGCCGTCCAAGGGCTGCCATTTGTCTCGCGCGCGCCTGTCATTTCAGTCTCGGTCTTGGAAAAATGGCGCATTATTTTACCTTAGAAAACTTCTTTTCATACCCGCGCCGTGCAGTTTCGTTTTCAGTCTTCGTCCGCGGGTGTACTCTCCGCAGCTGAGAGTTAGTGGCCCGGGAGCGCACGCCCCGTCCCGCCCCGCCCAGTCCCGGCCCGCCCCGCCGCGCCCCGCCCCGCGGGCCTGGGCCGGGCCGGGCCGTACACCGGCTGATGTTCTCGGAATGACCCCAAACGACTCGACGCCGCGTTCTGGCGGGAAAACGGCCCGGGCCCGGGCTGCGGCCCGGCCGCCCCGCCCCGCCTCGCGCGCTCCGGTGGGAGCGGAGCGGGGCCGTCGTGAGGTGGGGGCGGGGCGGGGCGGGGCGGGGCCCACCGCTCGCTGCCGTAGCGCCCCGCCCCGCCCCGCCACGGCCCCGGATGCACTGCACACGGAATGCTCGGGGAAATGACGTTACGTCTGTGGAATCGGTAAACCCGTGGGTCGGGTGGGCGGTCGGGGAAAAATCCGCTGTAGCCAGGGAACCGGAAGTGAAGGGCTGAGCAGACCAGTCCAGCTTCCAGGGAATGTTGAGAGGTGAACGGAAGCGATCTGCGCGCTGCCCTGTTCTACTCCACACTCGACTCCACCGTAAATACCAGAGCGAAAGATTCTCTCTCTCTCTCTCTCTCTCTCTCTCTCTCTCTCTCTCTCTCTCTCTCTCTCTCTCTCTCTCTCTCTCTCTTTTTCAGAGCGAGGACGGGTTTTCTCGCTCGGTTTGAGCAACAGTTTCAAAAATCTCGCCCTATTTGAGTCGGGATGTGGAAACCTCGCCCTTTTTGAGTAAGGATTTTATGCTTTATCTCTCTTAATTTGAGCGATGTTATCGATTCTTTGTTAATAAGAGCGAGGTTCCTAAACCCTCGCTTAAATAGGACAGGAGGAAAAATTTCTTAGATGAGTGATCTTACTCTGGCATTGGCAGTGTCATTGTGCTCTCCCATTGGCGGCCGGCGCGCGAACTTGGCGTTTATATTAAGTGCGTTGCGGTCGACTGCACCCACAGCATCCGGCGAAAACACATGACTAACGTGACACCACCAAAACGTCTCTGGAGTACATGCGGGAGTGCTCCCTGTGTGAGGTGATGAGGGGTGCAGGCGGACGCGAGGGGGCCTCACGTAGACCAGTCATTGTTCACTTGAATGGACAATCTTATTTCACCTCCAGGCACCTTCAGTCATTGCAGTCTCCTACAAATTGTCTTTCCAGATTCCAGTCTTTGTACGCCATTTTCACGAGTTGGGTCCCCCTCGGGCGGACGCGGCGGCGAGCCGGGCCGGGGCGACTTTGTCTCTCGCGGATTAGGATAGCGCCAGATACAGTGGCGCCGCTGCGCCGCGGCCGGGCCGCGCGACCGCCCCGCGACATTCCAAGCAGTTGGAGCTCGCAGCCGAGCCGAGCCAGCTTGCAGGCCGGCGGGGCGGGGCGGGGCGGGGCGGGGCGGGGCGGGGCGGGGCGGGGCGGGGCGGGGCGGGCGACGTGGGGCCCCACGGCCGGGCCGCCAGCCGCTCAGCCAGCCAGCCAGGTTTGGCGGGCAGCCAAGGCTGGCAGCCGGGCAGGTGGCTGAGGAGAGGAGAGGGCGTGGGACAGAGGCGGGGCGGGGCGGGGCGGGGCGGGGCGGGGCGGGCCGGACAGTCGGGGCTGGCAGGCGCGGCGCGAGTCGAGTCGAGGCGAGGCGGCGGGAGCCATCGGGTGCGACGGAGACGGAGAAGGGCCGAGCCGTGTGCCCGGCCGGCCGGCCTGGGGTGTCCGTCCGCCTGCCGCCTGTCCGACGGCCCGGCCGCCCCGAACCTGAGCTACAGTCGGAGAGGCGTAACGGCGGGTAACCTGGCCGGGGCGGGGCGGGAGGTGAGGTGGCCGGCGTGGACGAGCAGCCCTACGGCACGGAGTAGGACTCCACGCTGGAGGCGCGGGCTCCTCGCCACCTCTCGTGCATCCGTCCTTGTCGCACCTAATGCCGCAGGGGCGCCTCCGCCGGTCACCTGGGCTCCCCGTCGAGGAGGTGGTCCTGGTCCTGGCCCCGGTGCCGCCCCGCCCCGCCCCTCACCTTTACTCGCAGTTGTCGTAGGTCCCAGGTCCCAGCACCGCCCCCACCCCGGCCCTTTGGGGTAGTGTATGTGCATCGATTACCTAAGCCCTTCAAGCTCCATCACTCAGCAGTGCCAGCCGGGGCCGGCTCGGAAGTCCTCTTTTTTTCTTCTATCCTTCCTCTCCTGCTCCTCACCTCTCTCTCCTTACCTGTCTCTCCACCTCACGCTATACCTCTATGCCCTACCCCCCTCTCCCTCTCTCTCTCTCTCTCTCTCTCTCTCTCTCTCTCTCTCTCTCTCTCTCTCTCCCTCTCTCTCTCTCTCTCTCTCTCTCTCTCTCTCTCTCTCTCCCTCCCTCTCCATTTTTTCTCTGCCCGTGAAACCGCAGGCGCACCTGACGCTCGTCGCGTCGAGGGCGAGAGGGAACAAAAGGGGGGCGAGAAGGTACGATTTTACCGCCTGAGCCACAAAACAAGAAACTCGTCAAAAAATGGTGTGGCTCACAACGGGCAGGCAGGCTGTGTGTGAGTGAGTCTGCTTCTCAATTTCCTCTCTCGTGTTTTTTTTCCCCTTTTGGTCTCTGCCATCTCGCCCTGCGTGTTCGAAAACAGTTGTCCGGAAATAACCGGACGTGCGAAAATCGACGGCGGATATCAAGAGGCGCTATGGAGAGACGGACAGCAGGGATGTTTCTGATGAAGCTCCGCAGAGAAAGGGCGATGGACGGGGCCGGGGGGGGGGGGGCGTGGCGGGGCGGGGTGGGGCGGGGACCAACAAGTGTAAGTCCATCTCGCCATTGACTGGCAGTACATCAAAGGGACGAGGGAGAGAAGACAGAGCGCGGGCGGGGCGGGGGCCGGTGGGCCGGGCGGTGCCCGAGGGTGTCCCGCCGCCCTGGACGAGAACCTGATGGAGAAATACAGAGCACAATGCCGCTTAGATTTGGCAATGCCGCCCTCGTGCTCGGCCCGGCCCGGCCCGGTGTTGGTTTACCTTTACCTTACCTCTGCTAGGTGTTTGAAGGGGAGGGGGAGTGAGGGAGGGAGGGCCCCTGGCGGGGCGGGGCGGGGCGGGGCGGGGTGTGGCGGGGTGCGGCAGGGCGGGGGCAACAAGAAAAAGACAAGTGCCCGCCCCGCCCTCCTGCGTGCCCGTCCCGTCCCGTCCCGTCCCGTCACAGCGCGGCCCGGCCGGGCCCGGCCAGGCCCGCAGGTGTGCAGTCCGTCTGCCTGTCTCGCCATTGCGCCCGCCCGTCTGCTCGCCCGCTACCTCGGCCCCGGCCGGCCGGCCTGGCTCTGCCCTGCCCTGCCCCGCCCCTGCCTGCCTGGCACACAGCTCCAGTGTTGCCAACTTTTCCGACGTACCCATTCGTGATGCTGATAATCTATCGCGGGCCCCCTCAATACTTGATCCGTTTCTGTTGTCCGGCCGACTCGTTGCGCGGCGGCCGGCGGCCCCCACTGTACGCACATACGCCTGTATCCAGCTGGTCTGCCCCGCCAGGAACACTTGGACTAATACGTACCGTTCTCTCATGCATCAGTGCCACTTTCACCACCGAAACTCATCCCTGCTGGCACTGTCCGCCTCCGCACCCTCCCCCCTCGCCTCCCCTCCCTTCTCGGCCGGTCCTAATGTTCCGTCATTTTCTGTTTCCAGGTGAGTTGCCCAGCCGAGGCCAGGCGCGGCCTGCAGGCCTCAGCCCGCCCTGCCGAGGCCCTGCCCCGAGCGAGCTGCCGGCCAGCCGCCCCATCTAGAGGCAATATGAGAATAGTTCTGCGGCTGCAGCAGAAAGAGCAGAGGCCGGAGGCTGAGGCCGGCCTCTCGCTTGCAGCCGCGCCCGGGCCCCGCGCAGAAATGCAGCAGCAGCAATCTACACTCTAAATATTCCCCCCTCTCCACCCACCTTTTTCCGCTCGTCGCTCGCTGCTTTTTTCCCTCTTCTTATTCTCTCTCTCTCTTTTTTTATTTGACTGCACTGGCGCGGTGCTGTCGGTTACGCCTTGAGGTAGGCCCCGCTCGGGCGGGAGGCTCGCGGCCGCCTCTGGGGATTAGTCACGGCGTAAGTGACGACGTCCGCTCCACGTCTCCAGCCGGCCGGTGCGACGCGACGTGACCTGACGTGACGGCGCGGCGTGTCACCCCGTCCGTCTGCCCGTTGTCCAGTCACTGACCTCTTTCCTCGGCCGCGGTCACGTGGGCCGCGCCGGGCGTGACGGGCGTGACGGGCGTGACGGGCGTGGCCGCTGCTGGGGAATGTCCTTGCGTTGGCTATACGGACCATAATGTCTCCAATCACCTTTCAATTTCTATCGTTTTTTTCTCGTGCAGTTTTTTGGACACGAGTCAGGCCCGCGCTCGCGCTCGCATGTCTGATGCATGGTGTGTGTGTTTTAGCCGATGCTTTTGCCTGGTACTTCCACCCACCCCTCTCCCACCCTTTTTTTCTTCCCGATATCTGGATGTCAGGTCGTGGTGCGAGCACGCTACGCTGCGTGCGAACAGAGAGCGAGAGAGAGAGAGAGAGAGGAAGAGAGAGAGAGAGAGAGAGAGAGAGAGAGAGAGAGAGAGAGAGAGAGAGAGAGAGAGATGGGGGGAGGGGGGCGCGCGTGTAGCTGACCAGTGATGCATGTCGTTGATAGAATATCAAAGATTCAAACGCGCGTGTGTTTAAGGGCGAACGATCGGCCGCGCGCCGGTCACTTTTAGAGGGGGGCGGGGCTGAAGCTGTCATCGGTGTCCCGCCTGACCTCGCCGCGCCCCCGCCGCGCCCCCGCCGCGCCCCCGCCGCGCCCCCGCCGCGCCCCCGCCGCGCCCCGCCGCGCCCCGCCGCGCCCCTGCCGCGCCCTCGCAGCGCCCCCGCCGCGCCCCCGCCGCGCCCCCGCCGCGCCCCCGCCGCGCCCCCGCCGCGCCCCCGCCGCGCGCTACACCGTCCATTTTATTTGATAATACCTCCCCAACCCCATGTTCTTTTACCCCGTGCTCTGTCAGTCTTTGGCGGGGCTCGCGGCTGGTGCGGCTGAGGCCCGCCCCGCCCCGCCCCGCCGTCTGTCAGTCGTTTGTCAAAATGTTTTGTGCGCCCGGCCGGGGCCCGCGGGTCGCTCCGGTCACCAGTGCGGCCCGCCCCGCCCCGCCAGCTCCAAACATTCATCACGGCATTACATATTTTTTTTTGCCGCGGTCAAAGAGGTCTAGTAGGCACCCCATAAAGCATGGCAGCGCAATTGTACAGCATACACGCACGCGCGCAGCGCACTGCCGCTGACTGCTGTTGCTCATTATGACGCCAAATAATTCACCGAGAGGAGATTTGGGTGTCGGGGCGGGGGGGGGGGGGGGGGCAGAGAATAGGGAGCTAGTTGCAGTGGAGGTCCTAAAGGCTGCTGCTGCTGCCGCAAAACAGTGCCGCGCGGACCTGTTTTATTCAAAGTGCGAATAACGCGGGTATTGGCGCGGGGGGGGGGGGGGGATTAGGGAAGGTTTGCGAGTGTCGGACCGGGCAGCAGGGCTTTAGTAGTGTCGCCCGGGGGAAAAGAGACGGGTCGGGTGGCCCGGAGGGGGAGGGCGGGGGTAAGTGACGCGAGGGTAGACGGGGTAGGTAGGACCGGGTGGAGTGAATAGGGAAGACTGGGGAGTCCAAGAGGCGCTGGGCGGGCAGGCGGGCGGGCGGGCGGGCCAGGGCGACCCTCAGCGGGCCGGCAGGGCAGGAAGGAGGCATGCAAAAGGCCCTCCAACTCTCCAAACCCCGCCCCCTCCACCTCACCCCACCTCACCCCACCTCACCCCCACCTCACCCCACCTCACCCCCACCTCACCCCACCTCACCCCCTATTCCATCCCAACTTACTCCCCCCGCCTCTCTCTTCCAAGATACGAGCACCCCTTCGGCCTTACACCCCGCCCCCTCTCCTCTCCCCCCCCCCCCCCCTACCGCCCTCCTCCACGCTCTCCATCAAAAGAGAGACACGGCTGGGCCGGGCCGAGAGCCGGCAGAGCCGAGCAAACTCGGCGAATACATTTGCAAATACACATGGGTTCGGGGACAGGCCAAGTGAAGGGCTGGGGGCGGGGCGGGGCGGGGCGGGGCGGGGCGGAGCAAGCCGGCCACGGCTGGGCTGGGCAGGGCGAGGCGACCTCACATAACTTGGTACAATGCGACCCATGAATGCGTGATTCTAGTGCGCTAGCGCTTGCGCGTTGAGCCTGGGTCCTGTCGGGTCCAGCTCCACGCCCCGCCACGCCCCGCCACGCCCCGCCACGCCCCGCCACGCCCCCCCCCGCCCCGCCACGCTCCGCCACGCCCCGCCACGCCCCGCCACGCCCCGCCACGCCGCAGCCATGGCCCAAATAAATATCGCACGAACGCCGCCGTGAATAATTTTGGCGGCGCTGCCGGCCGCTAGGGCGTCGTGTGATCAGCACGGCGGGCGGGGCGGGGCGTGGCGTGGCGGGGCGTGGCGGGGCGTGGCGGGGCGGGGCGGGGCGGGGCGGGGCGTCTTTGGGTAGGCAGACCCGCAATACTATAACGTGTTCTCTGAAACGCCCAGTACATTCATGGAACGGGGCCTTAGTTTTGCGAAACAAAAACATGCCCGCACATGTGGCGTATTAAAAGAAAAAAATAGTTTTTCTGTCCCAAACGCACTACAAAATGAACGGCGTCTGCTTGTACTCACCTCATGGTTTCTTATCGACCGTATTTTTTGCGACCCCTTGTACACAGCGCCCTACTACTACCTGGGCTGCACGCCCCCCCACTTCCGCTCACCTCACGCTGTTTGCTCGGGCGCGTTTGTCTCGTAATGCCCTCCAATCCCACTAACTAAACGAAGGGGAGGGGGAGGGCACAGTGGGCTGCGCCACCCCGAGGGGTTTTTGGCTACTCCAGCAATTTTCATAATTGTGACAGGAAGTAAGAGTGGAAGAGATAGGGGGAGAGAGAGAGGGAGAGAGAGAGAGAGTGGAGGGGAAGAGTTGTGCTGGAAGGGAAGGGTTAGTCCACCGGCGCGCGTTTCCCGGGGAGGATGAGTCTTATCTCGAGTACACCTAGCAGCTGCCGTGGGGGAGGTGGTGGGGGTGGGAGAGGTCTCCAAACGGTCTGAGGTCTCCTGGTCGAGGGCGGCGGAGCGTGATGGCGGGGCGGGGCGGGGCGGGGCGGGGCGGGGCGGGGCACTGTGCCCGCGGGCCGAACTCCAATCTGCCGTGTGCTTGGGCTGGGCGCTTGAATGCGAAGCCTCATTCTGTCATTTCGCCCTCGCAGTGCTGATCTTTGCGAAATGCCATCACACCTTTGCTCTCTCTCTCTCTCTCTCTCTCTCTCTCTCTCTCTCTCTCTCTCTCTCTCTCTCTCTCTCTCTCTCTCTCTCTCTGCTGATTTGATTTTTCGCCTGGACGCCTCATTGCCCTTTGGCTCGTTTCTTTTGTCTCACGTGAATAGCGGCACACTGGGCTGCGGCGCGAGTGTCCGGGCGAGGGCGGGGCGGGGCGGGGTGGGGTGGGGCGGGGCGGGGCAGAGCGGGGCGGGGTGGGGCGAGGCGGGGGGCGGGGCGGGTGTGCGGACTTGCAGTCTGAATGCCCCTTCGTTTGCATGGAAATCCTCTTCCGCGCTCGCGTCAACCCCCGGCCCCTCGCCTCCCCCTCCGCCCTGCTGCTCCGTCAAAAGTCTTTCAGTCCAATTCTGTTTTTCGCCGCGTCGGCAGGGCTGTTCCGTCTGTAAGCCCCTCCCGCTCCCGCTACCCCACCTCCCGCAAGCCAACTGAGCCTCAAATTAGGTGGCCCGCTGCGCTTCTGTCCAATCAGTGGTTCTAGGTGGGGCCCTTCCCCATGGCCGTGGTGACCACCGGTCAACCCCGCCCCGCCCCGCCCCGCCCCGCCCCGCCCCGCCCGCGCTGTGGTCGGCACGTAGTGATTACCCACTCCGGAAAAGCCTAACTGCGTACAGACGCAGTGTGTTATGTTCCAGAGACCACGTGACTCCTGAGGGTCTGCCTCCCCAAAGGGCCCAGGGCGCCTTACGGCTGGAGGGTAGGCAGACCCGCAGTACTGTCACGTGGTCTCTGAGGCGGCGGCCGGTGCTACATGCACACGCGATTTAGATCACAAAGTTGACGCGCGGAAATGTGTGTGAAAACAGTGCTCGGCTGACGCGATGGAAAAGAGGAACATATCGGAACCATCATTTTTGCGGATTGATTTATGTGGTGCTGCGTGTCGACACTCGGCGAGGGGAGGGGAGGGGACACGTGGTGGGCCGGGCCGGGGCCGGGCGGCGCACTGGCAGCGCGACTTGCCATGACAGCAGGACTGATTTGATTACGCCCCCCGCCCCTCCTCCCCACCTCCATCCTCAACCTTCTCTAACAGAACCTTTTGAAACGTCGCTTCATTTGCTGCGTGCTGCTTTCGGAATGATCCACGACGCAGGAGAGCGAAAGACGCGGAGAGAGAGAGTCAGAGTCAGAGAGAGAGAGAGAGAGAGAGGATGAGAATGAGAATATGCACCTACCCTCGCGGTAATCGACTTGGGTGCGGCCTTGACAGGACAGAGAGTCGTTTAGAAATGAATGTGGCGCCGTTTGACAAACGGCGTGGAAATAGCATTTCAAACCTGGGCGGCTGGGCGGCGTGCGGCGGGTCTCGGATAACGCCCGCGGGTCGAACAGCTCGCCAGCAACACAACGGCAATGGGGAGGAATATGAGAAATTTATGGTCACGCTCGGCTTAGCAATCCCGTTGAGGTGGGCGTCTGTCTATGTGAACGCGCGGCGGGAGCGAGAGAGATAGGAGTAGAGTGTGCAGAGAGAGAGAGAGAGAGAGAGGGAGAGTCGGTGTGTTCTCGCGACCGCAGACGAGCCAGCCACACGGAGAGGGCAGCGGCGGGGCTGCGGGGCGGATCACAGTCGAGTTGATGCAGCGGCGGGGCGGGGCGGCAGTGCTGCTGTATGACTTGCACATGATACTGTAGCCGTAGCGGTCGGGTCGGGGCGGGGCGCGCGGCCGCTAACTAACTGCTTGGCGGTAGGGCTGTTACCCTGTGACACAACGCCGGGGCGCAGGGGGAGAGAGGGGGAGGGAGAGAGAGAGAGGGAAGAGAGCAGGAAGAGAGCGGGAGACAGCGGATGACAACCTGTCAGCGCGGAGGATCGCTTCTACGGTCGCTGCGCGCGCGTCATAAGGCGCACGTACAAATATATCGCGCGGAACGTAACGTCCGTCCGTCCTGCCGGCTGGCCGGCCCGAGTGACCACACTGTAAAGTTTTAATTCGTCACACTACGACAAAGGCATCGCTCAATTTTACTTTTGAAAGCTTCGTCACATGACAAATGGTTTATCACAGTTGTGACGAAAGATTCATGTCATGTGACGAAAATTCATGTCATGTGACGAAGGATTCATGTCAAGTGACGATATGTATGTCATGTGACGACTGCTTCACCACAGCTCTTGTGACGAAATTTTCGTAGCAATATTTATCGTCACGTGACAATTTGGTTCAACAGTGCGTGCGCGCGGAGATGAATGACGAGGAGATGCTGCGCCGAGTTAGGCCCCTGAGCGGCGGCCGGTCGCCCCGCCCCGCCCCGCCCCGCCCCGCCCCGCCCCGCCCCGCCCGCGGCCCCTCGCTCCCGCCCTGCATGTGCGCCGCGCTGATCGGAGTGCGTGGGGCGGGGCGGGGCGGGGCGGGGCGCCTGCAGCAGTGTTGCCAATACGCTTGTCTGGTACGTACTGCCACTACCACCGCGCCATGCAGCGGGGCGGGGGGCTGCACTGCACGCGAGGGGTCGAACGGGACTTGCAGGAGACGCGCCAGCGCCAACCCCCACGCCATTGCCAGGAAGCAGCGCCGCCAAGTGTATCGTATACCCCCCCGCCATTTTATATCGCCAATACTCTCTTTTGCAATAAGTAGGGTTGGTGACACCAAACCCTACGCTACATCGTGGGAGTGAGTCCTTAGTTGATCTCACTTTGTGTAAAACACTGGCGGCGGCGGCGCGTCTGATGTCGGCAGAGGATTAGCAGGGCGGGGCGGGGATGGCGCGTTATTATCAGAAGGTAACAGACCAATCGTTTGCCAGGTGTAGCGGGGCGGGGCGGGGCGGGGCGGGGCGGGGCGGGGCGGGGCGGGGGCGTCGATGGAGAAGGGTCCAAAGGGAATCCTCCCACTAATGAAGCAGACG
Organism: Frankliniella intonsa; assembly: GCA_033675135.1. Lineage (NCBI taxonomy): Eukaryota > Metazoa > Arthropoda > Insecta > Thysanoptera > Thripidae > Frankliniella > Frankliniella intonsa. The sequence continues at coordinate 12,772,409 of CM066256.1, read as the reverse complement.
GCCCCTGCCTCTCCCCTCGGCCCTTCCAGCGTGAATTAGCAATGAGTAAGTTGGCACAGCCGCGCGCGCCGCGCTCGGGCTCACAGGGCCCGTCGGGGCGGGGCGGGGCGGGGCGGGGCGGGGCGCGGTGCCCCCCCAGGATTGCCACCTCGCCCGGCCCGACTCTTGGCGGCCCCGTTTGGCACACCTCACGCTGCTGGCTCTGCGGTGGCGGGCGTGGCCGGCGATCGCTCCGTGAAAAGCCAGATATTTTTTTTCCCCGTTTGGTTTTGCGTTGGCTACAGTGCAGCCCTCAGGCAGACCCCTTTCTTCCTTTGGTTATTCTGTTCCGCATGGCACGAGTGCAGGCCGGTTGCCTACGCGCCCGGCCCGTAAGGCGCCCCGAGGTGTCTCGGGCCGGGCGGGCTGATCTGTCTGTATACATAACCAACCAACCACGGCTCTTGATTCCTAGTACGTACTGTATTTACTACTGCGTGGTGATGTTGGACTTTATCATTTCTCGTCCCTTTGCGACAGAGTTAACTCTGTCCTCTCGGTGACCCCGCGCTGCCCGCAGCTGCCAGCTGCCCCCCGCCCCGGCCCGCAAAGGCACGCTATGCCGCCAGGTAGCAGCCGCCGTCCAACCGTCGACTGGTCGCCGCTGGAGCGTCGAGTATTTGTGGCGGCCGGGCCGGCGCGGGGCGAACAGAGACAGCGAGTGGACGGCAGATGGCGCACCGCGGACAGCGTTAGCGTTACTCGCGCGTGACACTGCCGCAGACGTGTCTCGGATGCACCCTTTGAAACGCGAAACACGTGACTGTTGCGGGTCTGCCTGCCTATACAGGAGCGGCCATGGCGCCTCAGGGGACCAAATTCTAAACCATCAAAACATATAGCTTTATGAACTAGACTTGAACTGTTTGGATCAAATAATTTTATGAAGTTGACTACATTTCTATTTGCCCAACAATATTTAGTTAAAAACGAGGGTAGTAAAAGTCGGTTTTAGGAACTAAATTTTGTTTACTTCAACCACAATTTGTTCTACAAACCAAATGGTTTTCCAAGTGTCGTAATTCAGGGGAAAAAAATCAGAAAACTTTAGGAAAACTCAGGAAAAATCACATTTACAGTTACAGAAATTCACATTTTTACACCGAAATTGCGAGCCGCTTCCGCTCGGCGTGCGGGCGCCTGTTCGTTCGTCCTCCTTCCGCTGCACGGCTGCAGCAGGAGCAGTGGGCGGGGCGGCGGGGGCCGCGGGGGCGGCGGGGGCGGCGGGGGCCGCAGGAAGCTGCTCGCGTGATAGGAAGCTGACGATAAAACGTGCACGTGCGGACACATAAATCCACCGGTCGAGTCTAACCGCGCTGGAGTGGAGTGGGAGACTCCTCCTACGAGTGTCACATTTAATTTTTATTAATTTTTTTTTCTACCAGACCCCTCCTTTTACCGCACCGCGGCGGGTGAATTTCATTGATATATTTTTTTTCTTTTTCGTGTAATTGAAAATTGACAACAAAGGGCTTGCAGGCAGGCAGGCATGGGCGACATTGCACGCTGTCGGCGGGTGTGGGTGGCGGGTGGCATGGCGTGTGGGGGTGTGAAGTTCCAGCGGAATCAACAGCGCAGCCCTTACAAAGGGACTCGACTTGTGCCCATTGTAGGGCCGCGGGGCGCAAACACTCCCGTCAGCCCAGCCAGGACGAGGCGAGGCTAGCGCGCTGCCGGCGCTACCCGCCTGCGGCTCCAATTTTCACGTCCCCAACGCCGTTTGGTAGGCTTAGAGCGGGACACCATCGCCGCCGCGCCGTGGCCGATGTAGGGGGGCAGGGAGGGAGGGGGGACGAAGTCGCGGGGGCCTAGCTGGCTTGTAAGGTCAATGGCATTCGTGTAGGCTGGACAGCCTGGGCGCCGCGCGGCCCGGAGCGGAGCGGAGCAGAGCTCACTCGGGCGTAAAAGCGACTAGGAGACGGCACGAGACCTAGCAGGGGAGGGGGCGGGTTGTGGTGTCGGGGTGTGCGCGCACACACACACACACACACACACACAGTCAAATAGAAGTAGACCGATATGGTGTAGCGGCTTTGGCTGCGAAATCTCCGTGTTCGAGGTTTAGGTCGGCAGTGGGGTGGGGCGGGGCTGGCGTTCCTTGGGGCGTCCCCTCCCCTCCCTCCCTCCTTCCCGACGGCGAAGCCCCCGTGACGCGCGGTGACGTTTGCCTCTCTCGGTGTTTTGGTGTTCCATGATGTTCCGCCCCGCCCCGCCCCGCCCCGCCCCGCCCCGCCCTCCCATGCCGGGCTCAGCCGCTTCCGACCTCCGTCGGTCTATCTCCACCCTTCAGTTCAGATTCAGACGCACCCCGACAGGTGGCGCGCGCGCGAAACAAAAGGGAAGTTTGCCGGTACGTTTGTCGGTTGGAAAAGGGAAAACTGAGACATTGCAGCCGACATTATAATATCCCCCCCCCCCTCTAGCCTTGTAGCGGCGGAGGCAGAAACAAAAGAGATATTCCGCGAAGGAATATAACGGATAACCCCCGGCAGCCTGGTGTATGTAGGGAGAAAAGTTTTTGGCGAGTGAATGGACAAGTTTACGGGGCCGTGCCTTCGCGCTGCCGGTGTGCGAATACTGACGGGTTGTAAACCCCGCTGAGCTGCAGCGGTCACCACCGCACCGGTCAGGGGACGAGGCCCGTGGGAAACAGTGCAGTGCAGTGCAGCCCGGGCCCGGCCGGTGACAAAAGGAATTCACCTGCGGAGTACGCCGAGCGGAGGGCACAAGTTGTTGTGTGCAGTATTCGCAAACACACCGAGAGAGAGAGAGAGAGAGAGAGAGAGAGAGAGAGAGAGAGAGAGAGAGAGAGAGAGAGAGAGAGAGAGACCTCATTCCCACCACCACACAGACCTTTCGCGGCACCACCCCGCGGATAAATAGGTACACTGACAAATCCTCGACAAGAATTTGTTCGTGTATTGCGAAGGATTTGGCTGCTTCGTAAGCGCAATTGCGAAGGATTTTGTTCGTAATACGTAAAAAAAAACGTCCTCAATTAGTTCGAAATTACAAAACAACCTCAGTGAGAGGGTTTTACTTTATATAAATTTATTTTTGGGGGGTAGGAAGGCGCTCCTGTTGATGGGGCGTACCTTTTTCCGTTTTTCGTCGAGCAGTGTAGCTGCCTGTCGTGCTGCGCCCCGCTGTTTGTCCTTACGTGTGTCACGCCGAGGTGGCTGCGAGGTGAGGTGAGTCAGCAGCCCGGCTCGGCTCGGCTCGGCTCGGCTCGGCTCGGCTCGGCTCGGCTCGGCTGCGGCCGGTGATGGTTGTGTCCTTGGTTTAGAGACCTGTGTGCTGCACTGCACTCTGCACTGCACAGCAGTCCGCGTACACAGCACAATGCAATCGCAGCGCATGCAGCTGCAGCTCGGCCCCACCTCTGGGCGTGTGCGGTGTGTGTGTGCGTGTGTGTGTGTGTGTGTGCGCGCCAGTATCGCGGCGTCCTCACGCGGGGCTTCCCGGGAAACCTTACTGCTGGCCCTGGCTGGCTGGCCCGGCCGGTCTGATGGAGCCGTACGGGGTTGCTGTGCGTCCATGCGGCGCTTGCGTGGGGCGGGGCGGGGCGGGGCGGGGTGGGGTGGGGTGAGGTGGGGCGGGGTGTGTTTGAAGACCCTGCTGCTCCTGCTATTCGAGGAAGGAGGGCGGGACAGGGACTTTACCCTCTTACCACGGAACCCTCCGGGCTCTGTTTCGTGGAGTGAGTGAGTGAGTGAGTGCGTGAGTGAGTGAGTGAGTGAGTGAGTGAGTGAGTGAGTGAGTGAGTGAGTGAGTGATATGAATATGTAGCACTCTTGAAGGTGCGTGAGTAATTCCCATTCGCAAGCGGTCGCACAACTAACTGGCAGTGTGAACCGTGTGATCTTTCCTAGGCTTTTCACACACCTGGAAGTCCAAGTGTAACGAGAGGAAATTATTGACACTCCTACAAGTGTGTGACACTGTTTGGGTGGTTGCTGTTTACTCCGCTGAATGGTGTGTAAATAACTTGTATGTGCGGGGCGTGCAGGCAGCGGTGCAGCGCTGCAGCGGGGCGGGGCGGGGCGGGGCGGGGTGGGGCGGGGCGGGGTGGGGCGGGGCACAATGTGATCCAGGCCGCAGCTGCACGTGTGTGTGGAGGCCACCTAGGGCGGGGGGGGGGGGGGGGGGGGAGAAGGGCGTAAGGAGAGAGTGGGGAGGGGGTGTGGCGACAAAGCAACTACAGTCAAGATTAGGCGTGTGCAGCGTTTGCGTGTATACTGTATACTGACCGCTACGAATTCCAATGTATTGTCAATAACTCTACAGCGGACGGTGAAAACTAGGTCCTTTTTTGCTTCACGTTACAATGATTTTTTTATTTTACAACCAGAAATAATTTCATTATCTGTAATGTTGCGAGCGGATCGCAACCAAACGAGGAGCGCAAATTTATTGTAAGAATGAAATGAGGCCTCCCACAGGTTGTCGCTGCGACATGGGATGGATTCCGCCCCGCCCCGCCCCGCCCCGCCCCGCCCCGCCCCGCCCCGCGCCCCGCCGCGTACCTGTCCGGCCGGCCAGCAGGGTCCGCCTAATGCTGCACCGCGCGGTACACTCACGCCGTCGTTTTACTGCGGGCCATTCTCTCCTCCGCCTTCCAGCGAACGTGACTCCGAGCCTTCCCCAATCATTTCTGTTCCATCACCACGCCGGCCCGTGCTGGCCTGGCCGAGCGAGCGAGCGAGCGTCTGCTTTAGGAGACCTTCTTCTTCTAAACGGTCCGTCTGTGCGTACGCGGCCACGCCACGCACAGTGCACCCCGCCCGCTTAAACACTGTCATTTACAAATGACACGGCTGGCCACGCGGGACGCGGGCGCGGGCTACGAAGCAGGGCGCACCGCGGCTCGACCGCGGCGTTACGCAACACTTTTAAAATATCTCGATTCGCTGGCACTGTTACCAAAACAGTAGGTTAAAGCAGTGTTGCCAGAAAAGTAGGCGTAGGCGGTAAGTAAAAGAACCTAAACACAACGGCCGCTTGTGCGCCCGCCTCTTAGGCAACACCCTAGCACAGGTGCGTGCGTGTTGCCTACTTATTGGCCGCAGGCAGCGCTGATGGAGTGGTGTAAGCATGTAAGTCTTCGCCCTGTGCCTGAGTCATGTTACACACTTTAGCGCTCCACTGTCTTTTGGCCGCGTACTGCCTACTTTTCCGGAAAGACAGCGTTTAAGTTGCTAAGTTGCTTCCTTGCAGAAGCTACACGCCATTTTCTGTTAAATTTAATTTTACCTTAAAGGGCCGAGTGCAAAACGGTTTGCTCTGTGCAGGTTACCGCTGTCCCACAAGGACTTGACGCGCGCCGCGGGGAGGCACGCACGCCCCGCCCCGCCCCGCCCCGCCCCGCCCCGCCCCGGTTCGCCCCTAATTCTATCGGACATTTAGTTAGCATGCGCTCGCTGTGTTTTGTGGGACGTCCGCTGCATTGGCAACACGTTCGTCCCGTGGGTGTTCGCTCCTGGAAATACCCGTAGCCCGCCCCGCCCCGCCCCGCCGCGCCCCGCCCCGCCCCGCCCCCTGCCGCGACGTGCCCACTGTGACCTCGTTAAGCCTGCCGGCCAGGCCCCCCTCTGCTGCAGGGGCGGGTCCAGGGGTCCAGGGGTGTCCAGCGCATCCACGTGCTGGCAGGACCATTACGCATCTTTCTGCACTACAGGGAGTCTATTCGGACGTGACTCTCTCACTCTCTCTCTCTCTCTCGCTCTCTCGCTCTCTCCCTCTCTCTCTCGCTCTCTCTCTATCTATCTATCTCTCCCTCTCTCTCGCCCTCTCCCTCTCTATCGCTCTCTCGCTCTCTCCCTCCCCCTCTCTCTCTGTCCCCCGCGCCCCTCCGGCAGCATGCATGGCACACCTTGCCCGACGCCGTGCTGGGGACACACCCCCCGGTGGCGCAGAGAGCGTTGGCAGGGAAATCAAAGTCCCAGCCCATTCGCGTTTGGGGCGCGGCTGGCGTGGCGCTATCTCCCTGGTCCATCTCTCTCTCTCTCTCTCTCTCTCTCTCTCTCTCTCTCTCTCTCTCTCTCTCTCTCTCTCTCTCTCTCTCTCTCTCTCTCTCTCTCTCTCCCCAGTGTGCTCCAGTCTCCTGCGCCTGTCCCAGACCGGCGCTTAGGGGAGCCGGCAGTGCTCTGCGAGTCGCGTTATCAGGAAGGCAATGACCCCCCCCCCCTCCCCCCCCCCTAACATATGCTCCTTACTGCTGTTTCATTCGCTTCGTGTTTTTCTCTTTGTGTCGCAGGTGAGTTGGAGCCCCCCGGTGGGTCGTGCCGTGCTGCCTGGTGGTGTTGGGCCCCGCCCCGCCCCGCCCCGCCCCGCCACGCCCGCGCAGAGTTGGCAGGAGGGGCCTGGTAGCGGTGAGTCTCGCTCAGCAGTCACCCACACTACTTGGACGAAACTAAGCTCGCGGGGGTGAGGGGTGAGGGGGAGGTGTTTGCGAGGTTTGGCCACCCTTGGCGAAGGTTACGCCTTATGGGTCGCCATCACCACCGCCCCCCGCCGCGCGACGAACGCCAATATGAAACGTCGGGGGGGATGAACGCGAATATAAATGTGGCGCGCGCGTTATATTGCGGTTCATTTCGTTTATCGTCGCAGCTGGGGAAATTTTTTCCTCCGCTTCTTCTTCTTCGTTTTTCTCTACGACTTTTCGCACGCCTTTTCTTGAGGGCCGTGCCAGGCGCTGCGAGTCTGCGGCTGAGGCAAGGGCACTGTCAAAAACAAACTCGGCACACGGCTTCGATCCGCAACGTAAATTTGTTGCCTGGTCCCCTGGTCTAGACCGTAATTTTTGCTTACGCTCTTGCCCTACGGAATACAACGTAATTTTTGCTAACATGAATGTGTTGTGGAGGCTCAAAACACCAATAATCCCGTACAATTAAGTTCGCACCGCGACGGTCCGACCGTACAGGGCGTTTCAGAGAACAGGTGATGCGGATCTGCCATCCCGAGGGGCTCTGAAACACCCGGTACACCGAGAAGCATGAGAAGTTGTAGCAACGATCGTAGGGTCACCTCAGGGATGACCAGAAAATCATGGTTGCGACACCAAATAATATGGCTGTCACGACAAGACTTTTCGTCACTACAACTCTTCATTTGTTGAGGTGTACATGAAAATTACGGCACAGGCCGTTGGCAAACCGTAACTGGCTACGGTATTTTTCACAGTGAGGGTTGAAAATGGCTGCGTGTTGTATGATAAAGTTGTCTCCCGCGACGGTCGAGCAGACACAGACAGGCAGGCGCGACCAGAGAGAGAGAGAGAGAGAGAGAGAGAGAGAGAGAGAGAGAGAGAGAGAGAGAGAGAGAGAGAGAGAGACGCACATACCGGGACGATTCATTTTTCACATGACCTATCGTAACAAGAAATCTTCCCGGACAGCGCAGCCCAGCCTCGCCTGCGCCGCGCCCTTTAGCCTGTCCTCGGCTGTAATCCAGCTATCCGGATTGAATATCCCCTCCTTCCTTGTTGCTCTGCTTGTCACGCTGCTAGTTTTAAGCCAATTCCCTTCCGACCTAAAGGGATTGCGCCGCTCCGGACAATAACAAGACCCGAGGGAGGGGACGGCAGGGAGGGAGGGAGGGAGGGTTGCGAATGGCAGAGGAGGGGGAGCATAAAAAAATTCGGAAGGGTGAGATATAAAAAAAAAACCGAACGTGTTACCCCTTTTGTTGATGTCAAATAATACCGCACACGCTTGTTATGCGGTCGTGTTTTGACTGTCGCGAAGCTGCCGTACGTACACGCGGCCTGTTGAGTTATCGACGGCAATTATTTCGCACCGCCCCGCCGCCCCCCGTGCCTATCATGCCGGTACTTTTTAATATTAAAGAATAATATTATAGAATAAAAATGGCGCTCGCTTGCGGCATTATCTCCCGGTACGTAACAAGTGCTTGCGCCCCTTTATTGCGCCTGTACGTCCGCGCCTTCAAAGGAGCTTCAAGAGGGGAAGGTATGGGTGCCGCTCGGGCTGCTGCGCTGCGCCCCGCCCGCCCCGCCCCGCCCCGCCCCGCCCCGCCCCGGACCCGCCTCGCTGGAGGGTCGCCGCGGGGTCGCCAGACGAAAGAGGGTCACTTATTTTCATAACACAATATCGCGCCGGTTTGAAACATTCCACCGCGCGATGCGATAATGCCACGTCGCCGGCGCGGTGCTATTCATCCAATAACGTGTTCTGATTAACGAGTGGGGTTGCGTGAGAGAGAGAGAGAGAGAGAGAGAGAGAGAGAGAGAGAGAGAGAGAGAGAGAGAGAGAGCGAGCGAGCGAGCGGGGGGGATGATCAATCTCTTGGGAGGGAGGAGAGCTTCTCCCCAGCCCTCCCCGGCTGCTTCTGCTCCTGGTGGTAAGGGAAACTCCATGAGAAGGTTCGCGGCCGTCCGGCCGTGGTAATTGATTGATTGGTAAGGGGGGGGGGGGGAGTCGGTAAGAAGCGGATCGGGCCGGGCGCAGCGGCGGCGGCAGATCAAGAAGAGTTTTCAAGATTCTTGTTGCTTCCGCGCCCGCCGCCACCAGCGGCCCCAACGCAACGCCACGCGCGCGCCCGCGCCGTCGATGGGCGGATGCTGCAGCCGCAGGGGGCGGGGGGGGGGGGGGGAATTAGCGAGTAGTGAGAGGCGCGGCTCTGCCGGCAGTCAGGCTGAGCCGCTGCATCCTTGCATTCCAGCGTGGTGTTATCACGGCCCCGCCTCCTCCTACCTCCGTACTGCTGCTCCTGTGCAGCAGGCAGACTCGCTTCAGGAGCGAACACTGTAGACTGTAATAGCTGGTCGGTCAGGTCCGGTCGCGAGTAGTAGGGCATTCACGGATAGCGATTGTGTCGCTGTGAAAAATTGTCGTACCGGGTACAGGAAAATTTTTTCTTCGAAGATGTCGTACAATTACAACTCAAGATTGTAACTTTACAAGAGCACTGCGTACGTATCGACTTCGAATCGAGTGACGAGCAAGAGTCGGAGGTTTTACATGTACGACACACTTTGTGAAAATGATGAATTACAAAATTCATATCGCACATGTACGAACACATTTTTCTCAGTGGTTGTGATTGGAGGGAATTTTCTTTCGCCGAACTTAATGAAAAACCTGTATAGTGTTTTTGCGGTGCGGTGAGGACACTGCCGCTCATGCTCACAATTTCTTAATGGCGCTCGTGACGGGGAAGCACTCGTCCTGGACGCGACGGGACGGGCCGGGGGGGTTTAGTAGAGCGCCGTGGTTGTCGTGCCGCGCCGCGCCGCGCCGCGCAGTGCAGCGACATGCTCCTACTTTCATTTTCATGCAGCGCACCGCCGTACAAACCGTTACATCGCCCACCAGTCGCCCGCCGGGTTGGGAACCTGCTGCTTCCCATTTTCGTGAAAACAAAGCGACTCTGTAAATACCAGAGCGAGAATTCTCGCTCTTTTTAGATGAGCCATCCGACTCGGCGGCATTGACGGTGTATACCTGCCCTGGCCCCTGGCGGGAGACAGCGCGCGGCGCCTCGCCGGCGGCTGCGAAAGGTTCGCTGGCCGCGTCGCGTCGCGCCCCTGGAGAGGACAAGCTATATTTTTATGACTGCACTTTTTTTTTTTTTTTTTTTTTTTGGTCCCCGCTGCTTGCGGTCTCTGGCCTCCACTCTCGCTCTGCTGCTCCCCTCAAGGTTTTTGATAACCGCACCCTCGTGGGCTGGGGTAGGGTAGGGTGAGTGGGGAGGGGTGTCCTGATATCATCCAGCCGAACATGCATTTAAGGGAAATTCCTTCCACAAAAGAAAATAAAAAGAGAAAAAAAAATGGAAATGACTTGAACAGATGTATCGCGTTTAGCGTGTGACAGAACGCTGCAGAGTGCCGTGCCGGAAGCGCCCCATGTTGGTGGAACCTCGCTGGTGCGGGTGGCTGTGCGGTGCCGGCTCGGCCGGGGACTCTGCGACCATCCTCGTCAGAGATTGCTCTTTTGTCTGCGAGTCGGAGGGGCCGGGCCGGGCCGGGCGTGCCGCGAATGCTAAGCCGCGCCTCGCGGGCCCCGCCCCGCCCCGCCCCGCCCCGCTGTGGGTCGCATGGCGCGGGCCTATGTGTCAAATGTGCAGCACCCTCGGCGCTTCACTTAGTTTATTCCCTTGGTCTGGTCGGGTCTGTTGTGAGCCGGTGTGGTCCCGCTCTACGTGTCCTGCGCCCTGCCCGTACAGTGTGTTCGGCTCCGCCGACCGCCTCGCTCTACCCCAATCCCAATCACTGCCGACAACCTTCACTTTCCCATTTTTCATCCGATTTCCCCCCCCCCCCCCCCCACCCTCCTCTTTCTGCGCCGGGAGCGTGTCTTTCTTTTTCCTCCCGGTCCCCCCCACCCAGAAAAATAGATGGTTGTAGCAACCATGCCAGGGACAACCATACGAAATATGGTTGTGCCAACACTCACATGGTCACACCAACAACGGAAATGCTTGTGCTTGCTTTTCTTGTAGTTGGTACAACCATATGAGAGTCGCCTCAACTATATTTTGTATGGTTGTCCCTGGCCTACCATAATATGGTTGCTGTGAGTTTCTATTTTTCTGGGTGCCTCCTCCCCGATCGCCCGCCTCTTTCTCGCCTAATTCCCTCTCTTACCGCCCGCCCTGCTCTCTCTCTCTCTCTCTCTCTCTCTCTCTCTCTCTCTCTCTCTCTCTCTCTCTCTCTCTCTCTCTCTCCCTCTCTCTCTCCCTCTCGCTCTCGCTCTCTCCCTCCCGCTCCCGGTCGCTTTAGCGTATGCTGCTACTGCGGCTGCTCTTCCTCTTCATTTTTCATCGGTAAGAGAGGGGTGTAATGGGAGATTACCCCCCCCCCCCCTCTGCTGTCGTGCTTGGCCGCGCTTCTGCCGATCGGAAACGGCGAACGGCGCGGCTTTATTAAACGTCCTGGAAGGGGACGAGGTGGGGCCTGATTGCACCGGCAGGGCTCCGCCGCGCGCGCGCGCGCGCGTGTGTGTGTGTGGGGGGGGGGGGGGGGGGAGGAAAAGGAATCAGAGGCGTATCAAACTTGAAAGGCCCGCGTCAACGTCGCGTCATCGAACCCGTAGTATGTTATGTCGACTCGTACTTCATTTCCTCTCATTGAAATGATATTTCGTAACGTGGTATCAGAATGTGTGATTGCTGCATTGAATATACCGGTCGGAGTAATTAGTTGAAGTGTAAGGTTTACAGATTCGGTCGTGAAATTCAGTATATGATCGTATTTAATCTTGACTGTTTAATCCTGGACTGCCTTCCTAAATGGTCCTATATTTTTCTTCATACATTTTCTTGACTTCTTCTGATTTGCTTTGAACTACTCACGTATATGTAGTGTGCAAAGCAAACACTGTGAATCCAAGTGTGGAACATTGATACGCGTGGAATACCGCAGTTCCACGCTTCCATGCGTGGAATTCCAACTAGTTAACACATTCTTGCTTCACGTCTCTTTGGGGTGAACATTTTGTGGACTCGCAGTGAATGCGAACCTCACCCCCGCTAGTGAGACGTCGCGGGGATGGTGTTCTCGCCGGCCGGGCCGGGCCGGGCCGGGCTGATGTATCGCGGATCAGACGGGACAGAAGCTTTAATGGTGTCGTGCCCGTCGCAGCGGGGAGAGGGGAGGAGAACGACACCACTTTAAGCCGTGCCACATTTTTCAATTAATCCTGAGATCGATTGCTCCCGGGCCGGCCGGGCGCTGCTTCCGCTGGCGTAACGGAGAAAGGATCTTCCTGTCTGTCCGCCTGTGTCGTCCTCCCGTCGCAGCAGCGCGCGACTTTTACGTCCACGTCGCGCGCCCTCCTGCACGGCAGAAACAATGTCTGATTTTCCGTGGAAAAGGGGAAAACTTTGAGAAACTTCCATGATTTGAGGAAAACTCCTCAGATTTTGAGGATATCTCCTCAGATTTTGAGGATATCTCCTCAGAACTTGATGGAAATTCTCGTGTGGGTGCCGCTATACTAGTCCACGTGTCGTAGGAGGTGTCCTCGCGTTCGCTTGCCGTAGTGTTTTTGTTTTTCCCAGCTCAGCTAGGGGCTCCGGCCCGGCCGGGCGCAAGTTTCGGCCGCCCCATAGGCCCACCCCACTCCCCATCGCAGACAAAAACGTGTCAGTCTTGTCGCGGACCCTGTCGTTAGTTTTACTTGAGAGGCTGGCTGGGCTGCCTTGTCGGTTCGAAGATCCTCACTCACGCCGGTGCTGCGCTGCGGTCCGCCGCTCGCAGTGCTTTTTGCGAGGGTATTCAGCAGATATACTGTGCGCTGCTGCTACTCCCCCTTCCTCGTCTCGCCTGTACTGCGCCCTCCCCCCCCCCCCCTCCCATGCAGCGCAAAGGTCAAGCAGCCGCACTAACGCCATCCACGGCGTCGCCGAGCCGAGCCGAGCCGAGCCGAGCCGAGGTCAGACGACTATAGTACATGTTACCGACCCGCGCAAGAAATACGAAACACTAAGCGCTCGCAATTTTTATTTTCCCGTTCAGCGGTTTGTACCCTGGAAAAACGACACCGTAAATTCAGGTGTTCATTATAAACGGATGAAATAACGAATATCGAAAGAGTTCATATTTATATAACCGCGCGTCGTTGTGCATGAAAACCCCATGCGCTCAGGGAAACGTGTTCAAAAGCGCACAGAAGATGGACAGAGAGAGAGGCAACGAGAGAGAGAGAGAGAGAGAGAGAGAGAGAGAGAGAGAGAGACGAAGACGTGAAGGTGGGCTCGCCTTGTCGAATGTCTTGCAGCAGGCCTTGCGCTCCTGGAAAGGAATAAAATAGGGCTGTAAATCTGCCAGATGTAGCGAGCGGGATGGAATTTATTCGTGGCGGACGTGACGTGCGCGCACGGCACGTGGCGTGACGGTGTCGTGACGGTCCCGTACCGTACCGCACGGCGCGGGGCAACAAAACCCTGTCGTGCGAGCGGAGCGGAGGGGAGTGGGGCGGAGCGGGGCGCTGCAAGCGGGGCGTTCTGCTTCTGCTGACTACTGGCATCGACACTGCAGGGAGGATTAGAGCAGGCTCCGCGCTTTTTAGCCCCGGACTTAGCGCAGCACTGGGCAGGCAGGGCAGCGTGTTGGGCCTTCCCTCTTGGTGCCCGCCCCGCCCATAGCCTCGTGGAGGCGGCCTGCCCCGCGGAAAAAAAAACACTCGCAGCTGAAATTAGTTGTGAAAAATTAGCACAACGCCCAAAAACTTACAACAGCAGCAGAAAAATAAATAGCAAGGTTGCTAGAAAAATAAGGACCGTAGCTTAAAAATTTTGTAACACTTGCTTCTTCTTCTTTTTTTTTTTTTTTTTTTTTTTGCTCAGATGCGAATTATTACTATTTTTGTTTGCGTGGTCTTTTCGCTCCCCTAGCCGAATCTGTTTTGGGGCGCATCGCCGGGTTAGCGAGCGGCGGGGCGGGGCGGGGCGGGGCGGGGCGGGGCGGGGCGGGGCGGGGCGGCCGGGAGATTAATCTGCGCTGATGACCTATAATCCGCAGCGGTGTCGGGAAGCGTCTCACTCCCTCTCACTCTCTTCCAAATAAGGGGGTAATCCTAGGAGGCATGAGCCGGGCCGAGAGTGCTGCGGTTGTTGTCGGTCGGAGCGGGGAATGGGGAGTTTTGGGGTGAGGCGATAGACGGGGGTTGTGAGTGTGCGCTGGAAGGGGTGGGGGTCACTCATTGACTCCCTGGGCGCGCGTATTTCAGACGCTCAAGGCCGATTTTCCCTAAACTGCTGGTACACAACGGGACAGCGAGGCGCAAGTTTATGGCCACCCTGACCTCGGGACGGACGGTGGGGTGGGGCAGGCGGGGCGGGGCGGGGCGGGGTGGGGCGGGGTGGGGCGCAAGTCCAAGTCCGGGCGGTCCGGTCCAGCGCGGGGGAGGACCTTGGGCAGGGCGGCGGCATAGCAATGAGCAGGCCCGCCCCGCCCCGCCCCGCCCCGCCCCGCACCACCACACTGACAACCAGCTCAGCCGCCCCAGCACCACAAGTTTCTCTATGGTTATTGCCGCGTATGTACACTGTTAAACCGAATTTGCTTATGACGATAAATAATGCTAATTTCGTCACAAGAGCTGAGCTGGAACAGCCGTCACATGACATGCAACATTCGTCACACTGATGAACATTTGTCATTTAACATTTATCTCACAAACATTTATCTGACGAACCTTTCAGGAGTATAATTTAGCACAGACTTTGTCGTGTAATGTGACGACTTGAAATTTGACAGTGTAGCTGGGCTGCGCTGGGTGGCGTCGCGCCGGCGCCATGGGCTCACCCGCACCTTTGTGACGAACTTGTCGTGCAAGTCGGCGAGGCGGGGCGGGGCGGGGCGGGGCGGGGCCATGCTAGAGAGCGAAATAGATACACAGAGTCATCGAAGGAGACCCCCCCCCCCCCCATAGCGCCGAGGGAGACGGACGGGGAAGAGGGTGGTTCTCAGGACGCGTCTGCCGCGCCGACCCGCCCCGCCGCAACTTTGTCTTTGAGACAGCTAGCGCTGCGCCAGGAATGGGGAGGAAAAGGGAAGGATTTGAATATTTTTCTGGGTCGGGGCTGGGCTGCGTCGGGCGGGGCGGGGCGCGGAGGGACGGAGCGGCCAAGATAGAGATGCTAATATGGCGGGCGGTCGCCTCGGCCCCACCGGAGCGGAGGTGTCCAGCCCCGCCCCGCCCGCCGCGACTTCGCATCTTGTTACAGTCTTCTTCTCTGTCTGTCCCTCTCTCTCTAACTCGGTCCGCGGCGCTCCCTCTGTTCCTCGGCCGTCCCGTCCCGTCCCGTCGCGTCGCGTATCTCCGCTGGGCTGTTTCTATTTCCGTGTCGTCTGTATTTTCGGTCCCGCGGCGCGGCCGGTGCGGTCAGCGGCCCCCGTTAGCACCTTCGTTGGCGAACTGGCAAAAACGCACTCTCTTAAAGGCCTCTACGGTGAATTTCTTTGTAAGCTACAGTGAACCTTACAGCGATACTCACCGTAGTTAATAGTGAAAATCGGTTGCAGAGTTCACTTTAGCGCACAGTGACGTTCACCGTATAAGCTTTTCCCATTGCGTACACGGCGGTCGGTCGGGCGGGCGGGCGACGCGTAACGAAAGGTACTTGTCTCCGCAGCGCAGCTGGGAGAAGAGAAAGGCAGGGAGGGAGGGCGTCCTCGTCCACCTGAAATCAGAAGCGAATCCAATATAGCGGCGCTCCGCCCCGTCCCGCCCGGCACCCGGCTTTGCGGGGCGGGGCAGGGCGGGGCGGGGTGGACGGGGAGGGACGGAGAGCGCAATTTCTACGTGGCTCGCGCAATATGAGTGCTTGTAGGACACATATGAAGCCTTTGAGGGGATCCTTGTTTGTACGCCACCGTTTGTTAGCTCAGGTGCCGCACCCCGCGCCTCTCCCCTCGCCCCGCCCCGCCCCGCCCCGCCCCGCCCCGCCACGCCACGCCACGCCCCGTCGTCCGTGACAGCGGAGTGGCAGCGCAGTCAAGCTCGCTGGCGGGCCTCACCCTTCCTGTGTTTCTCATACGGGCTCATGATGATGGGGCCAACCTCGAGGCGCTACTACCGTGCCCTGGAAGAGGGAGAGTGAGAGGGAGGGAGGGAGAGTGAGAGAGAGGGAGAGAGGGGGAGAGGAGAGAGGGAGAGAGAGAGGGGGGGGGGGGAGTAAGCCGCGAGGATTGCCGTTCGCGACGTGCCTGCGCTTGGTACTGTAGTGCATAACAACTTATGAGAACCGCTGCGGCTGCGTTGCGAAACTCAACGGCCTGGACCTGCCGTCGCGCCGCGCCCACCTCGGGCGTGACGGGGCGTGACGGGCACGCGTGCAGAGCGCGTGACAACGATCAGCTCGTGATCAGTACGGTGCTCTGCGGAAAACCACGTGTGTGTGAACCCTCTTCTCTGACGAGCGTGGAAGTTAACAAAACGTCGGAAGATAGCTGTGAATTAAACGTGTGATACGGAAAGCGCGACGCGCCGCGGGTGTAACGCTCAGCACCACGTGATTGTAAGCGGGCGACACCTGTTGTGCTTCGCACGAGTGCCGGCAGGGCGCGCTGGCACCGTGCCCACAGCGCCGCCCCCGCCCCGCCACCCTGACCCACCCCCAGCCCGGCCCCCGACCCACCCGCACTATTGGCAGGGTGGCGAGGGCTGTCTAAGTGGGGGCCGGGCCGGGCGGGGCCGTGCACGCCACGCTAGGCCCTGCTTGACGTCCTGTCGGAGCGGCGGCCGGGGCGGGGCCGGGTCTGCTGTCTGCTGCACGGCCGCCTCAGGGGCGGGGCCCTCGCCTCCGCTTTCGAGTGTCGGATGGATGCGTGCACTGTAAAAATGTGTTGTAAAATAACAGGAAAAAATTAGAAGATTTTCCCTGTTAAATCGATAAACAGATTTTTCCTGTAGATTGATGGACAAATTAGTGGAATAACCAGAAAAGTCGCAAAACAAACGATAAAGTTTGTTAAGTTACAGGTTTCTTTTGTAAAGTCACGATATTCTTTTGTAAATGTACAGGAATAAAAAGTAAATTCACATATAAACTCTGTAAAAGAACAAATATTTAACAGGCAGTAAGAAATTTTTTACAGTGTGCCATAGGCGAGTCCGAGCGAGTCTCATTGCCGCGGATTGTAAACGCGCACGTCAAAAAGAATTAAACAACAAGACGCGGGCGGGTTATGATTCCTTTCCATTTTTCCCGCATCCTCTACCCAATTTTTTTTTTAAACTTTTTTTTTTGGCCCTTGCTGTCCATTTGTGAGGGCCAGGTCGGCGCGCCTGAGGACGCGCGAGCGCGTCGATACCGCGGCGTGACAATAATTCATCTCTATTGATACAGCGCCGGCTGCCGTTTTCTCCCGAAAAATACAGAAAATGGACGCGATTAGCGGTTCGATAGCGCTTGTAATGACACCCTCAGGGTATCGACAACACACGTGCGGTGCGGGCAGCATCTGCGCGCAGCGCTGGCTGCCTCCCCATGACAAAAATCTTTTATGGGCTCACATGGGTTTTTTTCTCCTCCCGCGCGTGAGCAATAAACAGGACCGTTGTGCGCGGTTTGTGAAAACCGGGAATTATTCGAGTTGGTTCGGTGCGGAGCGTTTGTCGTATAGTAAAATGTGAAACGAACAAAATCGCCATCATACAAAAACTTAGAAAGCTTGTTCGTTTCAAATCCATCCCCATACCGCTGATCGGTTGGCTTGCTGTTTTTTTTTAATTTTTCTCTCCATATTATTTCTGCCACTACATTTCAATACTGTTGCGATCCCCAGATTTTTCAGATTGGTCTAGACAGAGTTGTTGTTGTTGCTTTAGTCAGCACAGCGCATTGAACGTATATATCGTCTCCATGAATGCGGCTCGGTGACAGTTTCGCAGTGTGTTTGTTGTTCTCTCTCTCTCTCTCTCTCTCTCTCTCTCTCTCTCTCTCTCTCTCTCTCTCTCTCTCTCTCTCTCTCTCGCACTTTGGTTCGGACTCGATGAATGGGGTGCCATTGTGAATCATCCCTCTCTTCCTCTCCTCCTCGCTCGATCACTCCATGTGGGAGAGAGAGGGAGAGGGTAGGGGGGTAGGGGGTGAGGTACCATATCAGCTGTGAACAGCGCGAACGGGAGGACGAGGACGGCTGGCACTTTTGTTGTTGTGGCGCTGGAGACTAATAGCCTTGTGGAAGAGCAACATTTGTACAAGCAGCGACTGTGATTGCATGTGATTGCGGCGCAATCGCCTGCCGCCCCAACAGATTTCAAATTGTCCTCCGTGAGCCAAAGTGAATGCGAGGTGCCTGGAAGCGGGTCCGGACTACTTGCGAGCGTTATTATTTTCGTCGATTTTTAGATCCATTTCGACCCAGACTTGCTTCTTTTTTGAAAATCCCGAAATTTAAGGATTCACGCGAAATTGATCCCCATACGACCGAACATTTTCGACCCAAACTTTGGCGCAGCAGCACCGTCCTTCTCCGTGGCCTCTCTCCTTGATTGTTACGTAATTTATGACCCCCAGCCTTCTGGAGCCTCATGCCCCTACTCCCCCCCCCCCCTTGCTTCCGCCCCTACCTTAATTTTCCAGCCAGCGGGCCTCTTTCGCTGCTGCGGCGCCGCTGGGAATAGTATATGAGGGGGTCTAGCCCTCGTGTGAGAGCGTCGTGCGGGCGCGCGCGTGTGGCGGGGCGGGACCGGGCGGGGCGGGGGGTGTGGTAATTGGAAAATCCTAAAACATTCCATTAAATGAATAGTCAATTCTGCTCGCCTCTCCCCTCCCCTCCGCGACCTCCCCTGTACTGTACCCATCTTCTTTCCCTAGTTTCCATTTCCAAAGCTTGACCCTTCTGCCGTGGATTCTCTCTCGCTGCGGGCCGACCTACCCCACCTCCACCACCTCCACCTTCCCCCCCTTATGACCCCCCGTTGCTACGCTCCGCCTCCCTCATACTTTTCCAATTCCCCAAGACCAGAAAATACAGGTAGCATCTGTCTACTATTTCTTAGGCCAGGAATGTAAGCAGATTTTTTCGCCCTCCTCAAGGTCCAATAAATAGGCCAGCCCACACCGCCCCCTCGTCGGCCGCATGCGCCCTTTTCCCATCCCCTTAAAAAAAATGGCGGGGAAAAAAGGAAACAAGGCGATAAGTCATTTGATGATTTGGCTTATTGAGAAACTTTCCTTATAAACACTCGGGCCGGCGGACCCTTTAAAAATATTTATCAGGCGTGCGGGTGGGACGGGGCGCGGCGGGACGGGGCGGGGTGATGCGGGGTGCTTGCTGAAATACTTTGGCGCACCGCAGCGGGCGGGGCGGGGCGGGGCGGGGCGGGGCGGGGCGGGGCGCGGCGCTGAGCGTCCTCTTTAAAGGCGGCGCCCGCCTCCGCCGCGGAACATCCCCTTTAGGCTCGCGCTGGCGGCGCTAATCCGACTCACCTCGGGCTGCCTGCCGGCGCCCCGCCCCACCACGCCCCACCCCGCCCCACCACGCCCCGCCACGCCCCGCCCGGGCTCACTCCGACGTGACCGCAGCCAACGCCGCGCCTTAAAATGGCTGAAAATGCCTTTGGAGTTTTGAGCGGGTCCAGGCGCATGCGCGTGAGGTAGGACGACCGTGATAGTTGTACCCCCACCCCGCGGTAACGGTGGAGCCATCACAACACTGGAAAAACAAATGTGACATGCATCACACTTGCAAGTGTGACGCCTGGAGAGGTCGCATCATGTGGTGTGACCGGAGTTTTGGTCACGTTTGTGATGCGACCTCCTATGTGTAATGCCGTATACCCTGGATCTTGCGTCGCAGCACATGGGGCGTACATAGGGTGGCATTGACGCGACGCACGTCACGTTTCCAGTGAATAGGCGTATCTCCCCTCTGTCCGAGAGGGGCGGGCACAACCACAAGTCTCTTCCTTCGGTGGTGAACGTTTCTCTCTGGCATGGGCTGTGAACATTTCTTAAGTGAACGCGAGACCATCGAGACCGCTGGAAACCCCCTGGTAAGCGCTGTAAATTCTGCTGTGTGGTTCTAGTGTTAGAGACCTATATGTGATTCTCGTCAGAAGTTTATCTTTTTGCTCTTCAGCTTCTCGGAACGTTTCGAAGAAGCGGTGCCGGCATCAACCTTTGTCTTTTGTCGTCTTTATATCGGACTTGTTGCCTCGGCGGCGCGCTAGGGCGAATCAGCGCACGCTCCGAACCATACCGCCCCTTGTGCTTAAGTTTGATAAATGAAATGTTAACAGGGTGGTATTGGATTAGCGCGTGACAGTGCCTCAAAGAGACTCGGGTAACAGCAGTCCTGCTGTGCCCTCCCGTCTCCCTCCCCTCCCCCTCTCCCTCCCCCTCTCCCTCCCTCCCTCCCTCCCTCCCTCCTCCCTCCCTCCCTCCCTCTCTCCCTCCCTCCCTCCCATCACCCAACGCAACCCTGTCTCTCCCCTCTATGTCTAACGCCGCTCCCCCGCGGCGTCGCCTCTCTTTTGGGCGCAAATAATATTTTTTCCCTCGCGCGGCGTTGCCGCTTGTTATTTTAATACGAGAGAACAGTTAAGGTCGAAGCAAGAGTCTGAAATTACAGCCGTCTGTGCACCGCGCTGGAGCGGGGCGGGGCGGGGTGGGCGCCCTGTCCTGACCAGGCCCCACCACCCCAGTGTTCGGCCGCGCCCCGCCCCGCCCCGCCTCGCTCGCCACCACGCCCGCACGCAGGGATGTAAATTTTCATGAAGTAGCGAATCTCCATACAGCGCGCTGTTAACTCCGCGGTAATACGGGCCGGGCCGTGAGCGCGCCGGGCCGCGCTGGGGGAGGGAGTGATTTGGGAAATGATTTCTCTTCTTAAATGCATCCTCCTCTCTCTCCCCCTCCCTCCCCGCGGGTCGGAGGCTGCTCGCTCTCCTCTCTGCCACCCCCGCCCCGCCAGTACATACCGCACCAAGCGGTATGCAAACTGTGTTGTGCTCACATCACGTTGCGTCTCCCTCATCCTCAAAAATTAATTACCCTTAACAATTTTCAATTCAAATAAGCGTGTCGCAAAAATAAAAAATAAAAATTAAATGGTGGGGGCGAGCTTACGAAACCTCTGGCGGCGCTAAGGCGCGCGCCTCTTTAGCGCCCAGCTCTTTTTTGTCGAGCGCGTAATCCCCTAGCCGGGCCTTTTTAGGTCCGTCCGTCGCGTTGCTTGGTGGGGCATCCCTCACGCGGCCTGCCCCCCGCCCCCCGCCCCCTACCCCTCACCGTCACCCCCCCCCCCCCAGTGGACATCCCTCACGCTGCAGCACGTTCTGGTGCGTATTTTTCTCTGCCGTCCTGCGACGCTTTCCAGGGCCCTCATTTTTTTCCTCGTGGACCTTTGGAGGAGTTCCTCTATCTACCCCCACTCCTCTCAACTCTTTTCCCTCCCTCCACATGTTCCATCCCCCCCCCCCTCTCTCTCTCTCTCTCTCTCTCTCTCTCTCTCTCTCTCTCTCTCTCTCTCTCTCTCTCTCTCTCTCTCTCTCTCTCTCTCTCTCTCTCTCTCTCTCTCTCTCTCTCTCTCTCTCTCTCGGAGCTCGACCGCGTGGAGGAAGGGACACATACGGCGCAGCCGGCGGCCAGCGGTCTCTGAGCGATCCATCTCGACCAGGTCCGAGCAGTTACTGCCAGTCACCGGCAGAGTGGTGGTAGGTCAGAGAGAGAGAGAAGGAGAGAGAGAGAGAGCAGGAGGAGGGGCAGGAAGGTGACTATGGGGATGGCTGTCCGTTGGCCGTGGAGGGTGAGCTGTGGCACTTGTCGCAGCCACGACGCTAAAAGCAAGTAAAGGATAGCCCCTTAGTGTGGTCGGGGAGGGAGGAGGGGCGGGGGGTGTGCTGCTGGTCGGCCCGGGACGGGGAGGCTAGAGGACGCGGGGCGTGCTCGGCCTATTGCTGCGCCCACCGCTGCACCGGAGCACGGACGGGAAGCCATTCGACACTCAGTGTACCACACTCAGTCTGAGTGGTTAGCAAACAGGACGGGGGCGTGCTGCCCTCTCTCTCTCTCTCGCTCTCTCTCTCTCTCTCTCTCTCTCTCTCTCTCTCTCTCTCTCTCTCTCTCTCTCTCTCTCCTGACCGCTTCCGCGCTTGCTCCCAAAGTGCGATGAATACGACATTGTCGGCTGTGTTGTCCGCAGCAGCAGTAGTCGTGGAATAGCCTATAACACCCCCTGTAGAGTTTAGTGGGTTTTTTTATTATGGTAAATTATTTTTGTTTTGCTTTTGCAAACCTAGCTGCCGTGCGAGTGAAGTGGAGAGGTATGCTACCCGTACCCGTGTCGGCGCAGCCTCTCATAACTCAGATGTAATAGGCTTACCTGTGTGATCACGCCCTTTGGCTCTGCAACGCTGTGGGAAGGCCCTGTGCTGAAAGTGTGCGTGTGTGTGTGAGAGAGAGAAAGAAAGAGAGAGAGAGAGAGAGGGGGAGAGAGATATGGATAGCAGGGGTATTTTTATGCGTGTGCGTGCGCTCGAGGTGGCGCGCCGGCCTGCCCGGCCCCGCCTGGTTGGCTCTGTGATTTACATGTGAGTCTCGCCCCGTCCCCGCGTCAGCCCCTTCCTATCATCATCATGATCCCAGTGCGTGTGGTCGCCCCGCCCCGCCCCGCCCCGCCCCGCCCCGCCCCATCCTGACCGGACCAGTTCTCCAGTTCCCGGAGCAGTATAGTAATTTCGCACCGGAAGGACATTCCTCGGCGCGCCGCTGATAAAGGCGAGGCGCCCCGCCGCGCTCGTCCCGCCGTGTGTGTGTGTGTGTTCATAAAAACAAAACAAAAAATACCAAAATGCCGCAGTGGGTTTTCGAATGTTTGTTTTCCATCGGGCAGTGCCGCCCATTTACCCAATTCTCAATCAAACGCCGCTGTGTAAGTATGGCGGCGGGGGCGGCGGGGGCGGCGGGCACACAGTACGCGGCCGCGCCCCGCCCCGCGGACTTGTTATGTTTTACCGATTAACTGGCCGGGAATTGTCACGCAATGGAATTCACAGCAGCTGGAAACAGGGCTCGGCAGAGGCGGATCCAGACGATACCTGTGAGATGGGGGGAGGTGGCGGGTGAAAACGAGGTCTGGATGGAGTTAAGGACGCGGGACTGAGAAAAGACAGCATGAGGCCGTCCTCTTTCAAAACTGATTCGAAATATGCAAAGTGTTTTGCTTCGTAAGCTGCAATGAGCAATGCTTTGCAATTACAAAAGCGTATGCTTCGCATTCAAAAGCTTTGTGTAGGGAATGGACACTAGTGCGGCCGGGCCGGGCCGGGCCCCTGTGGGACGGTGGCAGTCACGCCTGCCGTGGGCGCGCGCCTGCCTGCGTGCGTGCGTGCGTGCGTGCGTGCGTGCGCGCGGGACAGTATGGCGGCCGCTAAACGCTATCGCCAACGGGTGTGCCGTATCGGTTCTCGATTAACACCTCCTGGCGACTCACCAGTGTGTGTGGGTGTGTGAGAGAGAGACAGAGAGAGAAAGAGAGAGAGAGAGAGAGAGAGAGAGAGAGAGAGAGAGGGGGGGCAACTGTCGCGTCGCCACGTCACCTGCGCGCCCCGCCCGTGTCAGTGGCCGCCCCGCCCTGGTGTGCACCGGGGCAGGGCGGGGCGGGGCGCGGCGGGGCGGGGCGGGGCGGGGCGGGGCGGGGCGGGGCTGCACTCGCGTGCGCGCCAGCTTGCGCCCGGCCCGGCTCCGCTGCATCTTTTAGAGGTTGTCGACGACGAGGTGGCTGCAGTGACAGGCCCTGTACGACGGCCCTTACTGATTGGCCGGCCGGCCAGCAGGGTTATTCTCCGCTGACAGGGAGCAGACAGGTTCAGCGCAGAGCATGTATTCCTCACACGCAATCGTCAGAGCCGGGGGGGGGGGGGGGGTGCTTGAATTATTTGCGGGCGGATCGGACGAACCTTTCAACGCTGGCTGCTATATCGTCGTGCCGATCATGTGTAGAGCTCTCGCGGAAATGGGGTATATATACGACATGTCATAAGACGCATATGTCCCTTACTTTTTTTCATTTTTTTGCGAGTAGAATGTTTAACCAACGCAAGCAATGGCCTGCTGCTGGTCGTCGCGGCGGTGACGCTGTTTCTCCTGAGTCAGCCGGAAAACAAGTGAGAGAGAGAGAGAGAGAGAGAGAGAGAGAGAGAGAGAGAGAGAGAGAGAGCAGGGTGGCGTGGCGGTGAGAGGGTATGCGAGAAGAACGAAGACAGCACACTCGTTGTTTCCTGAACGATGCGTCAGCTCGGAATCCCATTGCAACACGGCGCGTTATACACGCCGTGGTGGAGCGGCGTGGCGTGGCGTGGCGCTGCGCGGCCGCCGGCCGGCCTGCGTGACGAAGCGCTGACGTCACGAGGGTGCAGCACTACATCGCCGCGCCCCGTCACACCGTCACACCCCGGGGCGCAAGCTTGTCTCTCGGGATTAAGGTCGATCATGAGGGAGTCAAAGCAGCAACAGTGGTCGGGCGTTTTGAGATTTAAGCCCCTTGTGCGTTATGTCTAGCAGCGGCGGGCAGCCGACACTCTACAGTGCTCTCTCTCTCTCTCTCTCTCTCTCTCTCTCTCTCTCTCTCTCTCTCTCTCTCTCTCTCTCTCTCTCTCTCTATGTCTCTCTCTGTCTCTCTCTCTCTCTCTGTCTCTCTCTCTCTCTCTCTCTATCTCTCTCTCTATCTCTCTCTATCTGTGTGTGCGCGCGCGTGTGTGTGTGTGTGTGTACGCGGTGTGGGGACACTGGAGGCAGGGGGCTATTTTTATTAATTATAAAACTCTGTCAATGCACCGCGTTTTGCTCCCGCGGTTTTCCAGTTCGCCGCCGGCGTTACTCTCTTGTTATTTCATTATTATTATTATTATCATTATCATTTTTTAAATTTATCTAATCACGCTCTGCTGCTGCCGTCTGATTATCATCACCATCACTCCATTAGGAAGGGAAGTCCCATATTTCACGCGGCCCTCACTGAATGAGTGAGAGCGGAGCCTGCTGGTGAATCCGATACGATACGACTGTCCTCGCGGCGGCAGTGACAGCGATATGCTTCCATTCTGGAGCGGGGCCGGAGGTTCTGGAGAGCCTGGAGAGGCGGCCCGGTCCCGGAGCCCTCGTGGCGGTGAGTGGTCGCTAGGCGAGCCGAGAGCCAAAATATCTTCTCCCCCCCCCCCACCCCGCCCCTTCCCCGCCTGTGTGACCGGACATGCTGTTGGTCTGGTCTGGCCACTTCCAGTCACTTCCCCCTCTCCCCTCCCCCCGCTCCTCCCAGGCTGCACACGACCACATAGTTCGTGTGAAGTGCAACGCGCGTTTCTAGTTTCAATACACAGTTTCTTTTCTACTGCTGTACTCGGGGCCGGCCGGCCGGTGGCTGTCAGGAGGAGGAACATTTACGAACATTTCAAGTCCCACGTATTGCACCGTATCGGTACGCACGGCTCTCTTTATGTTACTGCACTGCGCTCGAGTGCCGCTCCTAGCTGTGTTTTCTCACGCCACGCCGGGCCGGGCCGCGCCGGGCCGCTCGAGGAGTAATGCGCTTTAAACCCCATCAAACGGAACGCGGACTGTACTGTGCTCTGCATGCGGGGGCGGGCCACGGCCGGCGGTCTTGCAGCAGTGCTTCCATAAAAGACTCGTTACTTAGGCCCTTAGTCTTGAGCTCATTAAAAGGTAATCACTGCTTGCTCTAATGAGGCTTTGAGTCACACCATTGCCCCCTGCTCCCTATCCAGCCCCCGCCGCCCCTCGCATGTCGCTCAAGACGCGTGGCGTGCCCCCCGCACTGCGGAGCGCCGGCTCCAACTATCTGGACTTGGCTGGCTCCCCTGGCTGGCCAATTACTTAGGAGCTCGTTAAATTTGAATCCCCCGCGCCTTACTTTCCCTCGCAGTGCCTGCCCGCCTGTTCTGTTGGACACTGCCGTTGGATTCCAGATCTGGCCGGAGCGCCGCGCCGCCCGGTGTCTGCGTCAGGACAGGTCGCACCGCCGCCCGCCTTAGTGTACATTTTCTCGCCGTTTTCATTGCCGCCCCTCTCCCTCTCCATTTCTCTCTCCTCATCTCTCCCTACCTCTCTCCCTCTCGCCCTCTACCTCCCTCTCCCTTTACCTTTCTCTCCCTCCTCTCTTCACGGCCATCCTCTCTCCATCTGCTTCGGCTGCAGTCGGTTTCTGATTTCAGCTACCCGATTCCATGTTCTGTCCTCTCATGCCAGCCCGGCCCGGGCGAGTGTTCTTAAGTCCAGCCCCCGCTGGCCCGCTGGCGTGGCCCCGCCATATTCGACTCGCCCTATTCGCTGATTTCGCAGCGGCAGACTGCAAAGGCACGCCAGCGCACGCCAGCGAGTTTTGGGTAACCGCGCGCGCGCGCGGTGTATGTGTAACGGCGTTCGTAACCATGCGATCGCCCCGGCCCAACTCCTACCCCCCCCCCCCCCCCCTGTCTACTCATGGCCCGGTGGAACGCGCGAGCCGTGTGTGTTTTGTGAAAACCCTCCGGAAAGTGCCTTTAGCCTGTTGTGTGTAGCGCAGCGCGCCGCCGATGCAGACGGCGGACCTGGTGCGTGTGTGTGTGTGTGCGTGCGCGCGCGCGCGATGCCATTGGAATAGTCTCCGTACTTACGGTGATACCCCCTGTCTGTCCGCTCTCCATCTCTCTCGCTATCCTTCTCCGCGGGGCCTTTCTCCTACTCTCTCTCTCTCTCTCTCTCTCTCTCTCTCTCTCTCTCTCTCTCTCTCCCGCTCGCTCGCTCGCTGCTGTCCTCGCGATGGGGTAAATAGATGGATGGCCCGTCCTGTCCCTTTACAGCCATGAGGCCGTTTAATCCCTCCTCCGCCCCCTTCTCCTCCCGCCCGCTCTTGTCTCGGTTGTTCCGCCCTTCCCCCGCCAGTTTTTTCTTCTTCTCCTTATTTCCGCCTCGCCTTCTCTAAATGTCTTCCTCAGACTGGACGCGGGGTTGTTCCGGAAGTATATCTCCCTTCCTTGTAGTGCAGCAGCAGACGATGTGAATGTGAATGGGGCAGAAGGGGAGGTGGTTGGTGGGGGGAGAGCGGGCTGGGGTGCTGGATTGTGGGTTGGCCAACGCATTTTTGGGGTCGGTATGACTCGGAGCTCGCGCGGGATCCCGTGTCCAGGTCCAGGTATTTCTGCCGCGCGAGAACGTACAGTACCGGCTCGAGTGCCGGCTGTGGCATAGAGAACAGGTTACAGGCTCCAGCCCCTCGGGAAGGCAGACCCGCAAATACTGTTACGCGATCTCTAAAACGCCTGGTTGCACACGGTTTACATCGCAGTATTTATTTATTTATTTATTTATTTATTTATTTATTTATTTATTTATTTATTTATTTATTTATTTATTTATTTATTTATTCATTTATTTATTTCCTATTTTTCGAATGAGACAGAAAGTGAATTGTCTTACCGTGCAGATCTCGCGTAGATGTGTTGAGAGGGTAAGTGCAGGAGGGAGAAGTGGACCGGACGGAAGTGGCCGGCTGGCCTGGCCAGCGTGGGCGAGCGCGCGGCCAGTCCAGGGCGCTCGGGGAGGGGGCGCCCTGGCCCCGGCCCGCCCTCTTTAGGGGTGGTTTAGGTGGGGGTGTGTAAGATGGGGCAGCAGGGCGCGTGGGGG
>CM066256.1:12712765-12742765 GCA_033675135.1 Frankliniella intonsa | reverse complement strand
AAAGATGTGCGCCGCCCTGCTGTCACTCAGCGTGTGCGTGACTGCGACTTGTTGGGGAGAACTTTGGCGCCGCTCGTGGCCAGCCCGGCGCGGCCTCGCTGATCCGCCACCAGGTGTGCCCCGCGCTCTTCAGTAAGTAGGCAACCCGCCCGCCCGGTGCCGCCGGCACAACGCAGTGCTAAACACACGCCGTTGGATCTGCAGTGAGGATATTCTACTTAAATCTGTGGAACACACACACACGCGCGCGCGCGCGCGTACAAAAGAAGTCGCCTCTAGAAAATCCGCGAGGCGAGGGTGCTCCCATAGCTCAGGAGCGCTGAGGGCTGGGCAGCCCAGTGCCAGTGCGCCCCGCCCCGCCCCGCCCCGCCCCGCCCCGCCCCGCCCCGCCCCGCCCCGCCCCGCCCCGCCCCGACCCGCTCAGCGAGAAGCAAGGGCCCCATTGTGACCGGGTGGTGAGCCTCCACCGGCTGGAGTGTGTGTGTGTAGTCCAAGAGGAAAGGCGGATAGCGTGATGCGGACAATAGGCGGGGCGGGGCGGGGCGGCGGTCAAGGCCGGCGCCAGGGCCGCGCCGTGCGCCCTGCTGGACCTGACCCCGCCCTGCTGCTGCCACTGACCCCGCCCCGCCCCGCCCCGCCCCGCGAGCCTAATGGACGCTGCTGGCTGGAGTCATTGCCGGGTATGTATTAGCAGCAGGTGCCCGCCCCGCCCCGCCCCGCCCCGCCCCGCCCCGCCCCGTGGCGTCTCTGCTGATTTACACGGGCGGGGGCGGGCCGGCGACAGCACCGTCGCCAGGCTCGGCCCGGCCTTTCTCCCCCGCCCTTACCTGTAACTCTGAGGCGAGTGTCCTCTAGGCCCTGCTGCCAGTGCGGCCAGAGTCCTGCTGGAAGCTTTCTGCAAGCCCTGACCTGAGTGGCCCGGCCAGCCCCGCCTGATGGGCCTTCTGCCGGGGCTGGCGCGCGCAGCTGGCGGCCGGGGCCGGGGCGGGAGCTGGACCTACTTTTGTCATTCCCGGAGGAGGCCGTGCCGGCCGCGCGTCGGCTAGGTCATAGAAGGAGAGCACCCTGGTGGAGGGCAGGCCACGCCATGAGAGGAGGACGCTGGCACGCTGGGGGGTCAGAGGTCAGGCCTACGGCTGGACTGTGAGCGCGTGGCCACGCCGGCCACACTCACTCACTCACTCACTTTGTGATTCATGGTTCTTGTCATGAGTAATTACGGGCCCACAGGCAGCAGCGGTGCGGGGCGTAAGGGACCTGGGCCTGGGAGGTACCGTGCGCGGCCAGACACTGCCTGCTCACACTGCTCACCGGAGGGGGAAACCACTCTGAAATTTTTGATCACCTTAGTCGTAACAAAAATCATAAAAATTCAGATTTCTTTTCTAGAAAATTTAGAAAAAATTGGAATAAGATTCTAGACATGTGTACACCAAAGTTCGTTGTCGTTTCTCCCTCGTGCTCACCGCTGCAGCGTTGCCTCACTCACTCGCTCACGCCGAGGGACATTCGCTTTTGTGTTTTACGTTTGACGCGGTTGCGCCCTTTTACAGCCGCTGCTCTGATTTACAGTGCCCGCGGCTCACGTGACAGGCACGGCGGCCCGGCCGCCATTAGCCGCGGCCACAGTCTTGTTTTATTTAAAGGAAGCGTTTTGACGCGCGAGAGGGCGGTGAGGTGGTGGGTAGGTGCGCGTGTGTGTGTGTGTGTGTGTGTGTGTGTTGCACCTGGGCTTGCCGTGTTGTCATGTCGGCCACAATATATGTGGGGGCGGGCACCGTGAGGTATGGCCCTGTCGAGTGGCGGGCGGGGGCGGGCGGGGGCGGGCGGGGGCAGGGGATAGCGTGGCGGAGGTCCCCGGCCCGGCCCGGGCGGGCGGGCTGCGCTGCGGGCTGCTTCGCCGCCATGGAAATCGTACAAAGAAATTTTCCAGGCGAGCAAACGCGTCGAGTGTGCCTGTGTGCGCGGCGTGTGTGTGTGTGTATGTGTGTGTGTGTGTGAGTGTGTGGAGTAGGGGAAGGCGCCCTGGTGCGGAGCCAATGTAGAGCAGGCCGGGCCGGGCCGGGCCGGACACCCACGGGGCCGCGGCGCGCTATGGGTGCATGCGGTGCACGTCACGACGCGGATATACATTTTACACCTTTCCTCTTGTCGTAGTTGGAGTGAAGCGCGGAGGGCCCTGGCCTGGCACTGGCCTCCTGTTCAGCAGGACTCGCGGCGCAGCAGAAAAGACGTGACGTAATTTATGGACGTGGCCTAAGTGGGCAGAATCGTAAAGGGAATGAACGTGTGTCGTACGTGCGTGGAGCGCGGGTGCCCGGAGCCGCCCGGAGCCGCCCGGAGCCGCCCGGAGCCCAGCCCGTCGAGTGCCCTGCCCTGCCCGGAGCCGCCCGGAGCCCAGCCCGTCGAGTGCCCTGCCCTGCCCGGAGCGGCCCGGAGCGGTTTACTGCCGAGGATGCCAATTTCCCTTGTCGCGCAGCAGCGCGAGGCAGGAGTAGCGCCATTCACCGCCGCCTCGCCCCGCCCCGCCCCGCCCCGCTCGGTCCGGTCGAGCTCCTCTCACGAATATTCATATTCCCAGAGAAGTTTTGAGTATCATAGCGATTTCGATCCATTTTCCTCGAATTTATTTTCGAGGAAAGGCTCCACAGTGCTTTATTAATTAAACTTATAGCGAAAGTAAATCAATTTCAAAATCAGTAATAAAAATACCAGGCGCTATTTTTTTTTTTTTTGAGCCGTCAGCTGCAAATAGCACCCTGATGGTAGGCAACCCGCCGGCAGCCCCGCCGTGCGGTACAGTATTCGAAATGCGCCAGGCGCCCGGGGCCCGGCCCGGTGTATGCACCCCAACGCGGGAATAACTCAACCTCCCGAAATCAGCCACGTACTCTGTCAATCGCCCCAGCCCCTGCCACTGCCCCCCGCCCCCCCTCCCTGTTTGCACTCCGCTGTATATTCCGTGCACTGCAACGCAAGGTGAATTCTCGCGCAGGCCCGAGTCTCTTTCTTTGGCTGCGCACTTCAGTCGATTTGCTGAGCACGAGTGTTTTTGCCCCGGCGCAGCTGCCCCCCCCCCCACCCCCCTCCAACCCTCCACATCGGCTTCATGCGAATACGTATGGCCTTATTTGCCTGGGCTGATATAGGTCGCGGCAGCGGCTGGTCCCAAGTGCGTGCGGATTGACTTGGGCTCCAGCCACGCCCCGCCTCGCCCCGCCACGCCCCGCCACGCCCCGCCACGCCCCGCCACGCCCCCTCGCCTCCGTGTTTGAGTTACGCGGCCTGCCTGCCTGCTGGCGTCGTCCACTCCCGTCATGACAGTTTCAATTTGCGCGCAGCGCGGGCAGGGGGAGAGAGTGTGTGTGTGTGTGTGTGTGGATGCCGGCAGTCCACTGCTACTTAGTGACACCCTCTTGTTTCTCTCTCTCTCTCTCTCTCTCTCTCTCCCTCTCTCCCCGCCTGCTGAAGTATGTATGCCTGCTTGGCCCTCCCGCTCCAATAGGCCGAGTGTGTTGGTGCGTGCAGTTCGTGACTTGGAACGCCGCCCCGCCCCACCCCACCCCAACCCGGCCGGCACGGTTCTCGCTCGCCCGTGTTGCGTCCGTTGCGTCGCGTCTCTCCCGCCCCCGCCGCGCCCCGCCACGCCCCGCCACGCCCCGCCACGCCCGTGTCACGAGGTCTTGCTTCGGGACCGATAGCATAACCTCTCTCTCTCTGCGGTTCACCGTATCGTGCTGGCCACAATGCACTTACCCATACCGACGTACATGACAAACTGGAGCATCGCTGTGAAAAGTTAGTTATCGTTATTTTTAACACTCCATGTAGACTGTACACTGCGAAAAATATCTTTGTAGATTTATGATAAATTTTGTAAATTGATATTTTTGAAATATGTTGTAAATTTACGACGGACCTTTTTTGCTCGTAAATGAATTTCAAGCCGGTATGTACTGTTTGGGAACTTTAAGATTTGCAACCGTCATTTTACAACTGCACTTCGTACTTCGTGGAAAATTTTCCCGTAAACCCGCGACTATTTTTCGCAGTGTAAACCTCACGAGTACCCTCTCACTTGCAGTTTAACACCTGTTTCGCCGCTATGAGTTGGGCCCCTGCTTGGCTGCGGGTCGTGCGGCTTGCTCGGCGCCCTTGTTCAATAAACCAGCGGAGCCGAGTGCGTTCTGGTGCTGCGCGACCTGGCGACACTGAGGGGGGCAGTGACGGCAGACCGCGGGGCGGAGGCCGCAACCCGCCTGCCTGGCATTGTAACGTATGGAGGCAGAATGCACCTCGGAGAGGTTATTTATTCTGCAGTATTATGGAGGCCTCACATCATGAGGACTGATTTTGTTCTTGTAAAAAAACCGAGGGGGCCACCACTCTGTTTACTGACGTACACAGGATTACAAGATTACACGGATTACACGTGATTACATACCTGATTTTAGGTGGTAAATCGTAAAATTTTAGGATATTTTCCATATTTTGTGCATTTTGACGAGGGATTACAGTGGGATTACACGTGGATTACAGGGTAACCTGTACACAGGATTACAGAAGTGGTGGCCCCCTCGAAAAAAACTATGACCAGGTTTCCGAGCAGTTTTGGAAAAACCTAGACGTTTCCATGTATTTTCTCCATAAGAGAATCCTGGCTGCTTGGAAACCTGGACGAAGTTTTTGCTGTGCAGGGGTGTAAGATCTCACGCATTATTTTCCCTCTCACTCTGTTCGACCTGGTGCACTGGAACCCGCGCGCGCACTAACAGCCAACAGTATGTTTCACCCCGTGTCCATTGACGTAGCAGTGGAGGCAGCGCGGCAGCGCATACCAGCAGGCTATCGTTCAAGAGTGGTGGGCGGGGCGGGGCGGGGCGGGGCGGGGCGGGGCGGGGCGGGGCGGGGCGCATCGTGGCCCGCGTGCAAAGATAGATTGCCCGGCCGGTGCGGATTTACAAGCTTCTCCAGGTCCGCTCGGGCAGAGCACTGCCGTTGTAGTTCTCCTCCTGCCGGGCCGGGCCGGGCCCCGCTGCCGCTGACCACTCCGGCTCCACTCCACCTGATTTACGTTTTCATCCCGACTCTTTCCAATGCCCGTCCTCTCTCTCTCTCCCTGCTGTTTCTCTCCCCGCTTCTCTGCGCACTCCTCTCCCTCTCTCCCATGTCCTCCGGGGCGCGCTTCAGGGTTGTACGCTGGCCCCTTAGCGGCACCCACCCAGAGAAGGGCGTACTTGAATATCTCAAGTACAATTTGGCTCTCAATCCACGACCAATTCACACGGAAAAAACTTCGTCCTGGTTTTCAAGCAGCCCCAGAAACCCTGTGTATTTTCTCCGTAAGAGATGCTTGGTTTTTCCGGGTTTTTCCGAAACTGCTTGGAAACCAAAACGTCATTTTCCCCGTGTAGTCGTGGAACATGCGTTCCATTCAAGCGCGAAGGGGAACGATCTGAAAACAAATTGGGGTCGATTTAAGCACAAATACTCAAGAACATGGTACTTGAAACTTTCAAGTATTTTCCGCTCGATTCAAGTACATTTTGCACGAACCAAGTCCACGCTTTTCACGGGCAGTCCTTTTCCTCTGCGTGCGACGTCCCCCTGCGAGCGCAGGCAGCGCGCAGGAAGCGGATGAGTAGGGTGTGACGACGCGGTGACGAAGGGAGACAGCGGGGGCGGGGCGGGGCGGCGCCATGTCGCGGCCCTCTAGTTTATGTAAGACTCTCCGGCCGTGCGTGTCACGACATGGTTTTTACATTTGGCCCAGCCGGCCGGCGGCCGGCCACCTACCTTCCCTTTGGCGACCCTCCGTGACGGAACACTTAGGGGCGCGCGAGGCTGACGCGGCGGGGACCCCCCGGGGACCGCCGTGAAATATGGATGGATGTGCCCCGCCCCGCCCCGCCACATTCTCCGCATGAGCTTGCTCGGACGAATAGCTTATTTCACACTTAGAAAAGTGGTTACTCGATCCACGGGTAAACTACTCTCAAAAATACTGAGGGTTATTTTTCTACTTTCCTTATTGAGAACAATTTTACTTGATGTGCTTCAAATACACTTCGATCCAAGTACCAAAATGCAAGTGGATCCAAGTGCATTTAGTACTTTGATCCGGTGGTTTTGTCACACTCCCGCTGTTAGAGATGTTTGTTGGTAACTGTTAAATTTTCCACGAGAAATGTCGTAAGGTTACGACATCGAATTGTAAAATTACAAAATTGTAATGTCACCGCGTATCAACTTTTCATTCTTAAACGAGCACAAATTTCGTAAATTTATGATTCCGATCGTAAATTTACGAAGATGTTTGTCACAGTGCCAGGTGACACTGTTGTGCAGTTTATTTTTTTAGAGTATTTTACTCCGATCTAGAAAGCACTTTTCTGGGATGCCGCCGGTGAATAAAATCGCTGGGCCCCCAAGTACTATGGTCTGTTTGATAGCCGGCGGCGGGCGCACGACAGCGCGCGGATAGCGTGCGGTAGCCTCCCGCCCGCCCGGCTGCCGAAAGCCCCGGCCAGCCTGTTGCTTGATGTATGTAATGACATTGATGATGCTAATGCTCCCTTCATTATGTAACCACCGCAAGCGTTGCGCTGCGTATTGCTATTGGCAGGGGCGGGTTTGTGTGTGCACGCTTATTGGCACCCCGTGAGAGACTACAACGCTGATCCTCCCCACCCCGCAGCTGGAAGGATCAGTAGGTGCAACTACACTAGAAAACTGTAGTTCAACTATTGTTTTACTACATTCAAGTGCAGTTTAACAACTGACGAAAGTACTTGAGAGCGTGTCTGATCATCCGATCCCCCTTGCCTTTCTAATTGCTCGTTTTCTATTGTTCCAGGTGAGTTGGGCCCACCACATACCGTTGGCGCAAGGACGGTCACGAGGTTCTTCACCTCGTCTTGTGACGGTAATAATAAAGAGAGGCGCACAGAGGCGTTACCTGTCAACACGGTAAGTGTGTGCCCGGCCCGGCCCTGAACCGGAGATTTTATCATCGGAAGGAAGAAGAGGCGACGTTCTCTCGGCAAACACACACACACACACACACACACACGTTGGGATTGGCGCCCAGCTCCCAGTCCTGGGCCGGGCCGGGCCGGGCCGCCCTGCCGCTGACCTGCTTCCCCTGCTGCTATTTACCCGGACAAACTCAAACTCTCGAGTCGGCCGGGCAGGAAGCAGGCGGGCGGGGGCGCGACCTTATGCCCTGATTGCTCTGTGCTGTGCGCATGCGCCGTGGGCGGCGCGACGCGGGAGTACGACATGTATCTGCAAGTGCCATTGAATAACCATAGAACACGCCCCACACACGCACACACACACTTTTGAAGTGATCATCAATCATCAATGCCTGATCATCTTTACGCTCCTTACTGGTTACACCAAAAGTGTTCAACTGACACACACTTCAGGGTGTTGAACACAGTGTTGAACACTTTAAGATGCTTCGTTTAAAATCCTATGTACTTTAAACGAGGAAGTACGATATGTTAGCAAGCAGAAAGTCTTGAAAACTTTTGTCCCCAGTGAAATACATGGTCTTTTAACCAAGCATCTTAAGGTGTTCAACCCTGTGTTCAATAGTTTGAAGTGTGTGTCAGTTCTCTTCTGATTATAGTGTAGCGGGAATTCCTCAGCTTCACACCGGTAGGCTAGCTGATGGTTTCTGATCTTACCCCTTCTCTCCTGTGCGACCGCACAATATTGCTCGTCTGTGTGTGTTTCTGAACTTGCTACTGTGTGTGTGTGTGTATACACCTGGTGGGTTTAGTGAATCTTAGTTGCGTCGCACCACTACTAGTTTGGGAAGGAATGTGTTAGCGTGCGCTGCGAGCTACGCCCCGCCCCACCACGCCCCGCCCCGCCCCACCACGCCCCGCCCCGCCCCGCCCCGCCACGCGCCAGCGCGCGCTACGCGACGGAACGCCCGTGGCGTGGTGGAGAGACCCTGTTGGGCTGCGAGTTCGCTACACTTGAATGGCTCACCGGAGTCAGGGAGGAGGAACTCCTCCTAATTCAATACCGAACACCAGGTCCTTCATCTCGACCAAACCCCGCAGGAGCAAGCAAGTAGGCCATCGCGCTTCAAATTGTTAAATAATAATAATAATAATAATAATAATAATAATAATAATAATAATAATAATAATAATAATAATAATAATAATGCTTTTGTCAAATGCAAGCGAGGGAGGCGTGTGGGCGAGGGACTCGCGGGGCAGAAATGCGCTGCGAGAAGGGTGGAACGAAATAATAAAGTTGTGTTTTACGGCCGTCATAACAATTCTCTTCGACCAACATATATGCAGAGCTCTAGCCTGCAATCAGCCCCCCCCCCCCCTCCCCGCCCGCAGCCCCCTCGTTCTGTCCCGCCGGTTCTCTCTGCGCGCCTCGCTCGCGCCCCCAGCACGGGGCGGGCGACTCATCGTAAACGCGCTGGTTCGCTACATTACTTTCCTCTGTACAACTCATCTTACTTTCGCCCCTTTCCCGTATTTTTTGCTTTTTACGCACTCGTCGTCATCGACTTCCGGTTCCGGGGGAGGTGGGCGTTGTTGAGACGGCAGGGCAGGGCCGCCTGCGCCTCGCGCTCTTGTCTTCCATGGGGCCGCTGGCGTCGTTCAAAACTGGACGGGTATTTCATCTTCACGGTTATTCCGCGGCCGCCGACTGAGCTGCTCTACATTTCTTTGGCGCTGCCGATAAAGTCGATATTGGCGACACGCTCGGTGGAAAATCCACTTGGCAGTGCCAGTGCAATGGCTCCAACTGCACTGTGCCCTGTCGTCTGCTACCCCCCTCCCCCCCTCTCTCTCCTCCTCTCCCGTTTCTCCCATCATAATCGCGTTGAGGTTAGCAGCAGCGGGGCCCGGCTCGGGCTTGGCGTGTGGGGGTAGTATAGAGGGGTGGAATAGGGGGGTGGGGGGTGGATAGTTTCAAGGGGGTGGTGGAGGTTGGAACGCGTGGTTTCCACGGTGCGATGGCTCTCTAAGTATGTCAGGAATGCACACTTTGATTAGATTGTGTCCCGCCGCGCCAGCCGCCGCGGCCCGGGTTCAATTCCCGGTAAAGTTGTTGCCGGGGCGCTGCGCGGCGCGGCGGGGCGCACAGCGCCCGGATCATTGAAGCCAAATTTGCGTTTCCGCCGCTCGTTCGCCGCATCGGCCGCGCCGCGCCGCCTCAAACCCCTTTCCGCTAAGGAAAGAAAAAAATATATTCTCGGTTAACTTTATCACTCCTTTCCCTGGTACTGAAATGAAAATAAATTTCCTCTAAAGCTGCTGGATTACAAGTTGTCGCCGTGACGTCGTGACCGGCATGATGTGAATGAATGTGCCGGGTCCGCTCTATCGTCCGGCCATCTCCCCCCCCCCCCCTCTCTCTCTCTCTCTGCATGCCCCACGCATTCCTCGCCCTCGCCGCCCTTCTCTCTCTCTCTCTCTCTCTCTCTCTCTCTCTCTCTCTCTCTCTCTCGCTCGCTCGCTCGCCCTCGATGGTCCGTGCAGATTGGCCAAGTTGAAGGGGGAGAGGGAAATGCGTGGCAGTGGCCTGTAACAAGTCGCGTAATGTATGTCCCTCCCCCTTGAAGCGCCTACAAAAGATAGGAAAGCGACATGTCTGCCCCGCGCCGCTGTGCCGCTGTGCCCCCCGGCGGGCCGGGCCGGGCCGTGGAAGGGGAGATCCAGATCTCGAGCTGGTCGGTCACGGAGCAGAATTCTTGTCGCTTTCAAGCCTGGCCTGCGATCCGGGTGGGCTGGGCCGCCGCCCCGGGGCGCCGCCGGGCGTCGCGGGGCGCTGGGCGTCGGGGCGCCACGGCCAGGGCGTGCGGCGGGGCGGGGCGCGCTCGCGATGTAGGGTCTATGCCAATAGCCGATTGAGAGTGAGGCAGCAGCCTCGGGGACGTCCTCTCTCTCCCTCTCTCTCTCTCTCTCTCTCTCTCTCTCTCTCCTCTCTCCCCCTCTCTCTCCCTCTCCTTTCTCTCTCTCTCCCCTCTCTCCCTCTCTCTCCCTCTCCCTTCTCTCCCTCTCTCTCCCTCTCTCTCTCTCTCTCTCCCTCTCTCCCCCTCTCTCCCCCTCTCCTCCTTCCTCTCCCTCTCCCTCCCTCTCCCTCCTCTTTACCCTCCATTCATTCCCGATCGCTGTTCGCTAATATCAGTAGGCTGAGTGGAGTCAGTCGGCTCCCGGTCGCTCGTACCAAAACTTGAGTTGCGCGTCGTTGCGCGAGTTTGAAAAGGCGGCGCTGCGGAAAGTTTGCAAAGCCCGACTAGACGCCCGGCCCGCGCCCGGCCCCTCCTCGCGAATGTCGAGGCCAGGCCGCGCGATGTGCCACCCGGGGGCGGCGCGGGGGCGGCGCGGGGGCGGGCTCTGCATGGGCTGGGGCCGCTATCGCTTGTCGTCCTGCTCGAAGGCACCCCCCGGGCCCCGGGGCGGAGCGGGGCGCGGGGCGGGGCGGGGCGGGGCGGGGCGGGGCGGGGGACCCCGGAGACCCAAATGCACCCCGAGGCCAGCCTGCCCTGCCTGTGCGCCGCTCCTGCGCTTTTAGCCGTTATTTCCAAGTTAATGTCTGTCGCTCTTTTATCGGTCGTGCTCGAGCGTGGCCCTCCTCTCTCGCTTCTCTTTCCCCTCCCGGTCGTCCTCTCGCCCTCTTTCTCTCTCTCTTCCTTCTTCCAGCTCTCTCCTTCTCTCTCCCTCCTCCTCCTCCCCGGACCTGTTGGCGGCGGCGGCGCGGGCTGTTGGCAATATGCATTATATGATGCATTCTGGGGGGCCCTCCCTCGCTCCATCCCTCCCTCTCCGCCTGCGCTGCCTCCGCGCTTGACGATAAGATGTGTGTGTGTGTGTGTGTGCGCGTGCGGTAGATCGGCTGTTAAACCACCATCATGTCTATACGACTACCGGCTGTCGGGGGCCTGGCCGCCCTCCCCGCGGCCGCCGTGTATGCACCAACCACCCTGTCGGCATCGTCGTCGTCGTCTGGAAGGAGCCCGATAAGTGCACCCGTGGTAGTCGTTCCCCTGTGTGCGTGTGTGTGTGTGCAGCGCCCCGCCCCGCCCCGCCCCGCCCCGCCCGTGACTGCTGTGTATCTCTGTGGACACACGCGTTGATGGATGACGTCGAGTGTATGCCCCCTCCCCTCCCAGTGCACCGCGTGGTCGCCGTGGGGTCGCCGCCCCCGCCGGGGCCGCTGGGCCGTGCGGACGCCGCCGGGACGACCCTATTTACGTGGCGCCGACGTACGTCCTCGCCGCGGCTGCGGCCGCGGGCGGGCTCGCCTGGGTCCTGGGTCGATGATCGGCCGGTCAAGTCGGCCAGTATGGCGGCGGCGCGCAGGTCAACATGCATGAGGCGTGGGCGGGGCGGGGCGGGGCGGGGCGGGGCGGGTGTCTATCGGTGATTGGCTGGACAAGTGTATATCGGTTCGGCTTGGCCGTTATGTTGAGAGCCTCTTGTGCCTCCATGCAAGCACGGCTGGCCTGCGGGGAAACTATACACTGGAAAAACTAATGTGACCATGCGTCACACATGCGAGTGTGACGCGCGCCTGGAGAGGTCGTATAATGATGTGACGTGACCGTAGTGTTGGTCACGTCTTGTGGTGCGATCTCCGATGTGTGGGGCGTCGCATCTCACGGTGTAACGCAAATTTTGGTCGCACCAATTGATGTGCGTGACGCACAGTTTTTCCTGAATGTATCCTAATCCTACCCAGCCTCGCGAAGGAGACCCGTAAGTTACGATTGTTTTATATCCCTCGGTCCAACATAAGGAACTATCGCGTACGGAAATTTACAAAAAAAAAAAAATGATTTCTTTTCCGGCCCCGCGATGCTATATTGGCATTCACCCTTCCCCTTTCCGAGACTGACGCGCGCAGCCCGCGCGGAACGGATAAGGCACACGCTGCGGTCTGTCCGCCCCGGCCCGCCCGCCCCCGCCCGCCTCCGCCCGCCCCCGCCCGCCCCCTCCTCGCCTCTGAAAGATTTAAATAATAAGGGTGGAAACAGGGCTGCCAAACTGTCCGCGCGGGAAAAAAAAACAGCGAACGCCGCCGGCCTGGCCTGACGCTGCCGCCGCGCTGCAATATCATTAGCCGAAAGTAATTGAGGTATCGCCCTGCGCTAAAAAAAAAAAAAGTTTAAAAAAATAAAAAACAAAAAATTGCAAGAGACGAGCTTTGACACGTCACTATGGACTACTTTGCTAACGCTCGAGTAAGCCGTGCGTGCCGTGGCGTCCAGCGAGTCTGAGCCAGTCCTTCGCTTATCCCCAGTCCGCCCCTTTCTCTCTAGTAAGAAGCGGCTCATGGCTCCCCCCCCCTAACCCCGGCCGTGCGGGCTGTAGCGTGTTCGCTCAACTTGTGCTCGGCACCTCAGGGCGCTGCAGCCCCCGCCCCGCCCTCCGTCCCTCCTCCCCGCCCCATCCCCTTTGCTCTTGTGCCTACTCGCCGGGTACGATATATTTCTTGCGCTTTCTGCGGCTTCTTGTAGTTCCGGCCCATTAGGTTCCGCCCCACTTCTACGGACTCTGCTGCGCCCTGTGCCGGCCCCTCGCACCCCCTCCCTCGCCCTCCCCCCCCCCCCTCCCTCCCTCCCTCCCTCCCTCCCTCTCTCACCCCTCACTGGACGGTGTGGGGTGTTTTCGCTCTGTCGTCCTTCCTCCGTACTTCAGCCGCGAAGTTGAGCGCGTAGGGGGCCCGGGGGGAGGGCAATACCCGGTACACAGTTTGTGGACCCGGCAACTTTTACCACGTGCGCATGGATAATTTTTTTGGGGGAAGGGGGGGGGGGCACTCTGTTGGGGATTCGGATGGAGATAGTGTCCGCCCCCCTCCCCGTATACACCTTCAGTATCACATTGGTATCTTACTATTTTGCTATTTACTGCTGATATGTAGTATCTACTTTCAGGCTCGGCCGAAACTGAGCGTATATCGTGCTTCACATTGTTCAGTGGAAACGCTCGGGTGAGAAATAATGAAGCGGGGCGCAGGGCGGGGCGGGGCGGGGCGGGGCGGGGCGGGGCGGGGCGGGGCGCCAGCAGTGCACTGTTTACCAAACATTCTCCGCGCGTGCACTATTCCCCTGCCCTGCTCACAGCGCGGGGCGGGCGCGGGCGCGGAGGGTCACTTGATCTAGTCGGTACTGCAGAGCGGCGGGGCACATCTCAGCCCACCCCACCCCACCCCACCCCAGGCCGGCCCGGCCCAACCCCGCGCAATAACCCCCTCCCCCGCCCCGGCCCGCCCCGCCCCGCCCCGCCCCGCCCCGCCCCGCCCCGCCCCGCCCCGCCCGCGCCGTGACGTATAACTTTGGATGCGGTACTCATGAGGCGCCTGAGTTACGGGGCGGGGACATGCACATCGCACAGCACGGCTGAGAGGGTTGGGCCACGCCCCGCCGCGCCCCGCCACGCCCCGCCGCGCCCCGCCACACCCCGCCGCGCTCCGCCACGATGGACTGTGGCTTGTCCTTTGCTACTCCAAACGACATGGACACGAAGGGGGAACACGAGACTGTAGAGACGTGTTTGGGCTGGCGAGTGTTGTGGGGGAGGGGGGG
Organism: Frankliniella intonsa; assembly: GCA_033675135.1. Taxonomy (NCBI): domain Eukaryota; kingdom Metazoa; phylum Arthropoda; class Insecta; order Thysanoptera; family Thripidae; genus Frankliniella; species Frankliniella intonsa. The sequence goes on along the minus strand of CM066256.1, from coordinate 12,729,189 downwards.
AGGGGTAGTGGAAGGAACGGAGTCGTAGTGCCAGGGCGGCGCGGGGTGGGGCCGGGGGGCGGGGCGGGGCGGGGCGGGGCGTGCTTAGGGCGGAGTTTTGTCCGCGGGAATTGAAAGCGAACCGACCAGAATAAAGACAGCAGCGCTGCTTGGGCGGACGGGGCGGGGCGGGGCGGGGCGGGGCGGGGCGGGGCGGGGCGGAGCGGGACCCCAGGGAAGGACGGGCAGCACGCGGACTACCACCCCGCCGCCGTCCCGTCGCCGCCCCGGTGCTGCTGGTGGACGCTGTCGCTCGGTCTGCGCGCGAGGTCAGGTCGGCTTGGTGGCAGACTGGCCTTTACCAAATACATTTTTTGAGTATTTTCTCATTAACTGTGAGAAATAGTTGTAGGTTTATGGGAAAATTCTCCACGAAGTGCAGTTGTAAAATTACAATTAGAAATTGTAATATTACAAGTACTGCGTGTCGACATAAAAAATCAATCACGATCAAGATTTGGCTGTCGTAAATTTACAACATACTTCGTAAACACTGTGAAAAATATTCGTAAGAGTTACGGGAAAATTTTCCATGAGAAATGTCGTAAAGTTACGATATCGAATTGTAAATTAACAAAATTTTAAGAACACTTGGTATCGACTTGTGATTCTTAAACGAGCACAAATAAGCGTTCGTAAATTTACGATTTCGATTGTAAATTTACAACGTTATTTGTAAATCACAAATTACGAAAAAAGTCGTAAACTTACAGACATATTTTTCACAGTGAAATCGTAGTTTACAAAATATATCTTAAACCTACAAAGATATTTTTCACAGTGATTGTTTTTATTCGGCTCGTTTTTAACATTTCGGGCCTCGCAAGCAGCAGAGTTACCGCGGATTCCGACGCCGCGCGGCGCGGCACCCCTTTTGTGTATTCTGTTTTTGCCACAGGGGCGGGGGGGGGGGTGGAGAATCTGGCCGCCTGCCTCGCCCTTCCACTCGAAACGAAGCGGACCGGATCCCTTTCTATATTTCGGTCTATATCCCGCCCCGCCCCGCCCTGCCCCTCCCCACCCCGCCCCACCCCACCCCGCCCCGCCGCCAGCAGCGTGGTTAATCGGACGTACCCAATTACCCCGGCATTATCTGCGTCACTTATCACGTCGTATCGGTTAGGGGTGTCCCAGGCGTCCCCCAGGCGGACCGCCACACTGTATCTCTCTCCGTTACCCCTTTCTCTCTCTCTCCCTCTCCCTCTCATCTCTCTCTCTATTTTTCTCTCTCTCTCCAGCGCGGGCACCGTCGGCAGCCCCTCTCTCACGGGCTGTCGCCGCGTGGTCTGTGGCGATGGCTCTCTGATGAGCATCCACCCTCCCGCTGCCCCTCCCCCCCACCCCCTTCCCCACCCTGGCGCCTCCGAAAGGACAGGCTGTTGCGGGCTGTGCTGCTATTCCACCTTCGTCCTCGAGCCCACAAACGATCGTTAAGTGTATTTTTTTTTTTTTGTCTAAATGTAAGTTTCATTGTTTTTTTTTTTTTTTTTTTTTGTTTGTTTTATTTTTTTTTGGGGGGGGGGAGGGGGACATTGTACGAAAGGGAACAATTCTTAAGATTTGTGAAGAGCCAAAAATGTATTAGAAATTTAATCTAAAATTTGCCACGAGGACGGCTTTCCCCCCTCGTACTATACACAACCGTTCTGAGAAAACAGGCGGGGGGAGGGGGAGGGGTAGAGCTTGGGGACCGACAGCCGAGGTCCACTAGCCACTTCGCGGAACACCTTCACCCTCTTATCCCCCCGCCCCGTCTCGCCCCCCCCCCCCCCCCCTCCGCCGGTGCAATTGGCCTAATTCCCGGGTTAATAGGTGGAAGTCCCCCGGCGCCGCCGCCGCGCCACCGCGGACACGGCTGGCTGGTCCAGGGGTCTTTTTACTCCTTGGTGGTGCCTCTTCCACCCCCCATCCCCCACCCCCTGAATACCCCGCTACCCCCTCCCCCCACCCCCCGCACCAACAGGGTGAGCCCCGCATGCAGAGTGGGGTCCGTGCTCCTCCGCGCCTTCCCTCTCGTGCTGCAAGAGACTCCCCTGCGCGCGCGCGCGCGCGACCTCCACGCCGCTGCTAGTGCCTGCTTGATCATCCCCCTAAACCACCCCGCCCCGCCCCGCCCCGCCCCGCACCTCCACGCTCCTGTATTCCCTCTACAAAGTTTGGATGACGTCAGTGAGTATTTTTCGTGCAGCCCGCCCCGCCTTGCCTCGCGGCGCCCGCAAACGAGGAGTGAGTGCCCGCCCCGCCGTACTTCTTTCTATCCCGGAGCTCTGATGCCGCGCGCGAGCAAGTTTCACCCCCCCTCCTCCACCCCCAGGTCCTTTTTTACCCCCCACCCCCCGCACCCCTTAGCTTCCCTGGTCAGGCAGGGGCCCCGCCCCACTCTCGCCGGGGTTCTTCCCTTCGAGATAATATCGTAAAATTCCACCTCACTCCGCGCCTCACATTGCCCCCTAATCTCTTCCTCCCCCCACCCCACCCCACCCTTCACTCACCCCCACCCCTCCCCCCACCCGCCCCACCTCCACTCCAGTGCGCCCGGCGGGTGAACTTGTTCCTGAACGCCCCAGTGTAACGCAATAAACGTTGTGTTGCGGGGCACTGGGGCGGGGCGGGGCGACCGGTGTAATATCGGTAGTGCCCCCTCCCCGCCATAAGACTGCTCACCAGCGACACTTTAATGGAGAGGCTACGACACATGTAGGTCGTCGTCGTGTGTGCGTGTGTGTGTGTGATACAGCGCTGGGAGAGCACGGGCGTGCAGCAGTAAGCACCCGAGTCTTACTCACAGGAGCCGAGTCTTACTTACAGACATGAAGGACGCGTCGCCCCCCGCCCCGCCCCGCCCCGCCCCGGCCCGCCGCCGCGCCAGTGCGTAGCAGGGTCAGCACTCTGAGGGGGGAGGGGGTCGCCCGGCCGAGGCGTGCCGATCTCGCCCGAGCGGAGGAGCGGGCCCGGCCCGCCCCGGCCCGGCCCGGCCTGCAGCGCCGAGCAGGGCCGCCATGCGGGCGCGGGCCACGGCAAAGAACGCCACAAACTCTCTGCATTTCTCGGTTTCTCTGGCGGCCGCGGCTCGCGATACGGTATCCCGCGGTGGTCAGTGGCGCCCGGGGGGCTGCCCGCGCCCCCGAGACGGCCGGCCGCGCGGCCACGCGACCCCCCGGGCCGGGCCGGCGCGCGGGCGGCTTAGCTCTCGCTGGCGACCCGCCACACCGGGCGCGCCGTATATATACAGCGGCGGGCCGCCCCGGCCTCCGGAGGGGTCCGTCGTCTCTGCCGCCGGAATACGTCCGTGAGCCGGTGTGTCCCGGCTCCGGACTGAGTGAGTCCGTGAGCGTGTTGGTCACGCACGGGCGAGGCGCGCGCGGGGTGTTCGCAGGGTTGCGCCCCGGCGTCGTCGTAGAGTACGCGGCCATTCCGTCAGAGAACGGTGGTACGTCGCAGGGGAGAGGAGAGGCAGCGCGATGGGAGTGTTGGGTTGCACTCGCCTAGGCTGTCCAGTTCCCCATTACGGCAGAGGCACAATTGACCCCTCTTTTGCGGACAGTTTGCGTCTTTTTAGCAGATGATACGTTAGTATCAGCAGCTTGTACTGAAGTAAAGTTAAAAGTTAAAGTTGAAACGTCGTCAGTTAAAGTTGTCAAAGTAAAAGTTGTCCAGCGTTAAGCGTAGGAAAGTTAAAGTTGAAAAAGCAGTTGCCTAAAGATATATATAGGAGCGCGGCGACAGTGGGCCTCAGCGTGTCTGCCTGCCTGCGTGCTCGCTCGCGTGCTCGCCACAGTAGTGCTGTTCAGGCTGCCAGCAGCTCATAGTGGTTCAAGCATGGACGCTACTCAGCTGCCGCCCGCAGCCGCCCTATGCACAGCCCTATGCATTGATTGCCGTTTTACGACCCATAACCCCAAACACTAGTCGTCCGCTGTAGCCCCCTCTTCCCGCGCCACACCGCGACGCCGCGCCGCGTCACGCTGCGCTATATCGTAATGAATTCCAGTATTTAAGCAGTAAACGTTAAAAGTTAAAACGTTAAAAGTTGAAAAGTTTAAAGTTCAAAAAGTTGAAAGTTGAAAAGTTAAAAGCTGAAACGTTGAAAGTTGAAAAGTTCTGAGTTCGTGAAAAAGTTACACAGCTCAAAGTTAAGCTGCTTGCGTTACTAGTTGAAACGCTAAAAGTAAAAGCTTAAGGCAGTAAAAGCGATAAAAGTTAACGCGAAAAAGGTTAAAGTTCTGAGTTTGAAGTAGGAAGTTCAACGTTTGAGGCAAAACGTACAAAGTAAAAGTCATCTGCTTTCACGTTAGCGTTAGCGTTAACGTTTTTTTTTTTTTTTTTTTTTGAAAAAAGAAAAGGCTTTCCCTCCAGTGTGGCTCTGGCGATAAAATGGTGGTCGTGCGGCGGCGGCGACGCTGGCGGCCTGGTGGAGGTGGGGGGGTAATGCACCTACCCGCATCGCCTCTTTTAATTATGGAGTGAAGATGTCTGGTTCTATTCGCGGAGACGTCGACGTCATACAACCCCGCCCCCCGCCGCGCCGCTCGTGGCCGCTCGTGCAACATACTCGCCCCCGCCACGCCCCGCCACACCCCACCACACCCTGCCTCACCCCACCACCCCCCGCCACGCCCTAAGACAGCATAATCCGAAACACGTTGAGCCCGCGCGTAGTGGCGCATAAGATGCTTGATTTGCATGAAGTGTCGGCGGGCCTGCAGGCGCCGCCCCGCGCGCTCAGAGAGACTCTTGAGTTTTCATGCCGCGGGTTCTCGCAGCGCCGTCGTGGTCGTTCTCGCAGCGTGTTGTGTCGACGCGGACGAGGAGAAGGGAGTAGAACGTGAATATGAGAAACGCCAAGCGCACTCGAAGTTTCTTTACAAAGAACTGCTCTTCGTAACGCGCAATGGATTTGTGATCTTTTGTAATATAAAAAAAAAAAAAAAAAAACAACGTCAGATCCGAGACAAAACTATAAGGCTACTTCGTGCCTAAATAATTCCTGATATTACAAACGACCGCGGTTTGTATTGCGAAGAACACCTCAATGTTTCCCAATCCAATATTCTTCGTAATATCAAGAAAAATTGTTTGTAAAAAGGCGGTTTCAGATTCTTTGTTCCTTACAAACCCGCAATACTTCGTAATAGGAAGAACACCTTTTGTAAGGGTTAACAGTGCGGCTGGCAAATTATACATTAAGCGCGCGAGCTGCGGAACCAAAAGAGAAAGAAGAATTCAAAGAGGAAAAAAGCACCCCAGCCCGCCTATGAAATAACGCGACGAATTTCTGTGGCCTCCCATTTACAATGATCTTCGTTAGTGCGCATCCCTTTGTCTCTCTGTTCTTCGCTCGCTCGCGCGCGCTCTCGCGCCGCCACCGCCCTCTCTTTCCTCCCCTTCTCTTCTTGTGTTTTGTGAGAGGCTCCTGCAGGGGGCGATGGGCGGGGCGGGGCGGGGCGGGGCGTGCTGTTCGAGTTGGTTCCCGCCGCAAACTCTGTTCGACAGCGGCGCTGCCCCGCCCCCTGCGCTGCCCTGCGCCTCTGGACTCACTGCTATTCTTCCCTGCGGCCGGGCCGGCCAGGCCACCTTACCCTTAATCGAATTCGATAACCTTCCCCCCCCCCCCCCCGAAATATTTCGGTTTGCCTACCGTGTATGTATGGGGTTATTCGGAAGCAGCCTTTTGCGCGCGAATTTTTTAGTACGGTAGTTCTCTCAGGGGCCCCTCGACTCTCCAAGCGGGTGTCCTTTGGGTTACTATAACTCCCAAACCAAATGTAAAAACTTGATTCCATTGACATTATGGCCCTTGCCGTGGTTCCAAATGATATTCTACCACTGCCAGCTCTATCTGAAAACCATTTCATTTTGGACCATGTCGTCATATGGTAGAGAAATAACCCGGCAGTGGTGCTAGTGGTAGGGATGCTGGTGGCGCGTGCTCCGCGATGACGAATTCTTGCTTTTCTTCGCCCGAACCTAAATGGAACGGCTCTGCCGCTTAGTGCCGAGTGACCCCCCGGCGGCGCCCAGCCACGCTCAGCCCCGCCCCGCCACGCCCCGCCCCGCCACGCCCCGCCACGCCCCGCCACGCTCCGCCCCGTTCGCTCACACACAGCCGACTGCTGCCGCTAACCCCCACGATGACGGATAGCACAAGCGCGTGGAGGTGGTGCTTTGCCCCCCCCCCCCCCCGTCTCCCCTGGTCCCTGGGCGCCAGGCCCTCTCTCCACGCTGTAACCACTCTTCTGCCCCCCCTCCCCGCAATCTGCCCCTGATTAATGATATCCGTTTTCCCCCTGCTGCTTCCAGGTGACCAGGCGTATGACGCCCGCCGCGCCAGCTCTATATTCTCCCCCCCACCCCCGGGGGCTTTTGAAGAAAAGCCCAGTATTGTATTGTTAGAAGCGCACTCTTACATTTTGCCATAGGTTGACCGGGAATGCTCTGTCAACGTCAAACACCAATGTGTACATTGTATACTCTATATAATGTGTACATTACCATTTCTACTTTAATACATCCCCATGTGCATTATCTTTGTACGTCCTGTACACCGCTTGTAAGCTGACAGCACTATCTGCAATTTTTGCACAGTGCTGCACAGTGTACATGGGCATGCATACACATTACGTTAAGTTTACATGCCATGTATACTTCGCGTACAGTATATACAAAGTCCTCATTTGTATTGACAAAGTGGCTCTCCCGCCTCCGTCTTCTGACAATCTGTGTCAGTCAGAGAGTAAGGGGAAGAGGAAAAGAGTGTGGCGGGACTCGAAGCTCGCGCCATGCCGTGCTGGCCGGGGCCGGGGCCGGGGCCGGGGCCGGGGCCGGGGCCGGGGCCGGGGCCGGGGCTGGCTGGCTACGGATCGCTCGCCGGCAATGAATTCCTGGGCAGACGGCTGTCACTCAAAACCCGATCAGGCGTGCCGAGGTTGGTGCCCCCGGCTGGGCGGCCGCCCCGCCGCGCCCCGCCCCGCCCCGCCGCGCCCGGGGGGCCACAGCTGCCGCCTCTCTTGCACGCGTCATTCCTTCCCTATTCGTCGCTGCCACGTCCAGGCTGCTCCGCGGTGTGGCCAGCGTTCTGCTGTGCTGGGGGCGTTGCCATGAGTTGTGGAAAGTAAACAAAAGGGGCCAAAACAGGAAAAAAAAAACCACAATAGGAATCAGGAAAGTATACTATAGTTGAAGAAACAAACTCTATAACACCAAAAATGGTTTTTTAACAGGGGGCAGTTGCTCGAAAAAACAAAAAATACTTTGACCTCAGAGAAGCTTTTCACGCTTTTTGTGGCATTTTCTTTTAATTTTCTTTCCCTTTGCCTTGATCTGTTGATCGCGTCCGTCGCGCGCGTGATGTCTTTATCCCCCCCCCCCCTCCTGTGCCCGCTCACCTAGTGCCCCGGTATCGTCTGCGCGGCACGCCCGCCCCGCCCCCCCCCCCCAGCTCCCACCCCTCGCACCACCGCCCTCCCCAGCGATCAGACTCTGCACTCGCCCGGCATACTGATTAGGATATAAACAAACAGGAGCAGGTGCGCCGCTGCAACTACTATGAGTGTGTGCGCGCGCGCGCTCGGACCCGCTGCGCTGGTGTGTGATTGTGTGTGTGTGTGCGCGCGCGCTCGGACCCGCTGCGCTGGTGTGTGATTGTGTGTGTGTGTGTGTGTGCTGTGTAGTGGCGATGGCTGCTCAATTGGAAGGTGTTTCTCCAATCGTATTGAATACCGATGATGGCACAGGGATAATACCCGCGAATTCGCCCCGCCCCGCCACGCGGCCGCCAGCTTGTGTGTGTGTTTGTGTTAGTTTAGGTTTGCGTGTGTGTGTGTGTGTGTAGGGGGGGGGGGTAATTATAATCTGTGTGGCTTGCTGCTCCGTTTCTCAGTAATTGCATTAGGACCGGATGGGCGCAACAACTACCGTGTTTACGAACACCGACCGCCCTGCTCCTCTCTGGAAGCAGCGAGTAAGGAGGAGGCTATTGATAAATGTCTACTGTTATGGCTGGGCTCTTCTGTCCCGCCCCCTCCCCACCCTGCCGTTTCTTCTCCCCTCTCTCTCTCTCTCTCTCTCTCTCTCTCTCTCTCTCTCTCTCTCTCTCTCTCTCTCTTTCTCTCTTCCTCTCGCTTCGTCCTGTGCGGCCCCCTCTGCTTGCCGGGCGGGGTTTTATCCCGGCTTTCAGCGGGGCGTTCAAGCTTATTTGGGCCGGGCTGGTCCGGGACCTCCTGGAGAGAGGAAGGAGCGCGCGCGCGCGCGCGAGAGAGAGAGAGAGAGAGAGAGAGAGAGAGAGAGAGAGAGAGAGAGAGAGAGAGAAATGGGAGAGGTGGGTGTCATTGCCCCTGGCCTGGCCTGGCCTGAGTCCTCTGTCCGGATGCCACAATCCCTCGATTCAACGGTAATGCCAGGCTGAGGCCCCCCCCCCGCCCCGCCCCGCCCCGCCCCGCCCCGGCCGCAGCGTCAGCCTCAGCCCACCTCAGCTCGTACGCGACCTCTCGCAGCGCGCGCTTCACCCTCCTCCTCCTCCTCCTCTTCCTGAGATTTTGCCCCTGCTGTCATATAAGCTGAAAGATAACTTTGACGGATTGACGGAAACCTTTTTTTTCCCTAACAATAAAAAATATTTGTTTCTTGCGCTCCGCTGTGCTTAGGCAACGCAGACCGAGAAACAATGATTGCGCGCGCCCATTTAGTTAAAGTAAAAGCAACACCCCTTTAAAGTCTGCTTGAGAGTTTTATGTTGTGTGCGCTGCGGATGAGGGTGCTTTAGCGGTGTGCGTGTGTGTGTGCGTGTTTTGGTACTTCGTGCCTCGCCATTGACTTGCAATGAGAAAGAGGAAGAGGGGGAGAGAGAGAGAGAGAGAGAGAGAGAGAGAGAGAGAGAGAGAGAGAGAGAGAGAGAGAGAGAGCGAGCCACGCGCGTGAGAGGAACAGGGTGACATCGCGCTGTTCGCAGTCATAAAGCACTGTGTGTGTGTGTGTGCACTGCGATGTGGTGTTACGCCCTTCCTCCTGTATTTTTCCTCTCTTCCTCCTCGGAGTGGTTCGAGCTACGCTGCCACGGGCCGCAGAAGCTACTGCCACTCTAACAAGGAGAGGTACAGCAGCGGCTTTTGAAAAGAGTGTCGCGGCGGGGAGCGGGAGGGGGGGGGGGGACAGCAGAGCGCCCTCATACGCCCCACCGGGTGGCTGCTGTCTCTGCCCACTCTGTGCTCCCTGTGACGCGCGCGCGCGTGTGTGTGTGTGTGTGTTTGTCGCCGCAGTCGCGCTCGCCACTTGCACAGTTCGTCTAGGAGATTGTAGCCTTTGTTGTGGAATCTCTCCAACTTTCCGCTTTGCCCCGCCACTTTGCTCGCTGGTGGTGTGGACCCCTGCCCCCCGCGGTCCACGCTGCAGCCGCGTCATGTCTGCGGCGCATGTCTCCTTTCTGCATGCCCGCCTCTTGTATTCCTTTTTCTCGCCTCTACACACTGAACCCTTATGCACTTTGTTGTGCATGGAAGTCTTTGCAGGATTTTAAGCAGCCATAATTATGCACAATTTTTTCTGCATAACGATGCTCAACTCTGTCCCTTATGCATAAATCTGTGCATAATTATGCACAATGTGTACACAATTTTGATTCATAGCTATAGCTATGGTTGTATAATGAATAAATTCGTTACTAAGGGTTTAGTCGGGTTTAGTGTTTATATATTTTTTTTTGACTTAAATTAAACGACAACGGAAATATCTCTATAAGTGTATTTCTCTCTCCCAGTTCGGTTTCTAACGCATTTTCTCTTTCCTTTATGTTTCAGGTGCGTATCGGTTTCGTTGAACATATATGCATTGCGAGATCCGGAGACACCCTGGTGAGCCAATAAATAGAGTAGCACTATGCTGTGTATGGTCCTTCGCAACTACCGAAAGCTTGGTTTGAGCAGGGCCTGAAATCTGCCAAAACGATCTGGCCATTTATTTCCCATTTCAGATACGATCCCTTCTCTCTCTATCTCTATGTATAATCTCTCTCTCACTCGCTCCCCGCGCGGCCGCCCGCCGCGCCCCCCGGCGTGAGGCCCGATACGTGATGCACTGTCGGCGAACTCGGAGCGGCGGCAAGAGCAGTTGTTTGATGAGGGCAGATACCGCAGTCGTAGGGGAGCGAGAGAGAGAGAGAGAGCGCTCCCTTATTTCCCTCCATTTAGGATCGCGGCCCCCTCGCGGTCTCGCTATCATGTTTGCCGACTCTTTCCTCTGGGGATGCAGGAGGCCGCTGCCGCCCGCACGGTCACGTGGCGTGGAGCCGGACAAATGCGCGCGCCGTGCCCGCCCCGCCGGCACAGCCAGCAGCACAGCCTCCCGCCCGCCAGTGTGCCTGCCTTCCGTCTGCACCGCCTATAACCCCCAAAACACACGCCTAACTACTTTTGTTTTTATTTACCCTGTCCACGTTTACCGGAAAGCAAATTCGCAGGATCCAGGATTTTTTCGTCCCCCGATTTTCCGTTCTATATTTTGAGCTCGTTTCCGCGCGACGTTCTTTATTGCACGTCCCACTTTATTTTAAACGCGGAACTGCAGCAGAGGGCGCATGAACCTGGCAGGTGTCTAGGTCTCTTACTCTGACAGAAGTCGGTCGTGTCATGATTGGGATGTGTGTGCGCGTGTATCGCCTGTGCGTAAGGCTGCGGCGTCCATCCCTTATCTGTGCCGCTGCAGCCCCCGCCCCGCCCCGCCCCGCCCCGCCCCGCGCTCTCCAATGTTGTTGCCAATAACAAATTCTGGGTGCAGCAGCCCCGCCGCTATTGCCGGCGCGTGCCGCCCGGCTAATGTGGGAATGAGTACGGCTGGCATCTTGCCTCCCCTGTGCTGTGCTGGGCGGGGCGGGGCGGGGCGGGGCGGGGCACCCCTCTCCGGCGGGCACAATGGCACCCAGTAGGGTGTCGCCCTGCCCGGCCCGGCCCGGCCCGCCTGGGAGCCGCGGGGCGCGGCGCGCGCAGACGCTCCGGCCCGCCACTTATCTCCATGTCCGACCCGGCTGAGCCCGACCCGGCCCGGCCCGGCCCGCCCATGACAACGAAACCTACCAGGGGAGGGGGAGGGATCCGAGAGGGATCCGGGAAGGACGTGAGAGGGGTCTGGGAGGGATTCGGGAGTAGTCCGGGAGTTACCCCGGAGAGATCCGGGAGGGACCCGGGAGGGACCCGGGAGGGGTCTGAGAGGGACCCGGGAGGGACCCGGGAGGCCGCGGCTCCACTGGCTGGCGCAGCGCACCGCACCGGTCAGCCCTCCCTGTGAGCGACCGGCTCTTCCCGCCACCGCGTTGCATTACTAATGCTCCACGACTGAAGTGTGTCATCGTCACGCGTTACATTACGGAAGTGTTGAGTAGTCTTGCCGCGGCCTCGCACGGAACTTTCTCGCGCTCGCTGTGTCGTCTGGTCGGACGCACTTTACTCGGCGGTGCGATGGCGAGGTTTCCGTTATTGCCCGGAGAGTGTGCGACGGGATGACACGGCGGGCGGCCGCAGCGTATAACGGCTGGCTCTGCGTGGATGATGGTTGATGAGGTGACCGTCCCGTCCCGGATGACACACACACTCGACTTGTATAGAGCGGCCGGCTCCGGCGGGCTCCGGCGGGCTCTGCCCGGAGGAGGATATGAATGACGACCATTTACCTCGCGCTCCCCTCGCTCTGCCTGCTGCACGGTCGTTTCGAAGGATGAAAATGATTGTCCGAGTCGCATCAGCAGCAGCAGCAGCGCGGTGGGAGATGGGGTGGGGCGGGGCGGGGTGAGGCGGAGCGGGGCGGCGGGGGTCGGCCGGCCGAGTCACCCCCGGACAGACCATACCGACGTCCATCTTGATGTTTGGACACGCGTCGTCTGCTTCCTTATTGCGTGTCCGACGTGTGGGGCGGGGCGGGGTGGGGTGGGGTGGGGTGGGGTGGGGCGGGGCGGGGCGGACGGAAGGAAGGAGGGTGCGCAGACGTGCGGACAGACGGATACGGACGTACGAGGCGAGATCATGACGTAACTGAAAGATGAAGGCGCAGTGTATCGCGCTGAGAGTTTTAAAAAGACCTCGAGGTTTATTAAGACAATTTTGTGTATTACTGCATCTTTTCTTTGGAGGGGGGTGGGGGGGGGGGCAGGACACCGCGAGTCTGCGTCGTCTCTCCATAGGCAAGAGCAGCAAGCCCTCCCCGAGGCGCAACAGTGCCTTTAGAGCGCCGTCCGCCCTGCCCCGCCCCGCCCCGCCCCACCCGGCCCCACCGCGCCCTACTGCGCCCCACCGCGGCCCGCTGCGCCCCGCCCCGTCGCACTCTGCTCCACCGCTCAATTGCGTTCGGCTTCTTTCGTGCCTTTTCACTGCGCACTGGTGGCGTCAAGAACCAACCCTTCGCGCCACAAAGAACGCGGCTGACGACTGGCTTCCGGAAGGCAGGCGGCGCCCGTAAGGAGACGAGTCGGCCCGGCGTCGGCCCGGCGTCGGCCCGGCGTCGCCCCTGCCGCGCGTATTGTCGCTGGTATAGTAACGCTAATGGCCCGGGCCAGTGCAGCGGCCCTGGAGGACACGCGGCCGAGCTGGGTCGGGCCAGCAGGTGTCGACCGTTCACACGGTCAGTTTGCCTCCGAAACACTCCCCCCCCCCTCTCTCTCTCTCTCTCTCTCTCTCTCTCTCTCTCTCTCTCTCTCTCTCCCTATCCCCCTGTCTCCCTCTCCGGACGCAGCCCGCGGGGGGACGCGACGTTATACTCCGTGTCGACGGCAAATCTGGACTTTATTGGCGAACTGGCGGAAGCGATTTAGGGAAAGGGATTGGGGGTGGGGTGGGGGTGAGAAAGGTGAAAAGGTTGGACCGGAGGGAGCGAGACGGACGGGCCCGGGGGTGAATGCGCTCGCCCCGACACGGGACGCGGACGGGGACGGTCAGGGCCCCGCCCCACCCCGCCCCGCCCCCCCCCGCCCCGCCCCACCCCGCCCCGCCCCGCCCCGGGGCGCATTTTTCACCTGGTTTCCCGCGGTGTCGAGGTGTGGAGGCACTGCTGCTCGCGGGCCGCGCTGCGAAATTGAATTGAATCGACCGCCGCGGTGAGCACGAGGGCGGCGCGCGCGGAATCGAACGAGGAATAATAACACCGCCTGGGTAGTTGGGAGTGAGTTGGGGGGGGGGGGTGTTTGCGCCCGGCCGGAATTGAGGGGCCTCTGACAAGGCCCCCCCCTCCCCCCCTCTGGTAGTGCTGGACAGTACTTGTCGCCGTGGCTCATGTCCACCCCGCCACCGACAGCGGAAAACAAAAGCCGTTGGTGTTTCTATAGTCTGTTTCCGACAAACCCGGTTGCGGTAAAAACAACAGTCGGTCTTGATTTTCGGACGTAACATGTGGCCACAGCGTTGCCTTTCGCTTTCGGTTTGGCGAGCTGCTGCTGGTGTTGCTCTCAGTTGTTCCCCTGCGCCATACCGCACACGGCGGTGGGGGCCGAGAGGGTGGGGGAGGGGGAGGGGGGGGGGGCTACCGTCCTTAGATCACGGAAATGAAACAAGATGCAAACATTGTCCACAGAGCTCGTTTGCTTCCCCTTGCCTCCCTCTCTCCCTCTCCCTCTCCCTCCCACTCGCCCTCTCTCTCTCTCTCCCTCCCTTCCTCATGCTGTGCTTTCTGTGGCGTACGCCCCTCCCCCATCCTCAGTACCCCATAAACGTAGATTGTAATACACCTACTAACTGTTGTTGCCAGACTCACCCTCTCTCTCCCTCTCTCTCGCTCTCGCTCTCACCCCTGGCCCGCCGCCAATACTGTGGGGACTGGGAGCGCCGGGCTCACGCCACGCCCGGGTCCCGTAGCAGCTTGCCTGCCTGGACACCCGCCCTGGGCGCGCCCCTGACCTGACCCACCCAGTTCCACCTCATGAGCCCCCAGCTCATGCTCGCTGCCTCCTCCCCTACCTTACACCTCCCTTTTTTACACTTTTTTCCTCTGACTCCAATTTTCAGGGTGTCGCGCGGTCCGGGTGGGGCGCGCCCTTTTGTTTCCTTTCTCTCCAGAGTGTCACAGTTTTTCCCGTGGTTTTTGCCCGGCCGTCTCGCCAAGGTCCTCTTTCGTTTTCCTTATCACGGAAATTGTCCGGACGTGTCCAAATAGGCGGCATTTGTTGCCCGGACCCGGACAAGGCAAACGTGGTCCTGTGGCGGCCCGGGCACACTGGGCAAAATTTTAAGTCGTCACATGACGACAAAGTCAGTGCTAAATTTCACTCCTGAAACGTTTCGTCGCAAGGGGTGAAAAAAATGTTAAATGACAAAGGGTTCTTAAGGGTGACGAATGTTGCATGCATGTCATGTGACGACTGTTTTCATCACAGCTCTTGTGACGAAATATTCGTAGCAGTATTTATCGTCACATGACAAATTGGGTTCGCCGCCCTTCGCTCCGCGCAAGCAAGCCAAAGCCACAGGCAGGCAGTGCTGAATTTTTGCCGCGATTAGCCAGCTGCCTTGACGAGGTCAAACTCGTTCGCGACTCTTGATTCAGCCGGCCCTGCGGCGGTGCGGAGGCGGAGGCAAACTTTCGCCGAGTATAACCACTTTATAAGCGGGGAGTATTTACGCTAATTCGGTGAGGAGCCGGCAGCCCCAGCCCCAGCCCCTCTCTCCCTTGCCACCGCGCGCTGACGTGGGGTAGTTTCCGCCCCAGTTATGAGTATTAGGGAGTTAAGCCGCGCTGTTTGCCTGCTCCTGTTTTAATTGCAAACAATAACAGGTGTGTCTTACCGTGGTGGGCTAGAAGCAGGGCGCGGCGCCCTCCCGCGACTTGGCTCTCAGATTCCTCGGGATTTTCTTGCGTTGTACGGCTGGTCTACGGATAATACGTTTTCCACATTTCTTTTTCGGTTGCTGAATACGTTATGGTGCCGCTACTCACACGAAATGTGTGTGTGTGTGTGTGTGTGTATTATTCAATATGGGCGGAAAGAGGAGGTAGGTAAAAGGCAAGCGAGATGGACAGAGCTAATAATTGCTCACCAAAGAGAACAGCAGGTGCAGCTCTGCTTTTAACGTGGCCGCTCCCTCCCTCCCTCCACGGGGCCGCAGACAGGTCGCGTGGGGGCCGCGGCGGGCCGGGCGGGGCGGGGCGGGGCGGGGCGGGCGGTGTTCAGCCAGACCCAGGTTGCGTGACCGATGAAAAATGTTTTCCTACTTACCCACACATGATGGCTATCTGTGCACGCGGTGGACGGCTTATGAAAAAAGGGCCCCGCGCTGGTATTTACAGGCGGCCAGGTGCGAGACCCGCACAGGAACAAAGTTTTCCTTGTTTGAAATTTTTTTTTTCTACCAGGAGTTTCCTGCATTTTTTATTCAGCAGGATCGCGGCCCTTGTAGATAGAAATAAGTAGCCTGCTTTTGATGCTGTTCGCTTCCCCTGTCCTTTCTAAGCATTCTTGGCCCTCTAACTTTGACATTGCATTTTCTTATCAAACAGCATGAAAATGAATAGAATGGACCGTCGGAAAGCAATTCCGCCTCTTTTGTCGTCGCTCTCGTTTAATGCAGGCATTTTGGTAAGAGGGATGATGTTGAATATGTCCCGAGCCGAGCCGAGCCGAGCACGGCCGAGGCAGGTGAGGGCTTTTAATTCAGAGTGACGCCTGTTCCTTGATTATACTGGCAAATGCGCCCAGGAGTTTTTCTTTCACTTTCCCTATTTCTTCCCCGTCTAATCTCTGTGCCCGTCTCTCTCGCTCCCCCGCCCCGCTCCGCCACCCTCTGACTCCCACCCCCACACCCCTGCAAAATCTTTTCCAAGTCGCCTCGCCCTTCTCCTCCTCCTCAGATGTGATAATGAATCTGCTGTCCGCGCCGAAGAGGAGGAGGAAAGGGTTTTTTTGAATGACTGAGTAACGCCACTAATAGGCGCATTGTTGTCGCTGATTGTTGCCATTGTCATCGCTTTTTCCGCCTTATGCCTTGAGCCCGGCCCGGAGTATAGCCTGCGTGTGCTTGTTAGACTAATGGCTGCACCTCGGTCAGGTCAGGCCAGCCCGCGAGACTTTTTGTTTCCTCTCTCGTCTGCATGTTAATTGCGGGCCGCTTGCGACCTCTCTCTCTCTCTCTCTCTCTCTCTCTCTCTCTCTCTCTCTCTCTCTCCCCCTCTCTCTCTCTCTCCTTATGGCTCTCACTCTTTCAGCTCTCTTTCTAACTTCACCTGCTGTGCCCCTCTGCATCCTCTAGAGCTCTCAAGGAATGCACTTGCCTCGCGTTTTTAGCAGATGATACATTCTAGCTAGCCTTAACTTAAATGAAAATTACTAAACGTAAGATAATGTATCAGCTAGCTTGTTTTATTATTTTTTATTGCAAACTCTATCACGCCAGGGTTGATCCCTTTTCTGCACTTTTGAT